>JBBPBR010000008.1:14326451-14460619 GCA_037974775.1 Cicer pinnatifidum
AAGTCCACATAATCTATTTGACTCTATCAATCATTATTTACCCAAAAGCTACTGTACATACTTTTTTTTATCAAATGGAAATTAGAAGACAAAAAAAATACTTTATTTGAATTATCCATAGTAAAATAAGCAATAAAACTTTCAATTGTTAGATTTAATAGTAAAACAACAAGTATTACATTTAATAGATTAATATTATTGAAGAAATACAAAAATATAAATCATTTCAAAAGTGTTCAATAAATTCAAAAGTTTTCCTTTGTGGGATTATTCCTCACCTTTAATTTTGTTTTTCTTGTAAATAAAAAAAAATGCTCTATAGAATAAATAAAACAATTTTACTTCCCACACCCTTCATTTTACTTCCCACACCCCTTAATTTTATTTTAAACACAAAATACTCAAACTACCCTTCCCTCTTTATTCACTTAACCACTCATTTTCTTCAATCATTTTGATACATTTCATGTTCAATAATCTTGAATCATTTTGAACATCTTCATCATTTTCATTATCTTCATCATTATAGTGACTCAAATTAACTAGGTATGTATTTTGTTGTGTTTTGTAGCTGATATTTTTTTTTTCCAAATCTATGTATTTATGTACTTGATGAAATTAAGAAAATTCAGATTCTACGTGAATTAGGTTTACGTAAAAGTACGTCAATTAAGTTTGCGTACATCAATGGAGTTTTAAAATTCATATTACCTACGTGAACTGAGTTCACGTATAGAATGAAAATTTGTAAAATCTCAGTCATACGTGAATTGAGTTCACGTATGTTCACTTGAATTCAATTCATGTATGGGATACGTGAGCTGAGTTCACGTACACATACGTTTTCTCAGTTCACGTAACAGTGATAAAATTTAGATTTTTTTTAATTTTTTTTTTGTTTATAGTGTTTAGGAGTTAAGAATTTTTATATTATATTTATGTAATTTATTGAATGCAGTTAAATGGATGAAGGGGGAGACAACAGTGATGAAATGTATGAAGGTTTGGAACCTGATTTTGAAGAAATGTATGATGATTTGGATCCTGATTTTGAAGAAATTTGTGATGATGTGGAACCTAATTTTAACGCTATGAATGACGGAGTTGAACCTGTTATGATTGATTTGACTGATGTGTTTACCACCGGCATGATGTTTGATACACGAGATGAATTATTGAAATGGGATAGAAATGTTGGAAGGGAATGGAATTGTTGTTGTGATTTTTAGATCTGAAACTGCGATAGCACGATCAAGAACAAAGACAAAATTAATTCTTGGTTGTGAAAGAAGTGGTAAATATAGACATTGGAAGAATCCTAATCTTACGAGGAGTCTTGGACTAGAAAATGTGATTGTCCATTTAGATTGAGAGGAACACAATCAACTGTTGGTGATGGATGGTATTTGCATGTAATATGTGGTCTCCATAACCACGAATTGACCAAAAAACTGACCGGTCACTCTTTCTTAGGCCGATTGTCTCAAGATGAGAAAAATGTACTTGGTGATATGACAGAGAACTTTATAAAACCAAAAAATATTTTAATGAGATTGAGGGATCATAACGTTGAAAGTTTGACGACAATAAAACAAGTTTATAATGCACGTCAAGCATATCGTTCATCACTTAGAAGTAATAGAACATAAATGCAACATCTTTTGACATTGATGGAACGCGACAAATACGTCTATCAATATAGGAAGGTAGAGGGTTCAGATGAGTTGAGGGACATATTTTGGGCCCATCCATACGCTATCACTCTTGTAAATAATTTTCACATAATATTGATTATGGTTAGCACTTACAAGACCTATAGGTATCGAATGTCATTACTTGAGATTATTGGTGTTACATCTACTGAAATGACATTTTGTGTGGGATTTGCATATCTATAGTCTGAGTGTGCTGATAAATTCACATGGGCACTACAAATGGTGAAAGAACAAATTACAATTGGGGATGTTGAAGTCATCATTACTGATAGAGACCTCACTTTGATGAACACGGTTGAAAATAAATGTTTTTCCAAAAGCAGTGAATTTATTATGCTTGTTTCATATATGCAAGAATGTCAAAGCCAAGTGCAAGATGAATGTGTTTCCAAAAAAAGAAGCAAGTGCAAATAATGGAGGCATAAGAGGCTCTTATTTACAGTTATGATGAGACTCAGTACTACATGAAGTTGGCTATCTTTGAAGGAATTTGTAGTAGTTGTTATATTTTTATGATTATGTACACGAGCAGTGGTTAATTCCTCACAAGGACAGGTTTTTTGAGGCGTGAAAAAATAGAGTTATGCACTTTTGGAACACCATAACACAAAAGGTTGAGTCGGCGCATTGGTGTTTGAATACAAGATAGTATTGGTGCTATATGCAGTGTTTGGGAAACCATCAATAACATGATTGTATTACAACACAATGAGATAATAGCATCATTTGAAAAGAGCATCATTCAAAAGGTGCGTCGATATAGTAACAGATTATACGTGAATTTGCGTGGTGTTGTGTCAAAAAATGCAATTGATCACATTGCGGCAGAGTATGACCGCGTGAAGTATATATGTATTGATCAGACTGAGTGGCGTTGCACAATTAGGACAACTCATGGTCTACCTTGTGCATGTGAAATAGACAGGTATAGTATGATCCCAAGTTCCATTCCATTAAACGTTATTCATGTTTGATGGAGTAACTAATTTTCCATGTTGATGCATCAAGTAAACCTTCAGAGTTAACTGTGAAACATGAAATAGATGTCATAGTGAAAAAGTTTGAAGAACTTGATGTACCTGGCAAAATTTTACTTAAAGGTAAATTACGAGAGATTGCGTATCCATTGACTACGTCGATGTTTCCACCGGTTGCCAAGGTTAAAACAAAAGGTGCACCAAAAAAAGGCAAAAGTAAGGTATCAAAAAGAGATAAATCAACTAAGCATGATCCATCTTGGTGGGAGTATGTGGATGCAAGTGTTTGATGTAGTGGCAGAAATGCATGTAGCACTATAGATACCAGTAAAGTAGAAAAGCTCGCACCTCGACCATCAGTCCAAAAGCTCACACCTCGACCATCAGTTAGCAAAGTTCAACAACCAAGAGTTCTCGTCTTCAAAGATTGGTTTCCAGTTGAAATTCAAAATTTCATAGATGACATTATTGATGTTGGTGATGATGGTAATTGTGGATATCGTGCAGTCGCAGCTTTACTTGGAATGAGTGAGAACTATTGGGCATTCATCCGTCAATAGTGTGTGATAGAGCTTCAAGAGTTCATGTCTCATTACGAGATACTATTTGGTGGAGAAAATTATGTTCGACAACTTATACACAATGTGTATGTTGAGCAAGTTGCATCGAAGGATAATTGGATGACACTTCTAGAAATGGGATATGTGATTGCTTCAAAGTTTAAAGTGGTTGTCGTCGCATTATCACTTAACCAATCGCAAACATATTTTCCACTTCGAAGTCCACCAACAACATATATGTGAGATCATCGTGTGATTATTATTGCATTTGTTAATAACTATCATTTTATACAGGTATTAATTGATTTATAATTGATAATTGTTATTGATTAACAAGTTTATAATTGATAATTGATTTATAATGGATTTATAATTTTATGTAATTTAACAGGTTTACTTAAAGTCAGATTCCCCTATACCACCAGTAAGTAATTTGTGGAAAAGATGTTGCAATGAAGAAGCACGGCAATGGGAGGATATTTACAGGGATCGCATGCAACATTGGTTGTAGATATTTTCAGAAACTATAAATGAAGTTATTGTAAACTGAATTCTTGATATTTAATGAAGTTGTTTAATTAATGAACTTGTTTAATTCAATGAAATGGTTGCAAATATAATGAAATTGTTTAATTAATATTTTCGAAATCCAAAATGATATCTAAAATATATATCCAAAATACATATCCAAAATACATATCCAAAATACATTTCCAAAATAAATATTCAAAAAAAAAATACAAATCCTAAGCCTGTCTATATCTCCTACGATATGGCACTACATGAGTCCAATCTCTACCACCACCCCTCTGAGATCGCAATACCAAAATTAATTCATTAACGAGTGCGATGCCATCAGGTAATACCAGTTGTCGACCAAGAAGCTCCTCTGCAATTTGTATTGCTCGATGTTGCATTAAAAAATACATTAATTAATTACATGACTAATAAATTTAATAAAGTTATAAATTAAAGTTAAATGAATTTACCGTTATGACATCTGGAGCATGATCATCATCGGCAGGTTCTGCAACCGAATGAGCTACATAGACTGGTTCCCTATGAATGATATATGGATGAGAAATCCAACGAAACCAGTCCATGTACTCATTTGCGCAGTCTGCAGGTATGTGTACAACTGCCCCAGCGTCAAGTACATGAACATCGTATTGCATAAACATGGTGTCCATTTTCTCTGGTGTGGTCGTTTGACCTACTATCCCCAGAGGTGAACCAAAGATGATTTGGACATGTCCATATTGACGCAATACCCTATCTGGTAAGTGAGCATACATCTTGGGATCCCAGCATATCCACCCTCTAAATAATGAAACAACCTCAAATGGTCGCTTCGGTCTATGCTCTATGTAGGGTGTCCAACATATGTCATCAACATCAATCTCGTCCAGTAAATGAATAACCAAACCTTTATCCCGTTTTGGCTTCCATCTAAGTGCTCTCAGATAGTCCTCATCATAAATCTGAGATAGTCGACAACAATTCACACATAATGCTGGAAAATGCTCATACACCCACGCCTGCACATATATAATAACATATTCATTAATCAGTAAAGCAACGAACCACAAAATCAGGAAATAAATCAAACCAGGAAAGTAAGCGCAAGTACCTGTAATAGTGTCAGATACCCGAATACCGTTCTAGTCTGATGCATGCTCGCTTCTCAAAGATGGTCGTATAGGTAAGCATGCGCAACAGCACCCCATGCATATCCCCCCGCATAAGTTGAGGTATCTGAAGCATTCAAGGTAGGCAACACTCACTGCGAAGGCACTCTTGTCGCTGAACAAGGTGCAACCCACCAAAAATAAAATAAATGCCTTTGCAGCCATCTGCCAATGCTGATCAGCACATCGCTGATGGTATACGTCAAGCAACCAACTATACTGAATAATGGTTGTCCGCGTCAAGTTAAACTCAGCATATGCAGCAGCCAGACTAACCCCAAGAAGCTCACCCAATAATTCTGCAGCGTCATCCTTGTTAAATATATTAACGTTGAAGAATGCACCGGTGATGGGTATATGCAGCAGCGAAGAGACATCTTCCAAAGTAATGGTCATCTCCCCAATTGGAAGATGAAAGTTGTTGGTGTCGTGATGCCATCTCTCGATAAAGACATAAATTAGACCTTTGTCGATCATCTCAGAGTTGCATTTTAGCAATGTATATAAACCAAAACTTTTAACAAGTTCCTCAACCTCTTGATTTTCAATGACAGCTTCTTTTAATTTTTTTCCATTACTAAAAACCCTTAACTCTCTGCGATCCTGAAATAAATTAACCGAACAAATATAGTTCAAACACATTAAGCAAATATTAAATATTAAATTTGATTCAGAAATTTACCACGACGTCCCATAGTCGTGTCGCAACATGATCCCCATATATCCTTAAGACAGACCTGTCAACCGGACCACCAGGATATCCGTCATCTGCTTCACGTTGGGCCTCATCCGCATGGACCTCGTAACATCCTAAATTAAATGATTAAAAATAATTAGAATTTTAAAATATTCTAATTTATAGATTATTATATTTATATTATTATTATTATATAAACTATTAATTTGCTTAAAATAAGGTAACATTAATAAGTTGTTGTTTGTTTGAGACAATAATAATAGGAAGATTGTTTTGTTTGTTAACGATTTATGTGAAATAGATATTAACAAACAAGCTATTATAACAAACTTTTGCTACCTAATCATCTATTATCAAGGAGACAAACAAAATCAAACAAACAATCCTATATGAATTCAATATGTATTCGTTTTATTTGTAACAACCAAGAGTTTAGTGGGGCAAATATAAGATACCTAGTCAAACTATCTTATAAATATTTAATTATAAATAGATACAAAGAAGAAAATAAAAAACTCAATAGAGAGAACTATATATGCCACCATAAAGAGGAACGAAAGTATGATTGTGTTTGCAGTAGCAGTAGTTAGTAATGACTAACACATACGAAACTTTTTATAAAAGAATATTTCAAGAGGTGAGTAATCACACCCTTTAAAGTTTCATTGTACACTTATTTTCGAAATTTCGAATGGAAAAAGAGTTAGATATTATGAATGGTATTTTCTTATAAAAATATATTTTATCGAAAATCTAACTCTATTAAAATTGGAAGTCTATGAACTGTAATAACAGATTATGAATTGGTTTATTTACTATTGCTTGTTGGATTACTGTTTTTATGATTGTTTGAATATATACTCTTTAAAAAGATTGTTTTACTATATTTTCTTGAATGATTGTTGTTACTATATATTCAAATGAAATATTATAAATATGATTTTACGAATATAGTTGTTAAAATATGATTTATTTGCATTGTATGCGTTTGAGACATATATTTAAAAAATTTGTTTTATTATATTTTCTTCAATGATCATTGTTATTATATATTCAAACGAAATATTATATTATAAATTTGATTTTACAAATATGGTTGTTAAAAAGGTGAATTATTTGGATTGTGTGTTTAAGATATATATATTCTTTGAAAGATTGTTTTATTATATCTTCTTGAATGATTGTTGTTATTATGTATTCAAATAAAATATTATATTATAAATACGATATTAAGAATATAATTGTTAAAAATATGAATGATTTTGATTGTGTTTGTTGGAGATGACCTTACGCTCCATATAAATGAGTATTAAACTTCACAAAGAGATGAGGTTTAAACTCCACATAGATGAGTATTAAACTTCACAAAGAGATGAGGTTTAAACTCCACACGGACGGGTCTTGTACCCCATATATAGATGAGTATTAAACTTCACAAAGAGATGAGGTTTAAACTCCACACAGATAGGTCTTGTAACCCACATAAAGAAGAGTATTAAAGCTCGCAAAGAGATGAGGTTTAAAATCCACATGGATGAGTATTAAACTTCACAAAGAGATGAGGTTTAAACTCCACAGGGATGGGTCTTGTACCCCACATATAGATGAGTATTAAACTTCACAAAGAAATGAGGTTTAAACTCCACATGGATGAGTATTAAACTTCACAAAGAGATGAGGTTTAAACTCCACATGGATGGGTCTTGTACCCCACATATAGATGAGTATTAAACTTCACAAAGAGATGAGGTTTAAACTCCACATGGATGAGTATTAAATTTCACAAAGAGATGAGGTTTAAACTCCACACAGATGGGTCTTGTACCCCACATATGGATGAGTATTAAACTTCACAAAGAGATGAGGTTTAAACTCCACATAAATGGGTCTTGTACCCTACATATAGATGAGTTTTAAACTCCACAATGAGATGAAGTTTAAACTCCACACAGATGGGTCTTGTACCCCACACTGGATGAGCTAGTGCTCCACATGATTAGATAATACTCACTTTGTAGAATGAGTATATCTCCATCATCGCATTGATTGATTATTTTTTGTAGAATAAATGTGTATATTAGAATTATTTGATTATGACAGATGTGGATTATCGTTAATTTAATTGATGAGTTTTTATTAATTATTGTAGAGAAATCTTAGTAATATCACGAATAATTCTAAAGAATATTTTTGGATGAAGGTGGGTGGCATGATCGACTTTCCAATTACCGCTCCGGCTGAGAATAATACTTGTTTTAAAATTGTGTGTATTATTTACTAGGATTTTGTATCTCATTAAAGTGGTGTTTTCAGATACTGAGACTGTTGGGAACGTGGAGAGATGAGGAGTCCTACCTCCCTTGAGAAGAGTGATTTCCTTCGATTAGATTAGTAGATCAAGTATAAGTAGACATAATGTCTACATCGTACTTTATATCGGGATATGATACTATTTGCCTAGTTTTGAATATTTAATTATTAAAGATTTTCTAGTTGTAAGGATTTATTTTAAGATTTCATAACATTACTTCTTTCTAATAATTCATTATTTTTTACAGTGCCTTATTCTCTTATATAATTTATGAATTTTTTTTCGTTATTATCTCAATTTTTATACCTACGTAACTAGGCGTTACATTTTGGTATCAGAGATGGTTTGAACCTAGATCGGACTATGGTGTGGTTTTACTTTACTTTATTATTAATTTTTATAAAAAAAATATAAAAATCAAAACTTGGGCTTATAGGATTAGTCGTTATAGCCATACATTTTGTATGTTGTTATATTAGGTCTGGCCAACCAAGTGCTTGAATGGTGGTGTGCATATTTATGACGAGTAACAAGCGAGGTACGAATGACGCATTTGCTAAGGCTCTTTGCTTGATTGCGACAACCACAGAGAATAGACGAAGATTCTCCCTCATTTGAGAGGACCCAATGTCGAATCAGTAATAGTCGTAGACCCTCAATATATTAGGCTTTCTGAATTTCGAAAGAACAATCCACTACCTTTTCGAGGTCAGTTATGATCCAATCAAAGCATAAGTGTGGTTGTTGAAGTTAGAAAAGATCTTTACCATCATGCATTGTCTTGACACTAACAAATGGGATTGTTGTTTATATATTAGAGTCTGATGTTGAGCATTGGTGGATTTCTATTAGAGGAGGTATGCTGACAAAACGAGTTTATTTTACTAAGGATAGGTTTCAGAAGTTATTTCTAGAGAAGTATATTCTCCACAATGTTCGTATTAAAAAGGAAATAAAGTTTATTCATATTTGTCATAGGGATATTTCAGTTGTAGAGTATGTCGCCAAATTTTGAATCTACATCAAGATACTCTTGTTATCTTAGGGACAATCCCCAAAATGAGTGGAAGGCGATCAAATTTGAGTAAGGAATTAAGTCTGAGCTGCAAAGCTGGGAAATTGAAGGAGAAGTTTATCTCTAGTGGAAAGAAATTCTACAATAAAGGCTATAAATTTCATAAAAATCTACACTTTTTACCCATAATTTCAAAGGACAAGTAAAGACGTGCCCTTGCTATTAAGACTATGAGGTTATTTGTAGACTATAGAAAATTGAATCAAGTTACCATCAAGAATAAAAAACTCCCTTGCCTAGGATAGATGACCTCTTAGATCAATTGAGAGGAGCTTCAATATTTTCAAAGATAGACTTGAGGTATGGGTACCATCAAATTAGGATCAAAAGTGAAGATATTCCTAACACAACTTTTAGGACAAGATACAATCACAATGAGTATGTAGTGATGCATTTTGGAGTTACCAATGACCTTTCTATTTTATGGATTACATAAACCAAATTTTTAGGCCTTTCTTAGATAAGTTTGTGGTGGTGTTCATCGTTGATATTCTAATCCACTTTGGGAGCTTGGGTGAGCATGAGGATAGTATTGAAAGTTTTGAGAGATAACACATTGTATGCAAAACTTGAGAAATGTGAGTTCTGGCTTGATGAAGTGAGGTTTTAGGACATATCATCTCTAGTAAGGGAGTAGCAATTGATTCTAGTAAGATAGATTCAATATTAAGTTGGCCCCAACCTAAATCAATGATTGAAGTAAGAAATTTCCTAGGATTGATGGGTTACTAAAGGAAATTTATAGAGAGGTTTTCTAATCTAGTCTTACCTCTCACCAAGTTGACAAGATAAGAGAAAACTTTTGTGTGGGACTAAGAGTGCGAGGATAATTTCCAAGAGGCAAATTATCCAACCCATTTTCTTGAATTAGCAGTTGTAGTCCTTGCTCTTAAAATTTGGAGGCATTACTTGTATAGAGCGAATTTTGAGGTTTTTAGTGATAACAAAAACCTAAAGTATTTGTTTGATCAAAAGGATTTAAATATGAGACAAAGAAGGTGGATGGAGTTCCTTAAGGATTACGATTTTGAGTTGAAATATCACCTTGGGAAAGCTAATGTAGTGGCTGATGGTCTAAATAGAAAATCCCTACGTGTAGCTTGTATGATGGTACAAGAGACAAGTCTAATAAAGAAATTTAAGGATATGAATTTGGATGTGTCCCTTAATGCTTTAAGCTTGAATCGGAATAGGCTAGAAATCAGTAATAACTTGACAGGGATAATACAAAATGAACACCTATTAGCTAAAGTACCGCAGTCTCTTGTGGACAAAGAGAACTATACCTTATCAGGTGACGACTTAGTGTTCTTTAAGGATAAGAATATTGTTCCTAAGGAGGAGATTCTTAAGGATAAGATTTAAGAGGAAGCTCATAACATTAAGTTCATGATGTACCCAAGAATAACTAAAATGTATCAGGATTTGAGAAAAATGTACAGGTTTTGTGTATTTGTCTGGTATGTCAGATGGTTAATATTGAGCACCAAAAGCCTTCAGGATTGTTACAATCTTTAGAAATTCCCGAGTGGAAATGGGATATGATGTCTATGAATTTTGATGCCATTTGGGTGATAGTTAATCAAATGACCAAATCAACTCATTTCCTACAAATTAAAACAACCTATAGTTTAGATAGACTAGTTGAGCTTTATATTAAGGAGACAGTAAAGTTACACGGTATGCCCACCTCTATAATATTAGATAGCGATACATGATTTACCTCTAGATTTTAGGAAATCTTTTCAGAGAGCTTTTGCTATCAGACTGAGATTTAGTACATCTTACCATCCACATATAGATGATCAATCAAAGTGAATTATCCAAACTCTTTAGGATATGCTAAAAGCTTGTGTTCGGGATGAAGGTGAGAGTTGGACACTCTACTAGACGATTTTTATAACAACAATTATCGCTCTAGTATAGGTATGACACTGTATGAGGCTCTTTACGGAAGAAAGTGTAGATCTCACACAAGTGTATCAGTGTGAAGTTAGGGATAAGTTTTTGTTAGGACCTTATTTAGTGCAAGAGACCACTAGTCGAATTCAACTAATTAGGGAAAGGATGCATACAACTCAAAGTAGGAAAAAGAGTTATGTTGACAAGAGAAGAAAACTATTGGAATATCAAGAAGAGACACGTGGATTCTTAAGAGTCTCTTTTAAGACTGGGGTGAGAAGGTCAATGAAAGTCAAAAATAAAATAAAACTTTTGTTTCATGGGTCATTTTTAAATTCTAAAGACAGTAGGTATGCTACTTATCAATTAGCTCTTCCTCCACAAGTATTTAACCTTTATGATGTCTTTCTTGTTTCTCAACCCCAAGCTTATGAGTTAGATCATTCACACGTGATAGCTCCCGAGTTAGTCCAATTAAAAGATAATTTAATCTTTAATCTTAGATCTATACGCCAGAGATGGCTATTTTAGAATCAGAGGAAGAAGTCATATGACAGTATCCAAGTCTCCTTGATGCAAGTACATCATATTCTTGAAACTTGCACAAGTTGGGTCACTTTGGTTTTATTCACTTTGACATAAATTTCGGGGACGAAATTTCTTTAAGGAGGGGAGAAAATGTAACATCCTAAATTAAAGGATTAAAAATAATTAGAATTTTAAAATATTCTAATTTATAGATTATTATTATTATTATTATTATTATTATTATTATTATTATTATTATTATTATTATTATTATTATTATTATTATTATTATTATATCAACTATTAATTTGCTTAAAATAAGGTAACATTAGTAAGTTGTTGTTTGTTTGAGACTGTAATAATAGGACGTTTGTTTTGTTTGTTAACGGTTTATGTGAAATAGATATTAACAAACAAGCTATTATAACAAACTTTTGCTACCTAATTATCTATTATCAAGGAGTCAAACAAAACCAAACAAACAATCCTATATGAATTCAATATGTATTCGTTTTATTTGTAACAACCAAGAGTTTAGTGGGGGAAAATATAGGATACCTAGTCAAACTATCTTATAAATATTTAATTATAAATAGATATAAAGAAGAAAATAAAAAAAACTCAATAGAGATAACTATATATGCCACCATAAAGAGGAACGAAATATGATTGTGTTTGCAGTAGCAGTGGTTAGTAACGACTAACACATACGAAACTTTTTATAAAAGAACATTTCAAGAGGTGAGTAATCACACCCTTTAAACTTTCACGGTACATTTATTTTGGAAATTTAGAATGGAAAAAGAGTTAGATATTATGAATGGTATTTTCTGATAAAAATATATTTTGTCGAAAACCTAACTCTATTAAAATTGGAAGTCTATGAACTATAATAATAGATTATGAATTAGTTTGTTTACTATTGCTTGTTGGATTACCGTTTTTATGTTTGTTTGAATATACACTCTTTAAAAAGATTGTTTTATTATATTTTCTTGAATGATTGTTGTTATTATATATTCAAATGAAATATTATAAATATGATTTTACGAATATAGTTGTTAAAATATGATTTATTTGGATTGTATGCGTTTGAGACATGTCTATTCTTTAAAAAAATAGTTTTATTATATTTTCTTGAATGATCATTGTTATTATATATCCAAATGAAATATTATATTATAAATATGATTTTACGAATATGGTTGTTAAAAAGGTGAATTATTTGGATTGTGTGTTTGAGATATTATTTTATTATATCTTCTTGAATGATTGTTGTTATTATATATTTAAACTTCACATGGATGAGTATTAAAATTCACAAATTGATGAGGTTTAAACTCCACACGGATGGGTCTTGTACCCCATATATAGATGAGTATTAAACTTCACAAAGAGATGAGGTTTAAACTCCACAAGGATGAGTATTAAACTTCACAAAGTAATGAGGTTTAAACTCCACATGGATGGGTTTTGTACACCACATATAGATGAGTATTAAACTTCACAAAGAGATGAGGTTTAAACTCCACATGGATGAATATTAAATTTCACAAAGAGATGGGGTTTAAACTCCACACGGATGAGTCTTGTACCCCACATATCGATGAGTATTAAACTTCACAAAGAGATGAGGTTTAAACTCCACACAAATGGGTCTTGTACCCCACATATAGATGAGTTTTAAACTCCACAATGACATCAAGTTTAAACTCCACACAGATGGGTCATGTACCCCACACTGGATGAGCTAGTGTTCCACATGATTAGATAATACTCACTTTGCAGAAAGAGTATATCTCCATCATCGCATTGATTGATTATTTTCTGCAGAATAAATGTGTATATTGGAATTATTTGATTATGACAGATGTAGATTATCGTTAATTTAATTGATGAGTTTTTATTAATTATTGGAAGTAGTTGGTTATTATAGAGAAATCTTAGTAATAACATGAATAATTCTAAAGAATATTTTTGGATGAAGGCGGGTGCCATGATCGACTTTCCGATTACCGCTCCGGCTGAGAATAATACTTGTTTTAAAATTATGTGTATTATTCACTGGGATTTTGTATCTCATTAAAGTGTTGTTTTCAAATATTGAGACCGTTGGGAACGTCGAGAGATGAGGAGTCCTACCTCCCTTGAGAAGAGTGATTTCTTTCGATTAGGTTAGTAGATCAAGTATAAGTAGACATAATGTCTACATCGTACTTTATGCCGTGATAAGATACTATTTGCCTAGTTTTGAATATTTTAATTATTAAAGATTTTCCAGTTGTAAGGATTTATTTTGATATTTCATAACATTACTTCTTTCTAATAGTTCATTATTTATTACATTACCTTATTCTCTTATATAATTTATTAATTTTTTGCTGTTATTATCTCAATTTTTCTACCCACGTAACTAGGCGTTACAGACCTCTTCAGGTTGGGCCTCATCCGCTTGGGCCTCTTCTGCTTGCCCCTGTTCTGCTTGTTGCTTCCGTAATCTTCGTTGTTCACGCAATTCAAGTTGAGCATGGTGAGCCCATGTAGAAGCGGTTAGTCTAACACGATGACCATCGGTCACTTCGTCGAGTATAACATAACCCTCTTTATCAGTAAACACTGTCAGCACCATTTCTTCATAAACAAATCATAATCATTATCAAAACAACATAACAATATAACATTTATGCAAGTTCAACAACATAAGAATACCATCAACCTACGTGAATTGAGTTCACGTACGTGAATTCCACAAAAAAACCATCAACTTACGTGAACTGAGTTCACGTAAGTGAACTTCATCAATCTACATGAACTCCATCAGTTTACGTGAACTGAGTTCACGTACGTGAACTCCATCAACCTACGTGAACTGAGTTCACATCAACATATGTGAGTTCACGTATTTGATTTCAGTTCACGTAGGTGAACTCCATCATTGTACGTTATCTGAGTTCACGTTCATCACCTAAAAAACTTAACCCTATCATCAAATCCAGAAAACACCCCTAAACCCAGAAAACATCTTCATTCAAAAGCAACCATTCATTCAAAAATGCAGAGAGTTAACCTAAAAACGAAAAATAACAACTGCTTATTTGATTGATTGAAGATGCTTGAAGTGATTGAAGATGGTGTTGAAGGTGTTGAAGATGATTAAAGAATGCTTACTTGATTGAATATTATATTGGGTTTAGGGTTGAAAATGATTGAAGAGATTGAACAATATAGATGATTGAAGATGAAGGTGTAGGTTAATGAAGATGATGAAGTTAGAAATGTTGAGTTAATTGAATAAAGAGGGAAGAATATTTTGGGTTTAAAAAAAATTTGAGGGGTGTGGAAAGTAAATTGAGGGGCGTGGGAAGTAAAACTGTAAATAAAATTGCAGCGGCTGCCACACTAAACTCGGCTACCCAGAAAACGTAGCCGGAGTTAGTCGTCGTTAGAAGGAAGCCGCCATAAACAGTGAGACACTCCAACTATTTATTTTTCTTCTTCTTCTTTTCTCCTGTATCGCGTGTGAGTGTGCGATTTCGGCGCTGTCCCTTCAAAACGAAACGCGCCACATAGTTTTTGAGTTTTATCACTCTCTCTTGATCCACTGTTGATAATTTATTGTAACTAACGCAGTTTTTGTATATTATTGTTTTCTACTAAATGTATTGCAGAATTTTCTTGAAGCATTTCCGTTAATTGACCGTGTTGAATCTGAAATTTGAAATATGAGAAATATCTTTCAAGTTTATTGTTTGGAATGGGCTTACCATTTTGTGAGAAATGTGTCTTATAGTTTGTAATTACTGTTAATTTGTTTGCTGATCACATTATCAGACCTAATATTGCATTATTACAATGGAAGTTTGCAACCACAATATAGTAAATATTTTGATTTTGTAGTTTTATAATATTCTCAGATGTAGTTCAGAATGCATTGTTTCTTTCGACATTTTATCAGTGTTGTAAATAGCTGCTATAGAGACACTATAACGCTATAGTATAACGGAATTTGAATAAATCGATATTGTTCCGCCGCAATACGCTATTTAGTACAAACTATTGTCAAATAGAGGCTTTAGTGGCGCTATAGTGCTGTAGTATAGTAGAACTTGAAAAAATAGCTATTTTCTGCGATCTGTTAATGATATTAGCACTGCATTTAACCTTTGCAGTGTGAGAGAAGAATCCAGTTACCTTCAACTGGTTGTTGGCAGAACCAGTTCTTGAACTGGTCTTTACTTGTTATTAGCAGAGGCAGTTCATGAACTGATTTGATTCAGTTATTGTGATACATCGAAGGTTCCGTTTTGTTTTCCGTGTTGAACTGATCTGTGACTGGGCTGTAGGCTTAAAGTTCAAATAATTTTTCCATTAAGCAGTTTCCAGCTATAGAAATTACATTATTGTAACCCCTACTCAATTTTGTTTCAGTAATTGTATCCCCTAAGCATCTATATAAAGAAAGAAGAGGAAGCATCGTTGCATATTTTGCACAAAGGATTGTCAGAAAGCAACCATGGATGGTATGTCATCTCGGTGCTACATTTCGTTTTTGGGTTAAGTTGTTTTGGTTCATGCCTTCAAAATGCCTTCAAATCCTTATGGAAAAGTCAATTTTTTGAAATAGCATCTGATAAGAAAAATGAAATGAATAAACTTATATGCATGGATTTCAGTTGATTCACAGCCAACTATGGAGGAAACAATTTTGGTTGGTGATGATCTAATGATGGGCCCTCCATCACCTGTAGTACCACCAGAAATAGCCTCCCATGTGCTCCAAGGTGTTGATTTATGTGATGGAATTCTGAGGAATCTGTTTTTGTGTAAGTCTTTGTTATCCCCTCTTTTTTAGCTAGACGTACCTGTAGCAGTTATTTGTTGTTTCCTTTGGTTGCTTAAAATTCGAAACCTTTTGATTGATGTGAATCTTCACTCTTCACCAAATAGGTACAGATTACATAGACTAGTTATTTTTGTCGCCAAACAACAGTTTTCTTGCTGGGTTTTAGAAAATTTAGAGAACAAAGAACACAAAGAAACGCCAATTGTTATTTTCTGCAAAAATTAAGAAATAAATTAAAAATTCAATATGCATTGGATAAAAAATAAAAACACCAGAAAATTAGTATAGTATGCATAAAGAAGGATTAATTATTTAATTATATATTCTTATTTCAACAGTTTTGTCATGCAACAAATATATTTATATTATTTTTAATTATTGATTATTGATATTGTATCTTACCATTCACGATTCAAAAAATAAGCCTTCTGATTCCCCCTTTATTCTTAAATTTGATAACAATAAACAATGCTTTTGGAGATGTTCATAAAAGAGTTGAGTCTGCCATGGTCACAGTGAATCAGATTCAATATGAAATTGGTTCTCATGGCTTCTCTAATGAGCTTTTTTTTTTCGGGAATAGAATGGCCTATTACAACTACAGTAGGCTCTTTTATTTCAAGAGGGGTACTGGAAAGAAATGTTTTGAATTAGATTGCACGCTCAGGGGAACAGAAGTACTACCTTTTTTTCACAAAGTTTCCCAATTAGAAATGTAGCCAAGAAGATCTCTGCATTGAAAAAGGATGATCTAGTTCTTGGCTCGGTAGAAGACATTGAGGATCGTGTATTGCACTACTTTAATAGCTTGTTTGCTTTGAGAATAGCTGTCAGTAGTACAGTCACTCTTTGTCCCTCTGATGGCGGGTCCTAGAGGATTCACTCTTCCTAGTGATATTCTTTATGCAAGTAACATCCTTATTTGTATAGCTAGTAAGAGGGTCTCTTTTTTAGCTGTATGAGCTTACATATGGTTAGGTTATTAGCTTAGTAAATCCAAATCTTATTCAGGCAGCATTTCTCCTAACAGGGTAGCAAGTATTACTTAGGTGTTTGGTTTCAACTCTGCAGTCTTCCCTTTATTTAAATCGAATCTTCTTTGTTCATAGGTAAGCCTAGGACAGTGCATCTCCTGCTTATTGCTGATAGTATCAAGAGTAAGCTCAGTTCTTGGAAGGGTTCCATTTTCCATGCTTTCCATCACTGGCAGAGTGCGGTTGATTAAATTTGTCATTCATTGTATGCTTCTTTATAGCTTCCATTTTCATAACTACTATGATTGCTAGAGAAAATTATAATTCCTCTTCCCCTTCGTAACTACTATGATTGCTATTGAAATAACTTCTCAAAAGGTCCTGCACTAGTTGTGGCTTAAGTGTGACTCCCAGCTTGTCATTTGTGCTTTGAAAGATGATCTTGTGGATCCTTGGCGGCATGGAAATATTTGGTGGAAATGTATGATTTTGACTAAGAAAATGAATTTTATTTCCTCTCACATTTTTCTTGGAGGGAACTCCTGCATACACAAACTTGCTTCTTTTGGCATTACTGCACCTTGGTTTAATGGGTGGGATCTAACGCTTGGTTTCATTTGCAATGAGTTTTATTGCACTAGGTAGGTCTTCCTAGTTATAGATTTGGTTGACTCTTTCACGGGGGTTTGGTTTTGCTTCCCCATGTTTCTTGTTTTCTCACTTTTCCTCTTATTTTAATGTATTTGGTGTGCTGCAGATATAATTCTTAGTGGTTGTGATGCAAACCTAGTTGAGATTGCTTCCTCTATTATGAATGCTTTACATGCCATTTGGTTTTACAAAATATCAAATAAGAAAGATAACAATAAATTGATAATGAATGATTTGCTTTGTTAATTTATTAATCAAAATCAGGAACATCAACAGCTCATGCAATTTAATATGATTAAAGAAGCGGAATTACATGCGTGTAAAAACTAAAAAAAAGAGTAACTCCTGTTATGAATGCAATTAGTTGCACTTTGTTACAGTTAGTTGCATAATCAGTTAGTCCGCTACTTGTATTTCCTTATATAACTACTTGTACTGCAATTAGTTGCACTTAGTTACAGTTAGTTGCATAATGTTACAACGGGTAACTCAAGGAAGAGGAATTAGGGATAGAATAGAAGAATGCTATTCAGAATAAGAATGAATCTGAATTGAATGTATTATTTTGCAATGAAGAACACCTTACAAGCTTAGAGAAGAAAATTCCTGATTCCCTATGAATCAGTCCAACCAATTCTACTTCTTTCTAACCACCCTAACTGCTCCTAACAGATTGCTATTTATAGTAATCTGTTTTGGCTCCAATTTCTAACAGAAAGACAGCTAAGCTAAAAAGAAACTAACTAACTAACATTCTAACTAACTAACTAACTAACATTCTTTTTATTCCTTCTCACATATACATTCCCAAACCTATTTTTATTCGTATCAATACCCCCCCCTAAAAGAATGACCTTGTCCTCAAGGGGAAAAGTTGGAAATAGTTCCTGCAATTTAGCTGCACTCTCCCAAGTACTTTCACAAGTAGGTAGATTCTTCCAAAGGACCAAAACTTCCACTAATCCTTGCTGATCTTCACGCCAGTTTACTATATCCGCTGGTTCTACTTGGAGTTCATACTCTTCATTCAACATAGGAGGAAGAGGTTGGGGCTGCTGATGGGGCTGTAAGGCTTTTTTCAAAAGAGAGACATGGAAAACTGGGTGAATTTTAGAATGAGAAGGTAACAGTAGTTTATAGGCTACTGGACCGACTTTAGATAGCACCTGATAAGGACCATAGAACCTTGCAGCCAGTTTAGCATAGGGTCTTGAGGCTAAGGATTTGATTTTGTAAGGCTGTAATTTCAAATAGACCCAATCCCCTTCTGAAAATTCCACCAATCTCCTGTGCTTATTAGCTTGAACTCGCATCTGATCCTGGGCATGAAGTAAATTCTGCTGGAGTTCCTTCAAAATGTCATCTCTGGCTTGGACCAGTTGATTGACATCTTCAACTTTGGATGGAATCTCACACCCTTTTATCAACAATGGAGGATCTCTCCCATACACAGCTCTAAACGGAGTCATTCCTGCTGAACTTTGGAAAGTAGTATTATACCAAAATTCTGCCCAAGCAAGCCAGTCTAACCATTTCCGAGGTCTAGGTCCCACAAAACATCTCAAGTAAGTCTCCAAACACCTATTAACAACTTCAGTCTGGCCATCAGTCTGAGGGTGATAAGAGGTGCTCATTTTTAATTGAGTTCCAGCCAATCTAAACAATTCTTTCCAAAATTGGCTTAAGAATATAGGATCCCTATCAGTGACAATTGTTGATGGGAAGCCATGAAGTTTAACAACTTCTGTGATGAAGACAGCAGCCACTTCTTTAGCTGAGAAAGGATGGCCCAAAGCAATAAAATGAGAGTATTTAGAAAGCCTGTCAACCACTACTAAAACAGTATCCTTTCCTTTGATCCGAGGAAGACCTCCAATGAAATCCATAGAAATGTCCATCCAAATCTGAGTGGGAATTGGTAATGGCTGTAATAAACCCCCTGGAGCTAATGTGGAGTATTTATTCCTCTGGCATATATCACATGCTTCTACATACAGCTTGATATCTTTTTTCATGCCCTCCCAAAACAGAAAACTGGCAATTCTCTTGTAAGTTCTGAAAAAACCTGAATGTCCCCCCATTGGAGTATTATGGCACTCTGCTAAAATTATAGGGATTCTATTAGATGTTTTGGAAATGACCAATTTTCCTTTAAACAATAGTAATCCTCCCTTCAATTCGAAACCCGCATGTGAATTAGGATCAACCACTAAATCTTGCATCACTTTTTTCCATTTGGAATCCTGTTGAACATCCAATATCCAATCTTCAGTTTCTTCATTGGACAAAACTGAAATAGTTGAATACATACTCTTTCTCGAAAGAGCATCAGCAGCAGTATTCTCACTTCCAGGTTTATATTGGATTTCAAAATCCAACCCAATTAACTTGACAGCCCACTTAAATTGTTCATCCGTGAATAACCTTTGCTCTGTTAAGAATTTAAGACTTCTTTGATCAGTCTTAATAATGAAATGTCTGCCCAAAATGTAATGTCTCCACCTCTGGACTGCCTGCACTAAAGCCATTAATTCTCTTTCGTAGACTGACTTTAACTGAGCTTTAAGAGATAACCCTTTACTCCAATATGCTAGTGGTCTTCCTTCTTGCATCAGAACAGCCCCTAAACCCTTGCTTGATGCATCAGTCTCAATGATAAACACCTTCTCAAAATCAGGGACTGCTAACATTGGTAAGTCAACCATGGCAGATTTGAGAGCTTGAAAAGCAGAAACAGCTTCTTCTGACCAATGGAAATTATCCTTCTTTAATAAATCAGTAAGAGGTTTTGCTAACTTGCCATAATCCCTCACAAACCTTCTGTAATATCCTGTTAAGCCCAAGAACCCTCTTAGTCCTTTAATGTCAGTTGGAATTGGCCAATTTTGCATAGCTGCAACCTTAGATTTATCAGCTGAAACTCCTTCTCCTGAAATTATGTGGCCAAGGTATTCCAAACTCAATTGACCAAAACTACATTTTTTCTTATTGGCCTTGAGTGAATGTTGAGCTAACAATTCTAGTATTTGCTTTAGATGAGAAACATGTGAAGACAAATCGGGGCTGTATACCAATATGTCATCAAAAAAGACTAAAGCAAATTTCCTTAAAAATGGTTTCAATACCTCATTCATTAAGGCTTGAAATGTAGAAGGTGCATTTGATAGACCAAAAGGCATGACCAAGAACTCATAGAGGCCTTCATGAGTTCTAAATGCAGTTTTTTCCACATCTTCCTCTTTCATTCTGATTTGGTGATACCCAGCCTTTAGATCCAGCTTAGAAAACACACTAGCTCCATGCAATTCATCAAGAAGCTCTTCTATAATGGGAATAGGAAACTTGTTTGGAATTGTTATATTGTTTAAAGCCCTGTAGTCTACACAAAACCTCCATCCTCCATCCTTTTTCTTGACTAAAATCACAGGACTGGAATAAGGGCTAATACTAGGTCTAATGACCCCTGCTTGTAACATGTCGCCCACTAACTTTTCAATTTCTGACTTCTTATAATGTGGACATTTATAAGGTCTCAAATTGGGAACCTCAGCATTCTCCTTTAAGTGAATAGCATGATCATGCTTTCGCTTTGGAGGTAATCCTTGTGGGTCCTGAAACACCCCTTCAAACTCTTGCAACACTCCCAATAATTCCTTGGGTAACATAGGTCTTTCCTTGTTTGTATCCGGCTCTTCAATGCAATGCAGTAACAATCCATGCCCTTCTTGTTTCAGAACTTGCATAAATGCACCAAAGTGTAATTGAGTTTTTGCTAGAGAAGGATCTCCAACAATTTTGACCCATTGTTTGCCTCTCTTCAAAGATAATTCAAGTTTCCCAAAATCAGCCTTCACTTCCCCCAAACTGGCTAGCCAATCCAGCCCCAAAACTATATCCACCCCTTTCAAGCTAAACAGATAAAAATCCTGTTCTACTTCCAGCTCCTGTATCGCAAGTTTTAGCTTCTTACACTTTCCTTGACATCTCACTTTATGACCATCTCCCACCTCTACCAAGTAAGTGAGTGTTGGTTCCACCCTCAGCTGCAATTGAGAGACAATTTCTTGTGATATGAAATTGTGTGAGGCACCACAGTCAATTAAAATGATCATAGATTTCCCATATAACTCCCCTGAAATTTTCCAGGATTTGGATGAAGTTAGGCCTGCCATGGAACATAAGGATAGGTGAAGAGCATTAAATTGTTTTGAAACCAAGTCCTCTTTATCCTCCTCTTCAGTACTATCTTCTTCCTCCACTATTAACATTTTAAACTGCTTGTTCTTGCATCTATGCTCCCTGGAATAAGGCTCATCACACCTGAAACATAACCCCTTTTCTCTTTTTTCCCTCATTTCTTCTCCTGTTAAGTGTTTGAACTCTCCCCCTCTGCTCCTATTTCTTTCATTCATATTTACGGGTCCCGAGCTATTAACAACACTACCACCAGCAGGACTATCAACTTTTTTATCAGCAGTATTCTTAGAATCAACAGTTACCACCTTGCTGAAAGAATTATTTCTTGTAAAGCTAGTATGTCTAGAATAATCAGTGCTGCCCTTCTTATTCAAAATAATATTTTTCTGTTCTATCATTAGGGCTTTTTGAATAACATCAGTAAGGCTTTTTAGTTCAAACAATCGTACCTCTACCTGAATTTCTTCCTTTAATCCATTCAGAAAAATCCCCTTAGCAAATTCTTGATCAATTTCTCTTAGCGCGCCAACATACTTCTCAAATTCTGCCACATACTCTTCCACTGTACCAACCTGTTTCAAAGCTAGCAACAATTCAAAAGGATTTTGAATCATTGATGGTTGAAATCTCCTTATGACAGCCACCTTGAAAGCATCCCATGAAGGATTTGGATTGCACCTCTCCCACCATTGAAACCAGCTTAAAGCTCTTCCTTCCAATGCTAACAGAATCGCCTGCATCTTCTCTTCTTCTTGGACCACTTGCAATGAAAAATAGCGATCTAGCTTGCGTGTCCAACCAAAAGCGTCCTCACCGGAAAAAATTGGAATTTCCAATTTCCGCCAACGATTTTGCCCTTTCTCCCTGATGCATTCACGATCTCCGATCTCACTGCCTCCATCACCATGATCGTCATCACATCGCACTCCTAATTTGCTTGCGATTGCAGTAAGCAATTCTTCGGTTTTCTTCGTCCTTGCTTCATTTAGGTCAAGCCTCGTGCGTATTTCTTCTCTCTCTAAATTCCAATCATCCGATGAACGAGCCATGTTTCTCGTCCAAACCATACGCAATCGCAGCGGAAACAACCGATCACAGGACACCAGAATCGGTGTCTCTGATACCAGTGTTACAACGGGTAACTCAAGGAAGAGGAATTAGGGATAGAATAGAAGAATGCTATTCAGAATAAGAATGAATCTGAATTGAATGTATTATTTTGCAATGAAGAACACCTTACAAGCTTAGAGAAGAAAATTCCTGATTCCCTATGAATCAGTCCAACCAATTCTACTTCTTTCTAACCACCCTAACTGCTCCTAACAGATTGCTATTTATAGTAATCTGTTTTGGCTCCAATTTCTAACAGAAAGACAGCTAAGCTAAAAAGAAACTAACTAACTAACATTCTAACTAACTAACTAACTAACATTCTTTTTATTCCTTCTCACATATACATTCCCAAACCTATTTTTATTCGTATCACATAATCAGTTAGTCTGTTACTTGTATTTCCTTATATAACTACTTGTACTTGACCCTTATTGAATAAGAAATTGGATCATTTTTTCCATTCTTCATAACTGATTCTGTTTCATAAGAACTACTTTGGCCTTTGTAATCAAGATTTATCGGGTCTTACCAGAGTAGAGAGGTTAAGGTATTAAACTTAAGCAAGGTTCAACCCTCTGATAAATATGGAAAGTTACGTTTAGTGATTTAGATAATTTTTTTTAAATCTTGACATTAGATAACTATGATATCATTGTCTTATTCAAATATCTTATAAGCTTCACTCATATCTTTAGGCTTGCAAATCAATGACATTGAACCATTCTGTCAAGATGAGATTGCTCTATATAAACAATGTGCTGAAAGAAGGGTGAGATCATTTTTGTCGGTGGCAAATATTCATTTTATGTTGTTCTTTCTTCCCCTTCCCTCTCTTTCTTTAACTAATTCAACTTTACCTTTTTATGAACGATTTCAACATCGAGCAGTAGTTACTCACTATTAATATGAGAGATAGAGATACGATAACAACAATTCAGTTGGTTAGATCAAGACCGTCATTTTTTTTCTATTTCAGTTTTACATTTGAAATAAAATATATTGCAGGATAAGGAGATAAGGAAACGACTTCCAGATTGTGAATTCAAATTGGGCTCATCAATGCCTTTAGATGCAGCCAAGGAGAGGTCTTCTCAGCTTGAGGCAGAAGTTACATCATTGGAGAGGTATACTCAAATAACTGGTGATCCATGTTTGGTACATTGTCTACCGAATGTTTCTTTGCTAGTATATCCTGAAGCAACATGAAGCTAGCTTATAGAAGATCCTTGAAGATGAATTTTTCCTAAAATATCAAACCAGAATTTCTGGAGCACAGCTTCTAATAACATTATTATATTTCTTATTTTATTCCGAGGTAGTCCAGCAACATATTTTTGTGATAGAAGTTCAATGTTAAAGAGTCCCATATTGGATGAGATATTGTCTGACAATGTGTTAATAAGTGATGGGCAGTCCTCACCCTACAAGCTGATTTGGTAGGATTGTGTTAGGACCAACCCAAATTCTAAGATGGTATTAGAGTCTATTCAAGATCCATTGTGCCACCTACTATCAAGTCACATCTAGTCCAGCAACATATTAATGTTTATAATTGATGTTATTTCTAAACATGAGTTAAAATGCCACTCCAGACGCTAGGGAAGTATTTTTGTTTGTGAATATTTACAATTTGGATATGAATATGAAGAAAAATAAAATAAAAAACCAGGTTGAAAGATTTTTATATATTTTTCAAGCTGATCACTGATGAAAGGGCCTTACTTTCTTGAGCAAAGTAGATTCTCTTTGACTGCAAAAGAACTACATTTGTGATTGCACTTGGATTGCCTTATGGTCTTCAATATTTCTTCTATTGCTGGCATTGTCTCTCTGTTTCTTTGGCCTAACTATTTGACGCGTGGCTATATGAATATGATGTTGAAATTTTTGATATCTAGATATCATAAGAAAATGATTTTGAAATTTTCAGTGTCTGGCTATCACCCTAATCATTTAAAATCTACAGGCGTTTGATTCTTGCTAGTGGAGTTGAGGGCATTGAAGGTTTCCGCCAAAGATGGAGCTTGCACGGCCGCCTTACCGATTCCAAGTAATTTTAGCATCCATAATTGTATTTTTGTGAAACATGACTTGATTTGAAATATTGTTATCTCACTCATTACCATTCATGAAAATCTTGTCATTTTAGACATTAGTTTCTATTGGGATGTCTAGGTGTTTGGTCCCTTGGATCTTATTGGAGTCTCAGTTTCTTAGGACGTGTTTAACAAAAGTAACTGATAAACTGGTTGAAGGCTGAAAAGTTGCTGCAAGATGAGAAGCTAATTTTGATAAAATTAACATTTGAATTAACTAATAATATAAAATGACATAAAACATGTCATGTTTTTTTAGTCTATAAATATATAGTATTTTCTTTTATTTTATTTTAACATAATTCAAATGATAACTCAATTATACTTAATTTCTTGAAAATGAAAAATCTTTTTTAATATTGCTTTGAAACTAAAAAATTAACTAATTTTTCTATATAATTTTGAATTCTTATTGATTTTTATGTAAAGATCAAATATGTTATTACTTATTATTATTATTAAGAAATTAAAATTCATAGTGTAGTATTTAAGAAATAGTTTAACTTATATGCACCGACAGTGTAAAACATTTTACATTGGAACATATCATAATCATCCATGTCCGTTACTTTAAAGGTGGTAACCCTAATAAAGAAAATAAAGTATGAGAGTGTTCAAGGTTCGACAAAAAGTAATTGAGGGTTTAAATTAAAATTTTATTACATTAGTAAGAATGAAAATAAAAAGACTAAAACGAGAACCTTTCAGCAAATTAATTATGGATATCAGCCATTCTTGTTGGAATATTGAATGGCTTGCACCTGTCTCTACCTTGTCAGCACCTGTTTAATGCCCTTTCAACATTTAAATAGTGATTATGTCATGTTGATGCGGTTGATTGCAGGAAAAGGTTGGAGTTCTTAAAGCAGGGCATGGATGGAAGAAAATGATGAATACTTTGGTGAAAATCAACTACCAAAAATTGATTCTTGAGGGGAAGGTTGAACCTGCATCAAGGCTGCACAATGCTACGTTCCCCTCCCAATTTTTGTTTTTAAATTACAGAAATTCTGTTATTTCTTAACCTTCATTTTTATGTTATATGCAATATGTAGTAATATAGTGTTAGAGTTATTACTTACTACATGATCGGTATCTCAGTTCTATAATCTTTGATTTTCCATTTACGTATCATCACCGAAATACTAACGTCTAGGGTCTGAGTACCTCAAATATTTAAGTAATACTTTTTTTTTTTTAATTCACACCCTAAAAGTATTGGACGTTGTTATTGCATTCTTTGACTCAGTAAAAAGTTTAAATTAATCATTAAAATATCAATCAGTTTAGTCTTTGACGTTACAATGATAAATAACCATTTTTACAGTAAATTATATTTTTTAAGAACTTTTATGATAGTAACTAGTAAGGTATATCTTTTAGGGACTATTTTCACACTTGAATGACTAATTGAATTTTTGATTGAGTTAGGAAGAAAAAAGACTACACTATACATTGTTAAAGACTAAAATGATGGTTTACACATTTACTAATTTCACGAAATCATTTGTAATAAATTAATTAGAAATTTCAGCCTTCCTAATTAATTGATAATGATTAAGGATGACAATCTGGTAGTACCCGCTAGACCAAGAATGAACTAAAGTGACAACTTTTCTATTTTATGTTATTAGTTTAATAGGGGTGACTGACAAAATAGTACAAAATTAATTGGAGTAATCGAATAATTTTAGAGATTTGTCACTTCACTCTATTCATTGTTTTAAAAATATATTAAATCTATAATTTCAGTTACTATAGTCATTTAGTCTGTCTCTAAAAAAACCCGTTTAAATAATTTTTTTTCAACAAAACAATACTCACTACATTATATTGTAGACTTATCTCAAAATTTCATATTCGGTCCTTTTCATCTCTCTCAATCTAGAGTTTTCTAACACCAATTCACCTCATATTTGCATGTAAGGTCCAAAAATGTTTTCATGGTTATGATGCAACAAAGATAGAGTTTCTTTGTAAGAGACTTTTATCTTTTAATTCAAAGCAAATGTTTACCCACACATAAACTATACACTCGACTTCCTTATTGTCATTTGTTGGGTTCTCTATTTCTTTTTCTCATCTATAATATTCTAAAATCTGGACGAATATATATGCTTTGAAACCTCAAACCCGTAACAACCCATTTGACGAACCCAACACCGAAGGAATCCGCTGATAAAAACGGTTGAAGATGGTTCTTACATATAGCATACGATTAGTGGTGGATTACTAGTTTTCACTCGTATCCGACCGGAACCGACAGATGTCCCCGTACTAAGAGTTACTTTAGGAGATTTAGCTCTTCTTAGTTGGTTATCTTTGGTAGAACTTAGGTCAGACTACACATATATGTTAAGTTATTTTATAATAATCGTGGCAACGTGTACAAAACATTTCCCGTATAATAAGTGTTTCATAATGTACTTTAATTATCTCCAAGCTACTGCCCCGCTTCAAGGTAAGTCATAAGTCAATGACTGTTGCGACTATAATCCTACTTACACCATAATTATCAATAACTTGTAAGAGGTTCAAATACATGTGCTCTCCCACTTAAGTTATCACACCTTGAACAGTGGGAGAGCACATGTATTGACTCAATTTGTTTACATAATAAGCAATGGTAGGTCTGGTGCTAGCTAGATATTGTAATTCTCTAATTGCTTGCCGGAATACTGATGGATTTTTTAATGGTTCTTCTTCAGCTGTGAACTATTTTCCTGCTACCATAGGTGTTTGGCATGTAGAGGCATTCTCCATATTGAACATTTTCATCAAACTTGTAATGTACTTGGTCTGCCTCAAATACATTTGACCTTCATCTCTACTAACTTCTATTCCAAAGTTTCAGATTTATGTTTTAGAGGATATATCCAAGTATGTCTACTAAAATCATCAATAAAATGAACATAATATTTGTAACCAGAGGAAGACTTTATTGGTGTCGGACTCCAAACATTTGTATGAACTAAATCTAGGGTGTCCAACACACAGAGAGAAATCATTTTTAAAAGGCAACAAATGAGATTTTCCATATTAGCAGGCTTTCACATTGCAGTTCTTCAAGACTTCATCTAACACCTTGCTACTAGGATGTCCAAGCCTCTTATGCCAACTCTCCTTAGTAGAAATGTAAACACTTGGTTCCTTGTTGGGAAATGAAATGACATCAGGAAGCTGGTACAACCCATCTTTAAGTTTCCCTTCCAATAGCGTCTTTCCTATTATCTTGTCCTTCACAAAACGAATGTTTTGCATGAAGTTCACTGCTACATGTTATAGGGTCTTTCCACATAGGCTTTGTCCAAGCGATAATAACAGTGCACAACTACACGTCATGTCTTGCCACAAACCTGACATTTTCGCTTGTTTCTGGAGAAATGGCCTCTACCTCATCCTCCTTTTGTGCCTCTCTGGTTTCCACCTCTCTAGCCTCCATTATTAATTAAGGGTCTATTTTCCTTATGTTTTGATCCGGCCGCAACATTAGCAGATGGATTTATTGTGAGATTTGAAAACTATTTTTAAAAGCTTAATTATATTCTTCTTTTCTTTTCTTTTTTAGTGATAAATTGTTGAGGATATTTACCTGTGCCTGAGATGTAGCCATGTATTTTGTGTCTATTGATCAATTGAAGGACTATAGTGACTACCACAACACATAGTTGTTTTTGTCCAGCTTGACATAGCAAGAGAAAAAGGTGAAGACATTTTTCTGGTGAGGAAATCGACATAAAAATTGATAACTGAAAGGTTTTGAAAATATTGACCTAAGAAAAACGATACACCAAACCCCATTCGAATTGGAACTAAAATTACCTAACGAACCAAAATCAATTAAAATATTAGAGAGATATAATTTCTTGAGCAATAAATTACTTTCTTTTTAACGTCATTTCAAAACTTAAACGAAAAACTTTTCTAACACAAGAAATACTTTAAATGACGAGACCTATCAATACATGAAAGAATATAATAGTAAAATTTTTAGAGAAGTTAAAATTACTTAGATACAAAAATAATAATAATTTCTTTAGTTACAAGCAGCCACCGCTTTGCACTTTATATACAATTTTCATTATCCTAATATATCATTTCTTATATTTTTCTATTTGTTTATTATTTCTTAGATTTGATTCCCTTCATTAGAACCATTTTGATTTGTGATTCAATGGAATTTTTTATTTTTCTAGAAATTTAATGAATGTTAAGGGAAGAAAATGAACTCTAACCCAAATTAAAAATCTTGAGTGTCAAAAGATAACCACATCACCGATTTTTTCATAAGTCACATCAAATTGGTAACAATCAATTCAACGTATTTAACAAATGATAAATTTATACTTCGTCTATAAAATGAAATATAAATAAAATTAGTACTTAATTAATTGGGTGACCAAAATTAATATTTATATTTCATTTTCGATGAAGTATATTGAGTGACAGACGATCTGGAAAGAAAATATTAAGATAGCTAAAATTTTAATACATAAATAAAAAGTATAATATTGTATTACATATAAGAATTTTAAGTTGGAAATTTACAAAAAAAAAAATATATTGGAGAGAGATAGTAGATCAAATTTTGGTTTACATTTTTAATAATTAAAATTTAATTGGAATTTAGTTTGGAAAATTTATTTTATTTTATAATTACAATAGTTGTTTTTATAATTTTTTTTATAAATTATCCCCTTCAATTTTTTTATAATAGACATATAGATTATAATTTATTCTATAAAAATTTGTGTATTTGGGTCATCTTAATATACACATATCAATCTACGTTGTACAATAAGAATCTACACATATTAATCTATATAATACAATCTATGTACATAATGCATGTCATTTGATTATGTTAAGTTGTGTAATAAGAAAATATGCACATATAACATGTCATCTTCACTTATTATACTTAAATATACATATCAACAACGATAAAATGTAACAGTCTGTTTTTTTTTTCTAAAACAAATTTATAAGACAAAAAAAATAAAGAAAAAAATATTTTTGAAACAAAAATATCTCATACCCCTGGGATAATCTCTATAGACACATGTATAAAAGCACTGCCCAAAAAATTTTAACTCCTCCACGTCACATCAAAAAGTGGTACATAGACCCATCAAAACAAAAGTCAAGCTGACAAAATAAGGTATAGGTACAGTCTTCCAAAATAAAGTAACTATAACCGCAAAAGAAAGACATCTAACCCCTATACAACCATCTAATCTGATCATGCTACAAAAATTATACAACCCGAGTGATCTCCACGCGCCCCGCAAGATCCTTCTGACACAACATCGATCAGGTATGACTAACTAACTTCCCATATCCAGGGTACTAACTGGTAGGATGGTCCTAGCTTTCATCTGAGGGCAAATCCCAGATTTCCCCAATAATTGTAAAGGGTCACTAGCCGAAATTAACAAATATCACATAGCATTTAAATTTTAAATGCACAAAATAACCTTTCAACTTAGCATAATCCTTGAAAGGGTTTTCATATGCCAAACATGCATAATCAAAGTTGAAAAATGAAGTTTTTAATACAACTGCACTATCGCATTCGAATACAGCATCCTTGTATTCGAATACAATGTTAATTCATAAGTCAGTAGCAAAATCATCCTATCATATCTGAATACAGTCCTGTCGTATTCGAATACAAGTGCAAAATCATAAGTCAATAGCAAACTATGTGATGTCGTATTCGAATACAGTCATGTCGTATTCAAATACAACTGTGAAAAATGCAGATTTTCAATTTGAAAACGTTTCGAAATCATTCAATACTTACAACACAAATTCAATCAATCACACTCATCAATTACGGCACAATCACAAACAACAATCGAGTATGTATATACAATCATCACAATATATCAAACATAACTCGCGTGCCAAGCACCCTAATGCAATGCATATATGCCAAAATGCATGAATTCCGGAATTCCCATCCAAAACCCTCCTCGAAGGGGCGCAAATCATAATTGTACCGCCTATCACAGTCCCTGTACTAATTACTAGTGTGCCACCCATCACAGGCCCACACGATTTACTAAAGTGTTGCCTATCACATGTCTTACACTGTTTTCTAGAGGGCAATCGCTCACAGAACAACACATTCTAGAGTGCAATCTCTCACAGATCAACATGGCGCGATAATTCTCGTAAGGACAAGATGAACCAATAAATCACATTACATCATCTTGTGGTCCATCCGGTCGTCACTATCACCATGGCTCATCCGGTCACCATGTACTATGAAATGCATGAGCATACTCTGACTCTTTCCACAACAATCATTAAGTAAATGCAAATATTAAAAGATTCTCCGTTTTTAATACTCATTTAACACTAATGATTTTTCAAATACAACACAAAGCATACTCAAGCATATTTTTTCCACCACCACACATCAAATTTAATCCATAATTCACATTAAACTCGATCAATCCAAATTCTACAAAATCCACACCAAGTTTGATCATCAATCGCCTATAAATTTCCACATTTTCAAACATGAATGACACCAAATTAATTGTCACAAAGCACACCTCAAATATCTCAAATTTAATTTCCTCAAAACAGACATAAATGAATTAAATTCATTTTTCACCAATTCACATAAATTTCTTCTCCAAAAATTCATAATATTAATTATGAACACATCAATCACACCAAACATGAATCACCACAAACCACACCTCAAATTTAAATTTCACTAAATTACACATAATTGCATTAAATTCATTTTCTACAAATTCACACATCAAATACATTAAATTTCTTTTCCACAAAATCACAAATAATGTCCTAAATGCAAACTAAAAGTTTGGAATGAACCCTTACCTTAACGGTAGCTTTAACAAGCGATTACGGCACTACGATTAAATTCGGTAAAATTTAAGTTCGCGACGTCACTTTAAAAGTTAGCTCACTAGTACCACATCGTGGAGATGAGCAACTTTCTCTTCTGTCACTTCTCGAAATGAAGCTCAAAAGTCAAAGAAAAGCGGAGATTTGTGTTTGACGGTTTTGAAAACCCCTAACCCAGTTTTCTTCGTTTTCGAATCAGGAAAGAAGAAGGAAGCTGGGAAATCTTTCCTTTCTCACCCACCAAGCCTTAGGTTTCTTTTCTCATATATATATATATATATATATACTTAAAACCAAACCAACAATTATCCAGCAACTCTTACACACATCACTTCACTCACATCTCAATCTATTTTGATAAAAATATATACTCTCGTCGCCACTCAATTGAGAGATAAAATTTTCAGCAACCAGATATATTTTTAACAAAATTGTCCGGTATTAAATTTTCGTAACATAAACAAATTATTCTCCGACAAATAATTTTAATCGGATTTTCAAAAATATATTTTTTGGCATTTACCTCACAAAATACCAAAAACTGGGCTAAAAGCCTAAGAAATTCAACACAAAATACCCTAAAATTCTATAATTTAGGATTTAAAAACTAAGGGTCTTACAATAAAATATAACCAGTTATAGATCTCAAAATTACAACAACATACACCACAATATCTATATTAATTAGTATATTTATTAACATATGTCATGTCATGTCTAGTCGAAATTCATCGCCAATTAGTATATACTAAACCACAATTATTCTATAAACTTATATAATTTGGATTTCACAACTTTGTCACAATAAATAATTATTCAATTTTTAATTTTTTTGAACATAAATATTTTTTATATATAAAATTTAACTACTTCCATACATTCAATCAAATTTATACGTAAAAATTTCGTCCAAATTATACATGAGATCACAATTCTATATTTGACTTTGAAAACATCATGATCTAATGAAATTGGAAGAATAATTTTATAATTTGAGTACATAAAATACAAATATAAAATTTTACACAACATTAAAGTCTATTTTTTCCAACTCGTTTCTCATTTCAAATCAAAGGTTTTTGCGATTTTGATTAGGGTGCATGGCAAGACACAAGACGTTCTCTTATAGGTTTTTGCTTCTTCCTTGGTGATTCATTAATTTCATGGAAAAGTAAAACAATCCATTGTTTCATGTTCTTCATTCGAGGCAGAATATTGTGCGCCGACCCAAGCTACATGTGAAGCTCAGTGGCTTCTTTACCTACTGTACGACCAACATATTCCCCATCTTAAGCCGGCTGTTCTATACTACGACAATAAATCTGCTCTTCATATTGCTTCAAATCTCGTTTTCCACGAACGGACAAAACACATTGAAATAGATTGTCATGCCGTTCGCGACAAGATTCAAGATGAAATTCTTCACTTAGTGCCAATACCTTCTGCTGAGTAGGCTGCCGACATCTTCACGAAAACTTTACATCCAATTCGTTACTTACGTCTTTTATCCAAACTTGGAATGTTGGATATCCATTCCAGTTTAAGGGGATATTAGACATAGCTAGTCCTTTCATTATAATAGTTAGATATTGATTTAGTTTGTATTATGACTAAGTCTTTATTTCCCCTCTTCTCTAAGTAGTTAGTTTGTTAGCTTCCCTTTATTTATGTTTTTCCCTTCGAGTTCATTCTCTTAATATAAAAAGAGAGAACATTTTTTCCTTTGTAAAATTGAAGCAAAAAATATAATGAATAAAAGAGGTAGTACTCACAATCGACCTTGATTTAGGACATAAAATATATCAAAATAGATTAATTGTTAACAAAATGATAATTCAAATGTGTCATATAAATAAAATAAAAATAATAAAAAGTATGCCAGTGAGTATAACATAGTAAAAGATCAAAATAATTCTTCTAAAATATAAATAATTAAACGTAATTAATAATATTTTTAAATAAGTTATATATATATAGAGAGGTTTTTTTTTTTTTTTTTTTTTGACATAAAGCTGTTAAAAGAAGTTATTAATCTTAAAAAAGTCACGTACTAAACAAGGGTATATCTGGAAATACTGAAAAAATGAAGGCCCAACCCAAGCTAAAAAACCCTAATCATATAAATTCATATACTCCCGTTTTCCTGCTCATCACTCAGATCAATTGCCGAACGCTAGCAGTCCCAATCCAGCAAGTACGTTTTCATTCTCTCGCATCCTTTTCAATTTCCTCATTTTGTTGTTAAATTGTGTAAATAACTAACTCGTTACATTATTCGTGTTAATTTTTCGTTCAGATATGAAGATCATCGCGGCGTATTTGCTGGCCGTTTTGGGTGGTAAAGCAGCCCCTTCCTCTGAGGATATCAAACACATCCTTACTTCAGGTTCTTATTCCTAATTTATTTTTCATCTTTCTTCCTGAATTTTATTATGTTTTCGTTACGCAGTTATTTGTTATTGTGTTCAGTGCTAGAATGTAATCACAATGTCCCGATTTATTTTATTTTATTTTCTTCTTAGAATTATAAATTGACAATAGGTTGAATGGTAATCGAACATTGAAAATATGATATGTTTAATGTCTATTCTGTTTCTATCGATTGGAAGTATCAAAACAATTTTTTTTCATTACCATAGTTGAATTAGGATTTTAACCTGGTAATCGACGCAATGATTTTCACCTTATGTTGAATATTTAGTATTTTTTAGTGTGAGTATTGGAACATTGGATGACAGCTTTCAAAACGTTGAATTTTGAGTTTACGTAACTAGAAAATTGAATTTCAATTTGAATATACTGTTTTCTTTTCTGTTTTTTGTTTATTAATATTAACGTTCTATTTATAATTGAGTATTTACTCCATAAAGAAGTGAATAAAAAAGTGAGCCGATGTTTACTGAATTTCAATGCATCTCAAAACTAAACAAAAATGAATTCTGAATTGTATGGAATGAATTTGTTTTGTGATATGCAGTTGGAATTGAGGCTGAGGATGAAAAAATTGAGTGGCTCTTGAGTGAAGTCAAGGGAAAAGATTTTGCCGAGTTAATTGCTAGTGGAAGAGAAAAGTTGTCTTCAGTGCCATCTGGTGGAGGTGCTGTTGCTGTTTCTGCTGCACCTGGTGGAGGCGCTGCAGCTGCTGCCGCACCTGCTGCCGAAGCCAAGGAAGAAAAGAAGGTTGAAGAAAAAGAAGAATCTGATGATGTAAGTTTTTTAAAGTTTTAGCTCCTTTATCGGTTGTTATTTAGTGAATTTAGGACTCTCTTCTCTAACCAAGGAATATATCTTGTGATCTTTGTTTTACAGGACATGGGCTTCAGTTTGTTCGACTAAAAGGTCTGATCTTTTTGCCGGAAAATTTGCAATTCCTGTTAGAGTTGTAGTTGAAACACAACATTTTGTTACTTTTGAGTTATTAATTGTATTAGGTTCTGTGGGATTTTCCTTTTCAATTGAGACATTTTAGTAGTGTCAAGTGTCTGATATAATTTGATTTGCTTGACCTATTGTTAAATTTTATTTTATTTTATGCTTTATATTGTTGCTGGTACCTTGATAACAAAGAAATTTATTATTGAAATTCTATGCATTGACTGATTTCTAAACTTTTTTCTTGAGTCTTATGGGTTAAATAAGTATTCCTTTTATTACCTGTAACGTTGCTTCTGATCAGGTCTCTACAAACTTTTAAGTCATTACACTCATTTACTTTGGATTTTTTTCCCCTTACAGACAGAAGTTAGTTCCATTGTTTTGTTAGTCTCGAAATAATTATTATGCTAGAATGTTAGCAAGATTAATATGTTGTGTTTTTTTTCCCACTTTTGAGAGAAGTAAAATTCAGCCTAAGAGTCTATAATTAATTATGAATTTATGATATCTTGATTATTGTTGAGTTTAATTGATTTTATCTTGAATATAAATTTATTGGTTTTGGTCTCTAAAAATAATTTTTGGCTTTAGGTTTATCATTCAACTATTTTTTGCATGAATATCTTAAAAAGTAAATTTAAGTTATTTTCAACTCACATTAGCTGAAATTCATTTTGACTGACTTATTTGATTTAAAATCAATTTTCGTCTCCACATGATCAAATACACTTGATTTCTGTTTGAAATTTATCTAAATTTCAAAAAAAATTCATCTATTTGAAAGATACTAAGGTTTGTAATGTTGTATTATATGATTATAACAATTTGAATAGATCTGTAAATATAGTTAAAACTGGTCCTTCTCATTTTCAACTTTGAAGTGAATTATTTGTTTTAAAGTGATTATAGTTGGTTGGTCTATTTATAATTGATGATAGGATATTCTTCAACATTAAAGAGTATATCAGATGAGAAATGTTTGCTTGGTAAGAAGAACTTCTATCCACACCTCTCACAATAGTATAAGGAGAGCTAGATGAGAAAGAACCATGCAAGTTCCATCTAATATTCATGTGCTTGATTCTAACAAAAGAAATCATGAATGAAGGGGAAAAAATAATTAAAATGAACCTAAAACAATATTATAAATGCAAGCTATGATAAGGAAGACATGAAATTACAGGCAGATGAACCTGATTAGATATACTATTATTTGGTTCAACATGTTTGTTCTGATAAAAGATGTTGTTTGATGTATTTCTTTTGAAGCAGATGCATTTCATCTATAGACATGTTCGAAAGATTTATATTTGGTTATTCTCTTGGAACATTATCAAAGCTTATTAAATCATTGGCTTTTGGTATCTATGATTTCTTGGAACATTGTCACGCATTAAGATATTTTCTATATTTGTTAAAGAGCAACTTATTGCTCAACAAATATTCTCATCACGTTTTCCTTGAGGTCATAGTGTCATTACATAAAACAATTACTAAGTGACATAATTAATAGGTTAAAAGATCACTTTTGATCTCATAACTTTAAAAACGGTCAAATAGATATCTTAGTTTGTGTCGGCTGATGCCATTTGATGCGTGGCCACTCTATTTTGGATTAGGGAACAACCTAAACTTTCAACATAAATCAAGGAACTAAATTAATTTTTTTTTTAAATATATTTTTATTCATCCAACTCAACATTATATCAACACATAAGACAACGATGTCGTTTTTTTCTTACTGAACTCTAAATTAATTTGGAGAAAGAAGTGAAGTGGGGAAAACTTTTAAAGACTATATACAACTCATTGAACACAAATCTCCATATTCATCATGTTGTGAAAAAGAAGACTAATTAATTTTGTTCACTATGTTCACCTATTTTGAAGAAACAACAAGAAAAAGAAAAAGAAAAAGATTGAGTTTTGGTGAACCCTAAATTGATTTAGGGAAGAAGTGAAGTGGAAAAAATGCTATATAGGCTTATAAGCCACATCACAACAACTATATACAATCTATACGCTACATTACCAAAATTTAACATCGTTTACCATTAATTTAATTGAAGGAACTAAGTTGCCTTTAGTTATGTAAGTTAAAAGACCAATTTAACCGATTTAGTTAGCGGATCAAATTAAAATTTTAAAATAAATTAAGGGACAAAATAAAATTAAGCTTAATTAATATTGGTGTCTTCTAGTGCCGAAATAACTTGAACAAACTATCCAAGACACTGTTCGACAGAGACAAGAATGCAAATTTTGAACAAATGGATTCAGTAAAGTTTATTGGATGGATTTTAAATTTTTTTCCTTAAAGTCAAATTTTAAGAAAATCATTTTTGACGCCAAAAGAAACAAGCAATCTAACAATATAGATAATTGAAGCTTAACTTGCTTCTAGTTTCTTAAACTGCCTGAGTTGTATTCAACATCGATAAATAAATTTGAACTTTCATTAAATCTGGGATGTGTGATTCAGTTTGACTATTTTTTTTTTCTTTCGAAAGTCTCAACTTCTTGGTAACGATAATTTAATCAAATATTAAAAATATCATTAAAGAAGTCACATAACAAACACCAAAAATATAGAAACATAAATCAATATTTTGAAGCACAATACGATTATTATTGTAAGATTAAATTGATATTATCAAATTGAATATTTGACCATACATTTATTCTTTTGAATAGTTTCGATTTTATTTCTAAACAAACTATTTTTGTGGTTTCTTGATTTATTTTAAAAATAACAACAACAAAAAAAGAATGGATACAAAACATAAAACAAGTCAAACCAACCAAAAAGGTTTTCTAGTGGTACCTAACATTTAGTCTCACACAATAAAAAGTTGAATTGTGTTGAGTGTTTTAAATTTTATTAAAACTTTTTAACTTTGACTTATTTATCAAAAGTTTATTTTCATTTAATAAATGAATTTATGTTTGGAAGAAGTTGAAAATATGACACATAGAACTAAAACATGCAAACAAATAGACAAGAGAAAGAGCAAAACACAATTTTTCTACTAGTTCCTAACAATTTTTTGTACATCTAGTTCTTCCATTTCAAAGAGATTTTAAGTTAGTACAATTGATGACTTAATTCACTTTACCAGCATATTAAATAGTTACAAGTATTCTCTACACCTCTTCAAGCTCTATGTAATATTTCTTCAAGTCTCATTAGGCTCTAAGACTTGTATTATTTCCTGAAGCCACCTCATCATGCTTTATGACATGTATTATTTCTTCAAGGCTCACCAGACATTATGACATGTATTATTTATTCAAGCTTCACCAGACTCTGACACCAACTGATCTTCTCAACAATTCGAAAACAGCATTGCTGAGGAGTACGAGTATTCTTTATGTCTCTCCATGTGTGTATCACATTATCTTGAAAATGAATTACAATTAGCCATTATCAAGCATTTACAAATGGAGTGTATCTATGACACATTTTTCGAGCTAATTATCTAAACAAATATAACATTTCTCTAGCTAATTGGTGGCTGAATCATTATGTGTAGCTTAATTATCATTAGATTATTAATTCTTTTGCCATCTTTTTGTATCATTTTAAGTTCTCTTTTTCTTCTATTTACCATTTCCTTTTCCTGATTTGTTTATCAGATGCTACCTTCACACTTACGTAGAAGTTAGAGGATAAATTCTTCTCTTATTATGTATTGTTTTGTTATTATAAGAACACCAAGAGTAAGTACTCTTTCAAAGCCAATTTGATTCCCACAAATATAACATTACATGTTTATCAAATTTTGGGTGGCCCCCTTGAATTCTGCTAAGCATATGTTTGTTTGCTAGAATATTGTTCATGTGTCTGCATACATATTTTTGGGGAGTTCTCCACAAAAATATTTTTATTTATAAAAAGAAAACATTATTCATCAATTTAATTATTATTTGCCATCATAAAAATGGAAGAAATTGTTTGAATCAAGTTAGTTCTAAGACAATGTTTACTCTAGTTATTAGATGATAACAAAACAATATATAACTAGTTTGAAGACCTGTGCATTCGCACGGGTTTGTGCGTGGTGGATTTTAGTTAATTTATACTATTGAAAAAAGTAAATAAAATACCAATATAATTTACTATTTACAAAGAAATTGTTGTTTGTATAGCTGCATGAATGTGAAATATAGTTGAACTATTTGAAACAGATCCAAAGAACATTAATAGTTAATGAAGTTGGACTTAACAAAATATAAACTAATATGAGATAACAATGTTGTTTACCGGAAACAAAATACAAAATGATAGCTTAGTAAATGACAAGCAAAGGTAGGTCAACAATTTAGTAAGTTAAGCAAAATAGTTGTAGTACAAACTACAAACACATCCTACAAATAAATTCAAAAACATGTATTGTTTTATAAGTAAAAAGGAGTTAATCAAAAAGAGTCTATTGTAGTTCCTCAATTTTATCACAATAGCAGTGTTTTCCAATAGAAATGGAAAATGAAAGTGCAAATGATTGTAGGTTGAAAATGATTGTCATGGGAAAATAGTTTCCACCACCCTCCAACGTTGAAAATGATTGTTATGGCAAAAAAATTTCCACCACCCTCCAATGTTGCTTGGTCTGATTGAAGTATTTTTAAGGACAATAGAGTAGTTGGTTATATCACTGGTAGGTTCTTCAAGAATGAGATTTTGAAACTCAATTTTGCAAACAAAGTTTGCAAACTCATAAGGAAGAACCTAAGAAGTAAAGTTAAGTATTATAGTTTAAACTAACATGTGATAAAATTGGAAATAATTTCAAAATATTTCATTACTAAATCACTTGTATTTGTTTTTCGTTCCAGTAGATTCATATGAGTATAAAAAACTAATAAAATTAAGACCAAATTATTAATATGTCATATAATAATATTTTAAAATGACTTACATGTTAGAGGTTTTCAAAAACCTCTTTGAAGACAACATTAGTTGTAATGTTTTGTGGTTTTTTGTCATTGTCATGTATTAGTATCTTCAAACCTCTTCTGCTTTTAACTCTCGACAAAGCCACATAAAATTGGCCATGACTAAAAATAGGCCTTGGCAAATACAATCCTACATAGTCAAGTGATTGTCCTTATGACTTATTAATTGTCATGGCATATGAGACCACAATTGGAAATTGTCGTCTAATAAGCTTGAAATGTCAGGGAGATTGTGAAGGTGACATAGACATTCTTGGGATATAAAACAAATTTCCTATATTCTTCCCAGAAATTATCTTTGTTTGTAGCACATGGTTTCCTAGCTTGGTGGCTACGAGGCGAGTGCCATTTCACAAATCTTCTGATTGGTCTAAGTTCCTTAATAACATGATAGGAGTACCAACCTTCAGCTTAATTTTGTGGTTAGGAAGCCCGAAAGTTGTTAATGAACTCAAAAACTCTGGTGTCAAAATATCAAAAGCCTCAGGAGTATTAGCTTCATTGTATTAGCATGAAACATTGTATTAGCTTCAAATCTGAGTATTAGCCTCAGGAGTATTAGCTTCAAATCTGAGTATTAGCCTCAGGAGTACCTATACAATCTGATAATAGGTACTCTCTCTTTTCTCCTAAAATAATTATATAAAATGAAACATTGTATTAGCATTAAAAATCTAAAATTATTTATAATATATTACAAATAGTAAGTTTTAACAAATGGTACCTGAAATTACTTGTAGAACATATTCATTAATTTTGTCGACAACATCAATAGTTGAAGCCAAGATAGCTCTTTGTTGTAGGAATTCCTCATTAGTATGATTATCCAATAAATTTGGATAAGTGCTTTGGACAATAGCATCAATTCGGTCTTCAAAATTGAATATTAAAAGATCATATGGAATAGGAACTTCAGCATAACCATCATTAGGCTCACTTTTCCATCACCTATATCTAATATCCATTTTGAAAATTCTTGCAACTCAACTTTTTCATTTGTTGTTGCCCCCTCTTGCAAACACATGTTCTTTGTAAGTGTCAACACTTGACAATGATCCCATATATATGATGCATGAATAATATCTGAACGACTTCCTCTTGGAATAATTGGTAAAATTTGTCTAAAATCTCCTCCAAACATAACAAATTTACCCCCAAAAATACAATTTGAATCCGTGATATCCCTAAGGCTCTTGTCCAATGCTTCAAAACAATATTTATGAGCCATTAGAGCTTCATCCCAAATGATCAGTTGTGTTTGCTTCAATAGTTCAGCAAGCTCACTACATTTGTCTATATTACAGGTGGAACAATCAAATGTAGGAACAAGAAATTTGAACTTGGAATGAGTTGTACGTCCCCCTGGAAGTAGTAGAGATGCAATTCCACTTGACGGAACTATCAAAACCACATCTTTTGTAGAACGTATTTTTGATGCAAGAGTTCTCCACATAAATGTTTTTCCAGTTCCACCGTATCCATATAGAAAAAATACTCCTCCTGTTTGTTGCAGTAATGCCTGCATTATTTTGTGAAAGATTTTTCTTTGTTCATCTACAAAAAATGGTGATATAGTTTAATAAATATCAAACATTACATTAAGAAGATATTATATATTTTTGTGAAGGTTTATTAAAATTTAGTTTAATGGCATGTACCTATTAGAGAACCAAACAACTCAATGAAAATTTGTTGTTCAACTTGTGGATCATAGCTGCGCTTGTCATAAATGAGACGATTTCTCAATTTAAGTGTGAAGTAATCACTTGGATATGGTAGTGATGGATAATTCTTAAGACTCCTTCTGTTTGATTGAAGATGTTTTTCTATTTCAATCAATGTTAGATTTTTCAATTCTTTGTCACTTAATTCTAAACCTGCAATAATATATAATATTAACATAGTTTCGTTAATATGATTATGATATGTAATAGAATAATTCTAACATTGAATTTAATGTTATCAAAAGTTGTAAAGTTGTGTTGTTATATATAAACAAACCTTGATCCCCAACAATTTTTCTTTGTGCATACAAAATACCATCGGCCAATATCATCCAAGTTTTCTCCCAAACATGATTTGGCCTATTAATTGAATCTGAAATTAACATCATGACAAACAACTTTCTTAGAAAATGACCAAAACTCCATCCATTTGCTTCTTTGATACCTTCAATATATTCTCGATCATCATTGAGGAATCCCATTGCAAAACATGCCTCAGGAAATGTATCATATTTATGGTTTGCAACTGTTTTGATCTCATCATAGTTACGCGATCCTTTAGCAACGGTTAACATCATTCGCAAATAATAAAGCTCTCCGGTTGATGGTGGGACCCAGATAAGTCGACCAATTGTGTAACCCCACTTTCGTGGCTTCCATGATCTACGTTGCTTGAGATACACAAACTTTGAAACAAATTGTCCATATGTCAAAGCTCTTGTTTGTGGATAAATTTTATTTTCTTCCATCCAAGATGTAAACATTGATTCAGTGACACTTGGTTTTTGAAGAACATAATTTATTTGATCAAAATCATTGTAGTAGACTGAATTATCCCCTTATGTGTGGAAAAATAATTGTTCAACAACAGGTTTTCTACCATGAATTGGGAATGAAAAAGTTCTCCAGCAAGCTTCACTTGGAGACACATACCTGCAGTCTAAGTATTGCTTGATCTCATCAAGGTTTGAGGTACCATTAGTAAAGCCATGTTGATTCGATACTATTGCTGCAGTGATTCTATCGTATCCCTTGTTGATACACTTAAATAAGTACTTAATTGATGTACTTTGATTACACCGTTCCATATTTATGTGGGCCTGATACTTGAGTAGTAATCTTGCATTATATGGAACGACAAATTGATAATTAAGCTCAACTCCATTTTTGACAACAACATGACCATTATTCCTTCTTCTGTACACGGGATACCCATCTTGGTCAACTAATGTTATTTCTTGAAATTGTTTTGGATAATACTTGTTGCATTTGTCTTGTTTCATGCATGGGGCATTTATGTTTGCTAGTCCACATGGACTATGCATCATATGACATTTGACTAAGTTGTATAACTCTTTCTGGTGAAGCTCATATGAAATTTCTGCTGATATTATTTTATTTATATCATCTGGGGTTGGATACTTGTTAGAGGGATGTAGAAAGATAAGTATATGAGCATGGGGTAATCCTCTTTTTTGGAATTCAATTGTATACATATCTGCAATAGTTATTAGAAAAATGAATAAGTGTATTTATTGAATGTTACCTGATGTTATAAAAATAAGAAATGTTACGAAATGTAATAGCATATTTGAACTTACATGTAAGCACTCTCCCCAAAACATGTTTCTTTGTCAACTCGGACAACAGTTCATCAAACTTCATTTTAAACACTCTTGAAATAATATCAGGCCTATCATAAGGCTTCAAATTCTTTGGTGAAATAAGTCAAATGATTTCAGGCCAATTTGGATTGCATGTAAATGTAATGAAAAGATCTAGAAACCCAACATGACTGCAAATGGCCATTCCATCAAAGTACAATTGATTCATATATCTTCGACTACCGACAAATGTTGCTGGTAAAATTACTCTTTTTCCTATGTTACTTCCTTGAGATTCCACTGTGCCATCTGCATTATTTAGATTTTTATACTTTGAAACTCGGAGCTTGGATTGATTTTTCCTTAGCCACTTCAGGCGTTCAGATTCCAACATTGACCATCCATCAACTAAAAATTGTTGGAAAAGTCTTCTTGAACACAACAATGTTTGAGCTTCATTTTTCCTGCATTGGATTCTAAAAGCCAGCCATTCTCTAATAGTCGATTTATTTCTTTTGAGCTTCTTAGTTCTTTTGTTTTCTCTATGTAAAACTCCAGTTCTATATCCATCTTCACCGTAAGGAAAGAGTAATGGATATTTATATGCAAGGTAGCTTGCATGAAATTCATCAATTCTTTGAAGTTGGCCATATTGTTTTTGCACGATGATATCTCTTTTTGGTGCTGTATCTATATCGCCAACAATAGGTGCAGCTACTTCTGAAACAGTTGGTTGATTGTATATTCTATCATATGTAGATCTCTCTGATATGAGACGCAACTTTAAATCTTGTATATTGTCATTATTTAATCTTTCTCTTGCCATACGAAAACATTGAGCATGTGTATTATGTTGATAAAGCATTGATGATAACTTCCTAACAATATTTGGATCAAGATTTTCATTTTTCCTGCAATAAAAAAATAAATAGTATATTTATCTTAATTGAGTGTGGTGATAAGTGTATGGTGTTTTTGTGCTTTTAAAGGAACTGCACATCACAATTTTAATATCATATATATACATAAATTGATGACAGCAACAATGTTAATCAGATGACAATGACTTTGTGAAAGTTATTTATAAGAAAAACAATATTATGATATAATGTATACCTCGAACCTTGGAGCCTGTTTTGAATTTCATTTTCTGTATCATAAATGTAAAGTTGAGCAAATTTTGGTGTTTGTCCTGACATTGGTAATAAACTACCAATTCGATGACATACCTGACCTTGGATCCTTGTTTGGGGGTCCTCTTCCATTGTTAAATCTGTTATCCAACTTGGCACCAGGTGAAGTAAAGGCAAACATCATGTTGTAAGCTCTGATGTGTTGTTGGAAATTTTGACACTTAATTGTATCTTTACCAAATAACATACATTGTAGTTCAGGGGGTGCATGCTTCAAAAGTGGTAGTTGCACCTTCCCATTACCAAAACATAGTTGATATTTCGGTATTGCAGAATGTTTAAATTTGTTTATTCTCTCTTGATACCACATATAAGCTCCACAATGTTGACATTCAATGAGAGGATCTCCAAGGTCAAAATAACCTATAATCATTATTAATTAACTTAAATATTGATAATCGTTGTGTTTTAAGAATATAATCATTATAATTAACTTCAATTTATGAAATTAGTCAATATCTATATATATATATATATATATATATATATATATATATATATATATATCGGTGTTCATAAAATCAGTTGGTATGTCATTAGCTGAGATATTCGTTGACACATAACCAGTTTCTGTCACCTTCAAATGTTGTGAGGTTGATGCAAAATTTGTATTGGATGTTTGAAACCTATTCAATAAGTTGACACCCAAAGAACCAATATCAACCAAAGTTTTTTTATTTTGCAAAATAAGATTTTGTGATGATGGTTGAATAAGAAACTGTGAAGTTGCTCTATTTTGGTTGTGTGTTTTGGAATGTTGTATCTGATTACTTTGATGATTATTAATATTTGAAGTAATATTTGACACTGGAGTGCTAAAATGGGGCAATGGATGTTGAGATTGACGAGTTTCTTGAATAGGTTTGCATTGCTCCAATTTTTTTGCTTCTTTTGGGATTCCTTTCATCAATGTTTCGTATTGGAGTTTTTGAAGCTAATGTACCTGTTGTTACAGATTGTTGATCACGTTGATTAAGTTGTGGAGAAAGATTCAAACTTGATCTTCCTTTTTTAAGGTCAAGCAAAACCTTTCTTCTAGCTCGTGCATGAATTGTTACAATAAATTTGTATTGTTTGTTTGAATCCATAACTTAATGACATTAGAGTAATGATTTTGATGTTTTTGATATTGTGGCTGAAAAACTATCTTCTTGTCTGTGAATGTAGATAATTAGTTTGCCACAAAAATTTCTTCAATTATGTTAAAATCAATGGTATTGTAGGTGGTAATAGGTATTGAGTACTACTTACTTTTTTATTGATAGGCTAACAGGTTTACATGATTTTTCCCTACTTTTCTGGACAATGTACATAATACTTTTAATGTTGTTGTAAATTGCACGGGTCCTTTGGATTTTTTATTTGGTTTATTTTGTTATTTGTTATTTATTTATTTATTTTCTATTATATTAAGCAGAGATATCAAACAACTTTGGTACATTTTAAAGTTTCTTCATTTTTTTCTCTTTTGTTTTTTTGTGTTTTTGAAGGATATGTTAATCAAGTAAAAGTTTTTCAACTCTTGTAATTTTTTTTGAACCAATTTTTGATCATGTTACCTTGAAATTGCAGGGTGGAAAGATTAGTTATGAGGAATTTGTTTCAATGATGAAGGCTGGAACATATTGGAGAGGTTTAACAGGCTCAACTTAAAATTGATGAAGGATGGGTCATTCCAATTAAAAAATAAAAATAGAGATGACTTTTCCTTAAAAAAATGCCAAAATTTACTTTTGGAAAAAGATAACATGATAAAGAAGTCTATTAAATTATTTTAATTTTAACCTTTTGTTCTCTACATTGTAATTGTTTTCTCCAACACCCCTCATTTTTGGGTGAAAAAAAAAGGATGTTGACCCCAATAGTGTTGCAATGTTGTTTGATTATATGCTGAATTACAAAAAATAATGATCTTTAGGATATCGATATTGGAAGAGAATGTGTTCATATGTTACATTGCATATAACACTCCATACAAAATAACTAATACTGTCAGAAGAAATTATCCTTAGCTTTATTTGTTTTGCAAAACATCCATACATATCATTGATAACATATAAGTTCATTCAGTCTTAATTTGTTTCACAATCTTTGAAGTTGAGAGTTGAGTAGATGCATAATCTCCACCCTAAGATGCATCGGGTAAGAAGTCATTTATAATCCTCTTAACAGGTGTTATAGTTGCAGTGATATCTGAGTCATAGTCAGCAGTTGTTGAAAGGGATTGCTGTCAAGAAAAATCAAAAAGAGTTTATGAAATGTCAAAATGGTGAGGTTTTAAAGAAGAAGAAAAAAAAAATAAGAAAATCAATCACAAAGTAGGTAAAAAAAATCTCACAGTAACAAAATGAGTTTTTGCGGGGGTTTGATTTTGCGAAACCTACATGATATAGTTGAATACATATATATATATATATATATATATATATATATATATATATATATATATATATATATATATATATATATATATATATATATATAATAACTTATGAAATAAACCGAACATACAAACTAGACATTATTAATCCTTACATCAACACGATCATTGTCTTCATAATGACCATCACCTGTGATTTGCATTTGAGAGGTTGTCTAGTTAAAATATCAATAAGTTAATAATATTATAATTTCATTTTTAGTATATTATTGATAATAATACATATGATACACATATCTCCTACTGCATTTAGTTTCCTCATCAGTTGGAAATTGATTTACGATGTGTGTAATTATTTCTTCAAGTTCAGAAAAACGTATGACAGATGTGCTTCCAAATGATGGCTGAATTTTAAGTCTAAGTGCCATATGCCTATTCAGCATAACGTTAAGAAATGGTGGATAAATTTTTGGATTGTTTTCACCGGCCTAACGAATATTAATAACAAATGAAATGGTTATTATGAGTTATAAATGATAATAAAACACTATTTGTAATTATGATTATAACTTTTAAATGTTGTTGGATCATATACCTCTAACATCAAGTTCCAAATATCATGAGCAGTAAACCCAAGTATAGAAAAACAATCAGCATCCCAGAAACAACATGGGACATGATATCCATTATGAGATACGTAAATCTCAACTTTATACCTATTTACATGTTGAATTATATGTAAACATATAGTCTTAAAAATATGAATGTTTTTATGTGAAACAATGTAACTGACCTTGGTATGGCTGCCATCACTTCTTTACCACATTTACACATAAATGGTTCATTAACCTTGTCAGTTTTCCTATTGCATTTGTCACATGAGTAATAGAACCATCCATATTTTGATGCAACAAAGCTGGTAGTAGTACCAACCGTAACACAAATGTATTCCTGGACAATGTTAATGATTGACACGAGTGAAGTTTGAATATAATGAATGTGAAATGAACATCATAAGTATAATAATGATAAACAAAAGTAATTTTAATATGATTGACCTCTTTTATTGTGCTGATTTTTTTGATAGATTTGAAATCAGCTTTGTAGCAAAAACAATTCTTGAGCAGAATATTGAGTTGATCCCAAAGTCTGAGACATAATTTCAGATACATCCACAAAGACCTCATTTTTTGGAAGACTGTGTAAAAAATTTATTATAGTTAGTAATGTCTAAATTAGATAATCAGAAAAATTGACAAAGTAACTATAATGGTAAATGGCTAATATGTTTACTTTTGTTTGAACTCTTTAATTTTAGGCATTTTTTCATTGATGAACAACTTTGATCCATTCCATACATTTGACATCCCAGCTGGAGTGTTTCCTATGTGAAAATTAAGATCAATATATAAATTTATATGCATGTGTGAAGACATTGTTGAATGTTAATATTTTTTCTACATGAATTTAAAAAAATTACCATGTGTATGTTTGACCCGTGCATGTGTTAAAATAATAATAATTACTGCATTTTTAGATGTGTTGGCACTATAAGACATATATTTCCTCCCATAGTCTTCCCAAAGAGTACAATTAATAATATTGCCACTACAAATAATTGAAAATGATTAGTTAGATTGTATTTTGTTTCTTAAAGGTTGAATTTCGTGAACATATAAAACTATTTATAAATGTGAAACTATGTTTTACCTAAGATCTTTCATATTAAATGAAGCTTGAACTTTCTTTCCAACACGATCTCTTTGTGGGAAAGTGACTTCATGCACAACACCAATTACATCTATAAATAGAACCATTAATTATTATGTTGCCAATATAGTAATGGAAGTTATTAAAGTTAACAAAGAAATTGATACTAAAAACTTTACCTACTAACAAATTACTTTGACATTTCCCACTAAGAATATCAGCAAAAGACTTAAAGTTATAAACATGTGATGGAATTTGATCCAACTTCTGCTCTGTCAGAGTAGTCCCACTATTAAACATCAACTTATAACGATGATCACAAACCTTAAATTGGTCATTGTTATCAACAACAGAACAATTGTGCATAATATATGTTGTGTGTTCTTTCAACATGTCTTTGAACCCAGCTACATAATCTTTTAGAACAACAACGTGAATTCTATCACCCTATGAACAAAGTCAAAAAAATAAGTTTTTAGTTCGAAATGAATGTTAATGAACATCAAGTTTCAAAATACACATTTTCATGTTATAAATGACTAATTTTGTAATAAAACTTTGGCTTCATGTAGTTCGAAAGAAAAAAAAACACAATTTGAAGCTTCAAATGAGGATTTTCAACTGACCTTAACATCAACAAACACCATTTCAACATACAATTGACCATATTTACCGAGAACAGACCACACATCAACAATACGAATGCCAAACTTCCAAACTTCTCTGTCTTTGAAGTAATCGAATGGAGAACTAATATTTTGCTGTTGGTTGTAATAATATACATCCGAGTCAAATATAAATGTATATTGAAAATAAAGATATTTAAAACTAATAAATAAATAAATTACATTTGTTACCATGGCTAACAATGCAGCTTGAGACGTCGGTTGAGTGCTCAACGACGAAGTGGAACGAAACGCATTAGTTGAAGACGATTGAGCTTTATTTGAAGCCATTGAGTCATGATTTGGATTAGCCATTGAAGTGTGGTTGTGTTGAGTTGGATTTCGATTTTCTATTTTTATATGGAAGGATTTTCTCTATGAATGTTTTCTTTGAAGGTGTGGTTGTGTTGAGTTTGGAAAGAAGAAGAAGAAGAAGAAAAATGGTGAAGGGGAGTGACAATCTGAAAGGGGGAGAAAAATGGTGAAATGGAGTGAGAATTTGAAAGGGGGAGAAATATGGTGAAGGGGAGTGAGAATCTGAAAGGGGGAAATAATTTTTTCTTTGATGGTGTGATTGTTTTTCTATAGGATGGGAATGTTGATGGATGGATAGAGAAGTGACTTGAAGTGATGTAATCAGAAAAAGTAAAAAAATTATTTGAATTTAAATAAATTGAGATGAGGTAGTTTGATGGAAAAGCAAAAGAGTAATAAAGGATAGTCTGAGGTAGTCAACATGTCAATTGAATAACAAAACAAAAATAAATACAAATGGAGGTATTATAGGAATTTCAAGATAATGTGTTGTTATTAAATTTATATTGATAAGAAAACATTTTATTCTCTGATGATTACTATAAGTAGAGCAGGGAAATAGGTAGACTCGGACCTAATTGAATACCTCTAAACAAAACCAAACACACAAAATTCAAGCCCAATTTCGACTGCATGGAAAAACGGGTTGGGCAGATCTCAGGTAATCGAGTGGAGCAGAACATTGGGTTGGCTGGTTTGGTTATGAACTTTCATAATTTGGGCTGCATTAATTTTTTTAAAACTTTTCAAAACAGCCCAACGAATTTGCAATTTCTTTTATAACCAAAATTTGATATTTTTATCTTCTCTATATGATATTTTTGGGCAATGGTTTAGAACGTTTTAAATATAAATAATTGAGTTTTAATCCTATAATTTCTATAAAAAAAATAAGTATATAGCAACGAGAAATATCTTTAAAATATGACATCCATGTGCAACAATTAGCAATTATGTGTGACAATATGTCAGGTCAGGTTAGATTTTGAAAGACTTGAGTCTGATCTACGATTAATTTTTTAGGTCTAAGCATGGCCTATGGCCTATCATAAGTTTTTTTGGGTCTAATCTGACATTTTTAAAAGTTTGGTTTATGTAAAAACTTTATTAATATTAAAATATTTAAATATTATATTTTACATATCTATATATATTAAACAAAATATATAAAACATATTCGTATATAAAACTCACTCAGTTAGACAATTACTCACCGTGTGATGACCTAATTGATAGACTTTAAAATAGAAAATAATATTATTAATAAATAATAATCAAAAAAATAATATTAATAAATAATAAAATATATATAGGCCGGTCTGTCAGGTCTAATAGCCTAGTTTATTTAAATAAATAGACTTTAAAAATAGCACGAGTCTAGTCTTTTTATTAAATAGGCCAAGTTAAGTCAGACCATAAGTAAACCAGGCCATAGGCCGAACAGTCTAGTTTATTCTCATCTCTATTAGCAATATCCAATAGCCACTAATAAAATCCATGCATACAAAATTGCATGACACCAGACATAATCATAAACTAAACTCTAATAAGTTATATGTAAGTTTTTCCCTGCTTTACTTCATTACAATTATAAATCAGAATTACATTCAATTCAGCAGTTTAGATTTGTGATTTCTTGCTACTGCACTGACAGTGCCACCATGGCACAACTATTCTTTAATTCTTCAAATCAAATTAGGCCAAAAAAAAAAATTAAATAATAAAAAACTCTAAAAATACTCAGTTAACAACAACCTTAATGCTTCAATAAATCACTCATTAGCACAATCCTAAAGTTAGTCACCAAGCATGGTTTTCAATTCTTTCACACCAAACTCAATTGGGCTGAAAAATAAAATCAAGAAATCAATTAATAACAACAAACTAAGCCATCAACAAGCTCATATTAGTATAAGTTAAAGTTACTCACCCATTCAAACAGTAGAATATCATTGGACAAACTTCATAATCCCCACCATAATTCAAATTTCACACAAGTTCCTATAACATAAGAAATGGTTAGAAAATGAATGCCAAAAGTGGTGATAAAAGTAAGCACAAATTGTAAATGATATCAAATTTGGCCAACTTCCATTAACCACTTTGTTACATATAATTCAATCCTAAATAACAAAAACTTATCATCAATACTTAATACCAAAAAGGATAACCTCAAACAAACATGTTTGTACCAATCAGTTTGGTAGCATAATGGGCAGCAGCAAGAAGCAACTGGCAAAAACAAGCAGCCAATTGGTACATGTCAACTTTTTAATATCCCTTAATGACAATTTAAATATATAATATAAATCAGATTTATAATATAATTCTTACTACTGGATCTGTCATATTCAGAGTTTGAAGTCCAGATTCAAGAAATAAGCCAAATCAATGATTCAAAATCAAGCAGGTCATTGGGTCATGGCTTAGCAATGACTCTTAAAAAAATACAAAATTTATTCACACTACAATTGAAAATAACATACAATAAATGGATGATTCAAAAAAGGTTTAATTGCAGTTTTACTTATTCACGAAATTGGTCTCTTTATTTTAAAAGTCGACAATTTTGATTTCAATGACGTGAAATACAATTATATGATATAGAACTATGCATTAATTATTTATATGTTATTAACTAAATTAAAAATATGAAAAATTTCCGAAGTTGAAATCTAAATTTTTATGGCGTTTTATTCCAATTTCATGAGTGTTAACCATTCTATATCATCGTATCATATCTCACATTATTTAAACTATATCACGTCATTATTTTTTAGTTAAAAAAATTAGAGAGAGATACCAAAACTGTCGATTTTTAAAATAAGTGATCAATTTTGTGAATAAGTAAAAATAGGAGGACTAAAACTACAATCAAAGTTTCAAAAAGAAAGTCTTGAACTAATTTAAAATAACTTTGTTTAGATAAAATAAGGAAATATAAACTTCTCAAAACAACCAACATGCTGTGATTGAGAAGATGGACCAGCTGCTGTTGCAGTGGTAGATGGACCAACTTCTTCAACAATTGATGCAACTTGACCAAATTCTACCAACAAGACAACAAATACATGTTAAAATTACAAAATACATCAAACTCTATAGAAATCAACACATAAAATTAAAGATTAATTCTATAAAAGTTCAATACTTGTAACAATTTTTTCAGAGGTTTCAAAGTCCTCTTGGATATTGTAGTCATTAAATTCATAGAGAGAAGACCTCAACCAAGAGAGAAGACCTCAACCAATTTTGAGTACAAATTAATGCCTCCAACATATTAAGATATAGACAACTTCTGAATGTATGAAAGACTCTACTACCAAATACTAAAAACACTTTTGCACGCTACTGTTGAAACAGGAGTAGCAAAAACATCCCTTGCACTTGATAATATCGGAAACCTTGAGAATTTTTTTCCACCAACCAAGAAACTCAAACTTTTCATCTCCATCAATGTTATCTTCGTCTAAATATCTATCAAGCTCATTTTCCATATCAATTTTTTTTCTTCTTTCAAATGCCTCTTAAAAGCATCAGATCAAGCCAATTGGCTTGATTACTCACCTAAAATACTACTTGACTCCCCAAATGATCCTAGAGAAGATTTCCTATTGTTATTTTGTTGGCCATTGGTAGAAGGATACCAAAGAAACATTGTGGTCACGCTGTTTTTTACTTTGGTTAAAAAATTATCACCCATATATTTTTCATAATGGTACATTTATGTATAAATCCACACCCAAAAAAATGAGCGGATTTTATCCCAATCCTCACAGTTAAGGGGAGAAGAACCATCCCCAAAATTGTTAAGATAACTAGTATCTTAATTGTCAAGCTTATCAAAAGCGACTTGAAATTTTTCAGGGAATTCTAAGATAAGGTAAGTGGAGTTCCATCTAGTAGGAACATAAAGAGAAACACCTTTTTTAGATTTAATTTTAGCAAACTCAACGCACTCATTAAACTTTGTTAGCCTTTGAGGGGAAGACCTAACAAACTTCACAGGAGTTCATATTTTATTAATGGATGGTTCCAATCATGGTGTATAAAATTGGCTGTGACAGTTAAATAATCTATATTTTTGGACAGATGTCCAACAATTGGTTGTGAGGGCAACCCTAGAACAATCCGACCTAAAGCCTCAACCTAATTTTTTCTTGTAGGTACATCTTATAACAATTTCTTGAAATTGTGTACCTTAAAGGGACAACAAACTGTGGTTGTAAAGTTCTACAAAGTTGTTTGAAGCCCTAACCTTCAACTACCTGAAAAGGATGTTCATCTAGAATTACAAATTTAGCCCAAGCCTTCCTACAAGCCTCAACATTAAATTTATAACATCTTGAATTGTATTTGACTAAATTGATAACTATTTCATTATTTGATTACACTGGCTTAGACTTGATGACTTAATTGGAGTAAAAGTAATAACAAAACTAAGGAGTGTCGAAATAAAATGACACAAATAATTTATCCTAGTTCATCACTAACTTGGCTACATCTAGTCCCTTCACTTAGAAGAATTTAATCCATTAATTCAACAAATTGAATTACAAAACACCTAACCCTCCAAGTCAATATTCTCAAACAACTTGACAACCTCATACTTTTGAGAAACAAACACACATTGACTCTACCAGCAAAGCATTCTCTACACAATCTGACAACCCCAGATTGTTAAAAGCATACTAACACTACTATCAAATTTGAATACAAAGATTTGGAACTTGAGTAGTTGCTTATAACAAGCTGATTATAACAATGACTATCACTCTCTAAGAAATACACTTAAAAAATATTTTTTATTCGAATAGGTGTTTCTCTCTTTGAACTCTAAGATGAATTTGGAATTTTGAGCTTAAGTTCTTCTACTCTTTTATGATTTTTCGATGATCTTCTTCTTCAGCCTTGAGTATCTATTTATAGGTAAAATTAGAGCTTCAATTTAGTCCTTGTTTAATTCTGAGTTGTATCTTCATTCCACTACGCCAAAAATGACATTTTACAGCGCTTTTTTAAGTCATTTACAGCACTTTTTCAAAAAATTAAGCGATGTAGTATCCAGCGCTGTAAAATGATACAACATCGCTCTTTAAAATCAAAAAAGCGTTGTAAATCTCTTCTAAAAACGCGCTGCTTGTTGTATTAGTTTTACAGTGCTTTTTAAAAAAAGCGTTGTAATAGGTGTATTTCTTTATTTCAATTAGATCTCTTTCTGGGATTATATCAACAATCTCCTTCATAAATCGCAATATACAGTATCCGCAATTCATGTTGTTAGTTTGACGAGAGCACTATAAAATAAAACATATAAGTCAATAAATATCTGTGCATTGATTGTTAATGAAATTTTAAAGGCATATATTTCAAACCTTTATTGGGATCCATGTGATTTATTTGATTTTTGCTTCGAAACTGTAGCACCCATTTGAGCTCGGAAAACTTGTAAAACATTATCAAATAAATGTGATTATTAGCATTAACAAACACATTATATATATATATATATATATATATATATATATATATATATATATATGTAAGAAATAAATGAATAAATGAATACAATACCTGAAGAGTGCGAAGAAATATGTAGGGTTCATAGAGTTACGGTTTCGTTTAAGAAGGAACGGCGAGAATGCACAGAAATACGAACGGTTCGTAGGACAGAGTAGGGTTCGCAATGAGAAGAGTACGTAATAATGTTTATAGGGATAGTAACAAATATGGAGATGATTTGCAATGGAGATGGCTAACAATATTGTTCGTAGGGATAGTAGGGTTTACAATGAGAAGGATAATGAAGAGGAGAAGGACACTGAAGCGTAGTGAAGTTTATGTAATAAAGAGGAAAATGAAGCGATTTACTGTTATATATAAAATCCTTATTTTTTTTTTAAAAGCCTTTTACAGCGCTTTTCCAAAAAGCGCTCTAATAGGTCCTTTAATTATGTGAAAACGAAAGTCTTTTACAACGCTTTTTTTACAGCGCTTGTCAAAAAAGCGCTGTAAAAGACCTTCTTATTTTTTTTTAAAAGCCTTTTACAGCGCTTTTCCAAAAAGCGCTCTAATAGGTCCTTTAATTATGTGAAAACGAAAGTCTTTTTCAACGCTTTTTTTACATCGCTTGTCAAAAAAGCGCTGTAAAAGACCTTCTTATTTTTTTTTTAAAAGCCTTTTACAGCGCTTTTCCAAAAAGCGCTCTAATAGGTCCTTTAATTATGTGAAAACGAAAGTCTTTTACAGCGTTTTTTTTACAGCGCTTGTCAAAAAAGCGCTGTAAAAGACCTTCTTATTTTTTTTAAAAGCCTTTTACAGCGCTTTTCCAAAAAGTGCTCTAATAGGTCCTTTAATTATGTGAAAACGAAAGTCTTTTACAACGCTTTTTTTACAGCGCTTGTCAAAAAAGCGTTGTAAAAGACCTTCTTATTTTTTTTAAAAGCCTTTTATAGCGCTTTTCCAAAAAGCGCTCTAATAGGTCCTTTAATTATGTGAAAACGCAAGTCTTTTACAACGTTTTTTTTACAGCGCTTGTCAAAAAAGCGCTGTAAAAGACCTTCTTATTTTTTAAAAAAGCCTTTTACAGCGCTTTTCCAAAAAGCGCTCTAATAGGTCCTTTAATTATGTGAAAATGCAAGTCTTTTACAATGCTTTTTTTACAGCGCTTGTCAAAAAAGCGCTGTAAAAGACCTTCTTATTTTTTTTAAAAGCCTTTTACAGTGCTTTTCCAAAAAGCGCTCTAATAGGTCCTTTAATTATGTGAAAACGAAAGTCTTTTACAGCGTTTTTTTTACAGCGCTTGTCAAAAAAGCGTTGTTGTATCCTCCGTTATTTTTAAAATATCATACAACAGCGTTTGTATTTAATAAGCGCTATAAAAGACGCACTATAAAATGTCATTTTTGGCGTAGTGTTCCTAACTTGGTCAACAATGGTCTTATTTAAAAATAATTATGAATAAGATGCTTTTTGATAATATGTTCTTTAGTCAATTCTCTATTCATGAATTCAGTCTAAGCAGTTCTTCTAGATTGATTATGTTCTTATTTTGTTCAGATTGAGTTTGTAAATTCTTCATATTGATTATGTTCATATTTTATTTAGATTGAATTTGTAAATTCTTCAAATTGATTCTGTTTATATTTTGTTCAAATTGAGTTTGAAAATTCTTCATAATGATACTATTCGTATTTTGTTAAGACTACTTTCAAAATTCTTCAGATGAAACTTTATTCCCATTGCTTGCTTTGATCTGGGTGATAACATAGTGTTGGACTGGTTCTTGAACTTTCACAAGTAGGAATATGACTAAGTCCAATTTAGTATTTTGTCCTTTGTCAAAATCTAAATCATATCTTTGCAAATAATAATTGTATCTTCTTGTGAGTGTTTCTTCTTATGAACAAGTCTTGATAGGGATGACAACATAACCTACACTTGCGGGTACCCACCCAAACCCGCTTGAGTTGAGCGGGGAAAACCCGCTTTGATTGGGTGTGGGTGAGGTGCGAATTTTCCCTGAAATTAAAATTTGGGGGTGGGTACGGGTTTGGGGATCATTATATCCACCCAACATCCAAACCCGCCCCACAAGTAATATTAATGTAATTTTTAAATTTTATATACATATACATATTTAATATACTTTATATTTTTTTAAATATTAAAAACTATAATCTTATCTCTATAGAAAATATTTTATTATTTTATTATTGTTAAATAACAATTATTTTATTATATTAATTATAATAGATAAGATTTTTAAATTTATAATTTTATATATATGTGAATGGATGTGGGTGTGGGCGGGGAAACCCGAACTCCGTTGCAGATGAGGACAAGGACCTAAATTTTACACCTACTATGAAACGAGGGCGGGTAAGGGGTTTATCTGATTAATCGGGTGTGAGGGTGAAGGAGGCAAAATTTGTAAGACCCTTAATTTTTAAATTCTAATTTATGCATTTTTAGTGTATTTGGTGTTGAATTACTTAGGCATTTAGGCCAATTTTATTTTATTTTGTGAATTAAGTACCAAAAATATATTTTAATTAGAGTTATTAATATGTTTAATATATGTATATATTTTTATATATTTTTTGAGACTCGATTAAAATTATTTGTCGAAAAATAATTTAATTATGTTACGAAAAATTTAATACCGGACATATTTTTTAAAAATGTCACTTGTTGCTGAAATATTTATCTGTCAATTGAGTTGCGATGAAATTAGATATTTTTATTTAACTAGTTGAGAACTGAGTGATGTGATGAGTGTAATGATGATTTTATAATATATCTATATATTTATATATTTGTTTGATTAGGTGTAATTATCTATATATATATATATATATATATATATATATATATATATAAACAATTTAGAGTTGTTAATGTTGTAAATACGGTGGGGGAGGAGGGGTATGAGTGAAAATTTTGAGTTCTTAACAAATCTTTGTTGTTGAGTTGTTGTTGTTGTTGATTTTGTTAGTAATGGTCAAAAAACATATTGATTTTTGATGTATTTGAGTCACGTAATGAGTTATTTTCAAATACATGAGTTTGAACTGAAGTTGAATTAAAAAAAAAATTAGATTTGTTAAAGTTGTGAAAAAGTTCAAATTTTAACTAAGTTAAAGAGTTTGAGTAAAAAGTTAGATTGAAATAAAAATGTTACTCTTTTAATTACTCTTGTACTGAGTTTGAAAAGAAAATTTTTAGAGTATTTTATTAACTCAAAATTTTGGTGCTTTAATAGTCGAGTGTGTATATCTGTGATTTGAACAATATTTATTTTATTTAGTTTTAATTAAATAATATAGATTATTTGATTTTAAAAGTTTGGTGCGTGTGAAAAAGATATAATTTTGAAATTTTGTTGTGGTTGAATGAATTTTAGTTGTGAACAAGTTGTTATAAATAGGCTAAATTACATTTGCGGTCCCTTAACTTAATTTCAGGTAACTTTTTAGTCGTTTATCTTTTTTTTTTTTCCCGAGTTGGTCATTTATTTTAATTTTATGTGACAATTTGATATTTTATGTTTTAAAATGTCAACAATGTTGTCATTTTTTTTTACAAAAATTCAAAAAATCATCAAATTTTTCAAACAAAACCCATAAAATTCATTATCATCTTCAATAAAATACAAATTTAATCGAATTTATAACTTAAATCTTGAAATAAACTCATATTTTCATTCTTTATTTGTTGTTGTTGGAGATGAAAATATGAGTGTATTTGAATATTTGAGTTATGGAGCTGATAAAATTTGTATTATATTGAACATGATTATTAATTTTATGGGTTTTGGTTGAAAATTTTGATGATTTTTTTTTTTTGAATTTTTGTATAAAAAAGGATAACATTGTTGAAATTTTAAAACATAAAATATCAAATTGTCACTTAAAATTAAAATAAAGGACCAACTCGGGAAAAAAAAGATAAATGACTAAAACGTTACCTAAAATTAAGTTAAGGGACCACATATGTAATTTAGCCTTATAAATATTTATATTTATGTAGCTAACTCGGTAGTTTGTACTGGTCTGTGATAGACGGTACATTTATGATTTACGCACCATAATGAGGGTTTTGAAAATTCCGGAATCATGTGCATTGGCATATAAACATTGCATTAGAGTGCTTGACACATGAGTCATGTTTGTTATAATATGATATTTATATATACATATTATGTTATTGTTTGTTATCATGCCGTAATTGCTAAGTGTTATTGCTTGTTTTTATGACATAATTGTCAAATGTTAGTTGTTAATTTTGGTTGGTGACCCTTTACATTATTGTGGAAATTGGGCATTGTCCTCAGATGATACTTGAGTTCGTTCCTTCGATTGTTACCTTGATGGAGAAAACGTCGTTAGACTTCTCTGACCGAGACTCGCTGACTGCTTGGTATACAACCCCATCTCAAACAGGGATACTTATACAGGGAGAGTAGTAAGGGAAAGTAGGAGAGCTGTAGCAATATACCTCATGGAGGTCACTCGCAAGAGAATCGACTATCTCGTATCTTTAAGATTGGTGCTCGGAATGAGTGGAGCATGAGAAGATGTAGAGGATTCTTCAATTAGAGTTGAGGCAGAGGCCACCGTAGGAGTTGGAGATACAATGGTTGGGCTGGGGATTGACAGAAAGGATAAGGGGCTGAGGCTGGTGGGAAGAGATATTGCATGATCGTCTAGGCGTGTCGAGCAGAGCATCCGCTTCCGGTGAATGATCCCTTACCGACTGTCGTTAAAGTAGCAGACTGTTTTGAGATCCTAGCGCCGCCGAAGCCACCTATCTCGTGAGTAGATCTGACTTTTGAGGAGACCGATCCTTCTATGATTGTTGATGAGGATGAGGTTACTTCGTAGAGAGATACTGCATCGGATTGAACTTGTGTAGTGTGTGGAGGTCACCATTGTTATTGTAGTTGTTAGTGGATAATTATATTAGTTTTTGGTTGTACTTATTTTGTGTTGGGATGACTGTATCTATAACATATATTGTTAGCTGACTTTTGTTTTGGTGGGTCCATGTTCCATTTTTTGACGTGACCATGAGGGGATAACATTCTTAGAGCAATATTTTTGTGCAGGTGTCTGCCGAGAATACTCCAAGGGTATGAGCGATGTCTGATAGGTCTCATAGTCCCGATGTATTTTTATATTTGTATACTTTGGATTATCGTCTCAAAAACTATTTTAGCTGGTTTGTATATATGATGTAGTTATTCAATACTTTTTTCATTTGTGTTACGACATGGTATTTTATTAATTTGTTTTTTTTTAAAAAAAAAAATGCACTCGCGCTGTTAAAAATCGAGGTGTTATAGTATGGTATCATAGCTTTGGTTAGATTGTAGGTCGACCTGTAGGTTGGGATTCGTTGTCTAATCATGCGTCAGGGTAAGTTGTTTGAGTTGCCAGGTCTTATGTAGTTGTTATGTGTTGATGTAGTCAAAGGTTATTTTTGGAATTCTTCTAAGTGGTTGTATGATTTCTTCTTGTTGTTCGTTTTGTAGGAAACAATGCCTCCAAGAAGGAACAACACTGCAAGAGTCAACGTCAATAAGGATGATCAAATGGCTGAAGCAATGAATAACACGACTGCTTCTGTTCCTGCACAGATAGGTTCAAAGACTCAACAAGATCTGGAGAAGAGGGAAAGAGAGATTCGTGCTGCTGAGGTAAGGGGATTGGAAGATTTTCATCGTCACAATCTTCTAATGTTTAGGGGTGATGAAAGTCCAAAAAATCCGACCATTGGATTCAAGAAAGTGGAAAAGATCTTCGAAATGATTAATTGTCAAGCAGGGGTGAAGATCAACCATGCTACGTATCTGCTACTAGGGGATGCTAAATGTAACATCCCACTTTTTCGAGACATTAACTAACGAAATTCTAAACGTAACATTACAAATTCATTTATATTTATTTATGATTATCATTAAATACTCATTTACTTTAAAATCATTTAATAACTATTTTATTTATATTTCAAAAAATAATGAATCAGAGTATTTGTAATTACTAAAAGTAAATTTAATACGTTAAACAAAAGAAACTCTTAGAGTCAAAACTCTCGACGTTTTACTACCCAAACATAAATCCTAGTAGGTCATAAACTTTGGACTTATGGAAAACTCACCAAATAAGTCTACCACCGATACAGAAGTATCTTGGAGCCTCCAACTGCATGATATTGTACTTTCTCGCATTTCTCATATTAGGTTGACCGTGATATTATTCGCTCAAATAATACTATATGTGATGTCCTGTCAAATGTAAGGGTCATCTCCAAGTAACAAACACATAACAAATATGCATACATATATAGTTGTTATAGCAAAAATATAAATAAATCATATATTTCATTTAACAGTTAAAAATCACAACGCACCAAAAACACAGATCAACCAAAATGTACAATGTATTTGTTAGACTATATGTCAATGCATGATTCCGGAATATCACCTCCCCTGCAAGGGCTTCGTGGGTCCTTCCAAGCAACACCACTAACTCAAAATCCCTGCAAGGATCTGTGGGCTCCAACCAATTATGGACGCACCACACAACTTTGGGCTCCAACCAATTATGGACGCACCACACAACTATGAATGTATGAATGTAGACACTTTTGTTAGTAACAATATAGATCGCTCAACCAGAGCGTCCAAAATCATTCAACTTTGCCCTAAACCAAACTAGTTTAGACACAAAGTAATCACCTTGAATAACCACAACATGTCAAGCACAACCATTATAGCAACGTATCATATAACATCCATTTTTCACAATTTTAATATGTGAAACACATTCATTATTAATATTCATTTTAAAGATAACAAACAAACAAAACCAATACACAACATTACAGTACATTTATATCACATATAATTCAAGTAGGAAAGCGGATGGAGTGATGCCCTTACCGTTACCAAAGTTGTTTCTAGAATTATGCTTCACAAACACTTATCCCACTTGTTTCACACCTGCTGATGTACGAGCACGGTTTCTCCCTCTCTAAACATCATTTCGCCGATACGACCGTTGAAAACGTAGACTTGAATGTTGCGAACCTGTTGTCCAAAAATCAGCCCGAATCCCACGGAAGGCAAAAACTCGCTATTTCCAACAGAGTGTTTAGGGGGGTGAGAAGGTCGTGAGGTAGCATCGCCGGTAACGGTAATGGCCGTGTTATTACAAAAAAAAGGTGGTAGTGGGATCTGTGTGGGGGCGGTACTTATCCCCCAGGTACCGGGGTCGAATCCCACGGAAGACAAAAACTCGCTATTTCCAACTGAGTGGTTAGGGGGGCGAGAATATCGTGAGGTAGCACAGTCGGTAACGATAACGGGATTATGACAGTGGGTGAGTATGTTGCTAAGTTTGACTCATTGTCAAGGTGTTTTAGGTTTTTTTCGTGAAGAGGTTGATGAATAATGTAAGTGTCACCGTTTCCAAAATGGACTGAAGTATGACATTCAAGACTATGTCCTGCCATTGGGAATTCAACGTTTTCAAGTTTTAGTGGAAAAATGTAGAGAAATTAAGGACATGAAGAATAAGAGGGAAAACCGAGGAGGGAACTTTAGTTATGGGAGGCCTAGTTGGGTGAACCATCATAACAACAAAGGAAAACAAGTTGTTAGGCCCTATAATCGACCACAGAACAACAACATAGATCATAACCACCCGGGAAACCAGAATTTTGGAAGACAATTGGGACAAGTGATTCGATACGGGGAAGAGGGACATTATACTAATTCTTGTACCTCTAAGAGTCTCACTTGCTACAATTGTCAGAAGCCATGACACTTTGTAAGGAATTACAAGGCTCCAAAGGTGGAACCAATAGTGAATGCAACTAGGGCTACTCGTCCTACTCCTAAAGGACGTGTTTATTGTATAGGTGTTGAAGCTGGAAACCCATCTAGCAACTTGATCCAACAAGACTACGAGATTGCAGGTAACACTCTAACTGCACTTTTTGATTCAGGGGCAACTCATTCCTTCATTGCTATAGATTGTGTGAATTGTTTGAAGTTAATTGTGTCTTCTCTGCCTTTTGATTTGGTTGTTTCCATACCTGCTAAGACTTTGACTGTAAATACTACATGTTTACGTTGTCAAGTAACTATTCATAATAGATGATTCTTGATTAATTTGATTTGTTTACCCCTACAATCACTCGAGGTCATTCTCGGTATGGATTGGATGTCGTATCATTATGTAATATTGGATTATGCTCGCAAATTAGTTCTTTTCCCCAAGCTAGGAGTCATTCGTACCTAGCTGCTAACAAACTTGGAGTGTCACTAAGAGAATGAACACATGAGTTTTTTTCATTAGCTAACGTGTAGGCAAAGATAAATGTGAGCATAGAAGACATGGTGCTTGTCAAGGAGTACCCAGACGTATTTCCAAAAGAAATTCCAGGACTACCACCAGTAAGAGAGGTGGATTTCTTCATTGATCTACACCCAATATTGGTCTTACCACAACCAGAAGAACCATATGAAGTTTATTATGATGCATCTCACCATGGTTTGGGGGTGTGTTCTGATGCAACACAAGAAAGTTGTAGCTTACACCTCAAGACAATTGAAGAATCATGAAAGAAACTACCCTACTCATGATTTAGAGCTTGTTGTTGTAGTTTTTGCATTAAAGATCTGGAGGCACTACTTATATGGATGCACGTTCGCAATATTCAGTGACCATAAGAGTTTGAAATATTTGTTTAATCAGAAGGAATTTAAAATGTGTCAGAGGATATGGATGGAAGCTTTCAAGGATTTTGATTTCAAATTGCATTACCACCACGGGAAGGAAAATGTGGTGACTGACGCGTTGAGTAGAAGAAGTGTGTCAGTGTCTTCAACAATGATGGCTAGACAACAAGAGTTGTGGGAAGCATTTAGAGACCTACACTTGGACGTAGAGTTTGCACCAGAGATTTTGAAATTCGAAATAATTAAGATTTTGAGTGGTCTACTTGAAGACATTGCGAATTTTCAAGATGACGCATTAATCCAAGAGAGCTGGGATGATGTACTGCCATTGCTTAAGTTTACCTACAACAATGGTTTTCACGCAAGTATTGGAATGACACCCTATGAGGCTTTATATGGACGCAAGTGTTAGACACTGATGACTCTTCATCATATGCATAATTTTTATTGATTTTAGTCTTATTTATCTTTAATCATTAGTTAATTTAATGAGTTATTTGATATATTTTATTGATTTTAGTTATTTAATTTAATGAAATGTTTTTGTTCTTATGTGCTTAATTAAGTAGAGATTTTTCGTAGTTTTGCGTTGTTACTTTGTTTTAGTGCAGTGCTGAATTTTAGTGAGAAATCAACATGACCTATGTGGAGTGTTGAAGCCATATTTGGAATTGTAGTTGTCCAATTGGAGTTAAACCAAGTTCTAATGAAAGCTAAGATGAAAAATTAAAGGATGTTAATTTCTATAAATATATTTTATATGTTGAAAGTGTGTTGTGGTTAATAGTACTATTAGTCCTTACTCATTTTAATCTCTTTCAGTAAAATATATTCTAAAGAGGTTAGGAGTAAGAAATAATTTGTAAGGAAGTTAAAGTTTAAGGGATTAATCTGACTAAGTCAAACACTATTTGATTAATGGTGTCGGCACGGACGAGACTTTTCGCTGTGTTTGAGTGTGGTAGTGATAACTGTTGGAAAAGGTATAACTAACGTAAAGACTCCTTCCAACATTTTAATTTACATATAGGGACCCTATATGTGTGATTGATGTGGAATGTGTGATAATTAATTTTGACGTGAATATATATTTTTGATTGAAAATGCGTGTTGTTACATGTTATGAATTGATAATTAATTTTGACGTGATTATATATTTTTGAGTGAAAATACGTGTTGTTATATGTTATGAATTTTATTGAGTAAAATCTGTCTTGAGTGTGCTATGTGATAAGTATGAAAAACTACTAGTTTTAAATGAGTATTAAAAGGGGAGTCTTTTAATAGTTTTATTTACATAAAGATTATTGTGAAAAGAGTTAGAGTATGCTTATTCATTCCATAGCTAGTGGTGACAGTGATGGGCCACAATGTTAGTGGTGACCATGACGGGCCACAATGTTAGTGGTGACCGTGATGAGCCACATTGTTAGTGGTGACCGTGATGGGCCACGAGGTTAAATGGTGACCATGATGAGCCACATGATGGTTCCATGAGTTGATTATTCCATCTTATCCTTACGAGGATTCAACTGTCGTGTAGGTGTGTGATAGACTACACTCTAGTAAATCGTGTTGATATGTGATGGGTGGCACCTCGATAATTAGCATTGGCCTGTGATAAGTGGTACATTTATGATTTACGCCCCTCGAGGAGAGTTTTGGAAATTCTGGAATCATGTGCATTGGCATATAAACATTGCATTAGGGTGTTTGGCACGTGAGTCATGTTTGTTAAAATATGATATTTATATATACATACTCTATTATTATTTGTTATCATGTCGTAATTGCTAAGTGTTATGGCTTGTTTTTATAACATAATTGTTAAGTGTTATTTGTTAATTTCGGTTGGAGACCCTTTACATTATTGTGGAAATTGCACTTTGCCCTTAGATGATACTTGAGTTCATTCCACCTATTGTTATCTTTAACCGGAAGTGTCATTAGACTTCCCTGACCGAAACTCGTCGACTGCTTGAGTATATGATCACATCTCAAGCAGGGCCACTTATACGGGGAGGGTAGTGAGGACAAGTAGGAAAGTTGGAGCAGTATATCTCGTGGAGTTCACTCGCGAGAGAATCGACTATCCGGTACCTTCAGGATTGGTGTTGGCGATGAATGGAGCATGGGAAGATGTATAAGATTATTCAGTTAGAGTTGATGTAGAGGCCACCGTAGGAGTTGGAGATTTAGTGGTTGGGGTGGTGACTGACGGAAAGGATAAGGGTCCGATGCAGGTGGGAAGAGATATTGCAGGACCGTCTAGGTGGGCCGAGCTAGAGCATCTGCGTCTAGGGGACCAATCCTTCTATGGATGTTGATTAGGATAAGGTTACTTGGAAGAGAGATACTACGTCATATGGGACTTGTGTAGTGTGTGGAGGTCACCCTTGTTATAGTAGTTGTTAGTGGATAATCATATTAGTTTTTGATTGTACTTATTTTGTGTTGGGATGAGTGTATCTGTAACATATATTGTCAATTGACTTTTTTTTTGGTGGGTCCATGTTCTATTTATTTGACGTGACAATGGGGGGATAGCATTCTCGGAGCAATACTTTTGTGCAGGTGTTTACTGAGAATACAGGTATGAGCGATGTCTGATAAGTCTCATAGCTCGTAAGTATTTTTCTATTTGTATACTTTGGATTATCGTCTCAAAAACTATTTTAGTTGGTTTCTATATATGATGTAGTTATTCAAGACTTTTGTCGTTTGTGTTACGATATGGTATTTTATTAATTTGTTTAAAAACAAAATGCACTCGCGTTGTTAAAAATTGGGGTGTTACAAAACCCGTCCCCGTTCCGCCCTGTTGCCATGTCGAATTCTTGATCATATCTTGTGTAAATAATTCATATCTTTTTGTAGATAAATCATGATCAAATCTTATAAATAATTCATATCTTCTTGTAAATAAATATTGATAAAATCTTCTTGTAAATAATTCACATATTCATATAGATAGATCTTGATCAAATCTTCTTGTAAATAATTCATATCTTCTTGTGATAAATATTGATCAAATCTTCTTCTATATAATCTATATCTTGTAGATAAGATGTTTATCATATATTCTTCAAATCTTGACCATATCTTCTTTTCAACTTGGTCAAAAAATTTCTTCAATTATAAATCTGAATCAAATCTTATTTTCGATTGCCTTCGAAAAAATGAATCTTCTTTCATATTCTGTGAAGTCAAATTTATTATTATCATAAAATAATTTTGTTAACATTAAAAATCTCAATATAAAACCAACTTGTTTTCAACAATCTTCACTTTTTTGATGATGACAAAACTGTATTTTTGATAACAACTTTTCTTTTAAATACTTTTTCTCCTTAAATTATCAAACATCTTTCTCTCCCTTTTTTCATCAAACAAAAAGACTTGAAAGTGAAACTTGTCTTTTTTTTTTTTTTTAATATAATGAAAAGAATATAAATGTAAATCTTAAAATTTAAACTTAGTATGAAAATAAACTACTCTAAGGTTGTCACAAAATAATCTAGGTAAAAGAATAAGGTTTTAGTGAATATGTTAACCCATTGATGTTCAGTTTCTACACATTGTATTTTAAACACACCTTTTTGAACAAATTCCTTAATGAAATAGTGTTTGATTTCTGTGTTTAGCTCTAGAATGAAGTGTAGGGTTTTTTGTTAGGAAAATGGCAGAAGTATTGTCACAATACATGGAAATGTTGGTTTCTAAGATTTTGTAGTCCTTTGGTTGATATTTAATCCAAAGTATTTGAGAGCTACAACCAGTTGCTGAAATGTATTTAACTTCTGTTGTTGATATAGAAAATGTGTTTTGTCTCTTACTTGACCAAGATATTAAGTTGTCACCAATAAAAGTGAATTTTCCAATTATGTTTTTCTCTCAAGTTAATCTCCAGCATAATCAGAATCACAATACCCACTTAGTTTGTACTCAAAAGATTTCTTGTAGAACAAAATAATGTTTGTAATGCCTTTTAGGTATTTAAGGATTCTTTTAACAGTAGTTAAATGTGATTCCTTATGGTCCGGTTGAAATCTTGCACATACACTAAAGATTATGTCAGGTTTGGAAGCAGTAAGATAAAGTAAGGATCCTATCTTTCCTCTGTAGGTTTTCTGGTCAACATTTTGGCTTGATTCATCCTTTTAGGTGAACAAGTAGGGTGCATTGGTGTAGCCATATGTTTGCAATCATTCATCTTAAACTTCTTGAGAAGCTCTTTTTTATATTTAGTTTGATGAATGTATAAACCTTTTTGTCTTTTCTGAATTTGTACATCTAACAAGAACTTAAGTTCTCCCATCATACTCATTTGAAATTCAAGATGCGTCAATTTAGAAAATTCTTGGGAAAGAGTGCCGTTATTAGATCCGAAAATAATGTCATCGACATAGATTTGAATGTCATCTCCTATTGATTTTCTAAAAAGTGTATTATCTACTTGTCCTTTTTCAAAGTTTTTTTTAAGCAAAAAGTTATTAAGTCTATCATACCATGCCTTAGGTGCTTGTTTTAGACCATACAGTGATTTCCTAAGTTTAAATACATGGTCTGGAAATTCAAAACTATCAAAACCTGGGTGTTGCTTAACATAGTCTTCTTCACTTGTATACCCATTTAGAAATGCACTTTTAACATCCATTTGAAATAATGTAATGTTATTATAAGCAACAAAAGAGAGTAAGATACAAATACCTTATAACTTGGCCATTAAAACAAATATCTCAATGTAATCAATGTCTTCTTGTTGACTATAGGCTTGTGCAACAAGTCTTGCCTTATTTTTAACCACTTCTCATTTTTCATTTAGCTTGCTTATGAAAACCTACTTAGTTCAAATAACATTTTTCTTTAGTGTAGATACTAAATCCCAAACATCACTCTATTTAAATTCATTTAACTCTTCTTGCATTGCAAGGATCCATCCATCATTTACCAGCGCTTCATTAATAGATGTAGATTCAATTAATGATAGTAGACCAAACAAAGTTGTGTCTTTCAGTGATGATTTGGTCTTCAAATGATCATTTGTATTTACGATGATTAGAATTTCAGGATGGGATGACTTGTACTTTCACCCAATTTTAGCTTATGAATTAACTTGACTGGTTCTGGTTTGATCAGATTCATCTTGTGATTTTTTGTTGGGTTCATGTGATTTTCTTGTATCCTATATATTGTATGGTTCTTTTGGTTTGTTTTTATCTTCTAATTTATCAGTTTCTTCTAGTTCTCTAGTAAACCTGCAATATCTTCAACTTGCTTTTACTTTTCAAAGTCAAGCTATTTGTCATATAACATAATATAAATTAGATAAGTAAGGAATGAAATATTACAACTAAAACATCAATTTTGTTTCTGGTAGTTTCTTCTTGTTTCTAAAAAGAAACTTGTATTCTGCTTCTGCTAAACATTTCAGTTGCTATGATTTTCCTAGTTCGTCTTGTGATTTTTTGTTGGGTTCATGTGATTTTCTTGTATCCTATATTTTGTATGGTTCTTTTGGTTTGTTTTTATCTTCTAATTTATTAGTTTCTTCTAGTTCTCTAGTAAACCTGCAATATCTTCAACTTGCTTTGACTTTTCAAAGTCAAGCTATTTGTCATATAACATAATATAAATCAGATAAGTAAGGAACGAAATAATACAACTGAAACATCAGTTTTGTTTCTTGTAGTTTCATCTTGTTTCTAAAAAGAAACTTGTATTCTGCTTCTAATAAAACATTTCAGTTGCTATGATTTTCCAAGTTCGTCAAAAAATTTAAGAACCTGTAGAATCCTTATCTAGCTTTGGTTTTTAAGATCAAACAACTTGTTATAACAGTAAACATAATATCAAACAATAATTAAATTAAAGAAAAATATAAACTATATGTCAATAGTTTTAGTTTTACTCTGAAAATCCATTTGGTCCTTCTTTTTTGGTATTTAGATTCTGAGTTGCATGTCCTGTGATCAAAGGTTCTAGATGAAGGGATTTGTATTCTCATCCGGGTGTGCAGAATGGATTAACTTGATTTAAGTGCTAAGAAAAATATGCTAATTTTGATTTCTCATTTAACACTTCTAGTGTTGCTAATGTATCGAATTCCTCTAGTAAAATTAGTTCATCAGATAGTTCTAATTTTGTTGATTTGTCTGATTCCACTTACAATTATGGTTCATCTGGTAGTACTAGTTCTGAAAGTTCTATTTACAATTATCTGACCTTTATGTTTTCATCCAAAAGTTACATAGCTTCTGTTTGTCAAGTTTAAGTCTTGTAACATAGTCCTTATTCCCTTCATATGTTACAAGCATCCATTGACCAAGCACCATGAATGAGGTTTCAATTGGTTGCTTAGAACATCTGCCACATAATTTTTTGTCTTTTGGTACCCAAATCTGGTTAGGTTCTCACTTGTTAGTTTTGAAATGTTTCTTGTCTTTTGATTTGATTAGCATAGGACAAGATATTTTAGAGTGATCTTTCATAGAGCACACAATACATAAATTATTAGAGGGAGTAAACTTAGGTTTAATTTCAATTTCTTGAATTCTTATTCCTCTTTTGCCATTTCTACTAGCAACATAAATCATAGAGGCAAGCTTACTTATTTATATACTATTAACAAGAAAATCATGAAATCATACTTCATATTTATCAGAATTATATGGCACATTTTTAATTAATGTTGAACTATGATTACTTTTCAGAGTTAGATTTTCAGTCGTCAGTTTAGCAATATTACCTTCTAAAGCCAAAGTTTGCTCTTCATCATTAGAGGATTCTGAAGGTGCAAACACGAGAAGAGGGATTGAATTGTGTTGCCAAAGTTGATAATTTTTTTGCTAATTTGATGAAGGTTGGTTGATTTTTATGAATTATTTAGATAAGAAGCAATCGGGTTCAAAAGCAACAAATAATGAAAGCATAAATAATTAGTCAAATAGATTTATCCTAGTTCACCACTAACTTGGCTACATCCAGTCCCCTCATTCAGAAGGCTTTAATCCACTAATTCAAATACTTTAATTACAAACAACCTGGTCTTCCAAGTCGGCCTTCCCAAACAGCCTAACAACCCCATACTTTTGAGGAACTATCCACCTCGACCCTACAAGCCAAGTCTTCTCCTAAAAACATGACAATCCCAAATTAAAGAATGAACTAAACCATTATCGACTTGGATATAAAAGATTGGAACTTTAAGTGTTTGCTTCTAAGTCATTGTTTAATTTTGAATTATATCTTCATTGCTAGCTTAGTCAACAATGATCTTATTCAAAAATAAATCTGAACAAAATGCATTTTGATAGTATTTTCTTTAGCCAATTCTTTATTTCTAAATCCAATCTTAGTTTATCTTCTTGATTGATATTGTTCGTATTTTGTTCCAATATAATTTTAAATTCTTCTTATTGATTATGTTCATATTTTGATCAGATTGAGTTTGTAAATTCCTCCGATAGATATGATTCATATTTTGTTGTAGCTAAATCTGGATCAAATATTGTTCAAACCATGACCATATTTTCTTTTCAACCTGGTCAAAGATTTTCTTCCATTATAAATTTGAATCAAATCTTATATTATATTTTCTTCAATTATAAATTTCAATCAAATCTTCTTTTGGATTATCTTAAATTATAAATTTGAAACAAATCTTATTTTTTATTTTCGTCAATTCTAAACCGAATATTATTTTAGATTTTCTTCAAAAACACGAATCTTCTTGCATACTCTATGAAGTCAAATATATTGTTCTCATAAAGAAATTTTGTTATCATCAAAACTCTAAGTATAAAACCAACTTAATTCCAACAACCTTTACCCTTGAAGTTAAGTCTTCTCAACACATTCTAACAACTCCAAATTGCTTGAGGAATAGTAAAGCCATTATCGGGATGGGTTACAAGAGTTTGGAACTTGATTGGATTTCTTATAACAAAGCATATTTGAGACAATGATTTTCTATACTTACAATGAAGCAGTAAGCACTAAATAATATAAAAGTGAATGAGTGCTTTGCTAGAACTTAAAACCTTCAACTCTGAATACTTAGAAAAATTGAGCTCTTGAGATTTTTCTTAATAACTTTTGTTTCTAGGATTTCTAATTTTGTTGTACATTGTATTTGTTTGTCCTTCTTCAGCCTTGATCCACTATTTATAGATGAAATTAGGGTTCGTGAATTTTGTTCCTCAAGAATTCTAAATTTTATCTTCATTCTAGCTTGGTCAACAAATATCTCTATCAAATATAATTCTGAAATATATGTTTAAATAATATGACCATTAGAAAATTAATTCTAATCTTGAGCAATTCTTCTAGAAGGATATTGTGCGTATTTGTTCAGAATAACATTAAGGACAACAAGCTGCAAAAAATGGATTAAAGAATACTTGTACAACTGTCATAGGATAAACAACACAAATTTGAATGAGCTTTGTTCTCTAATCATCCTTGCAATGGGAAAAATAAGTGAAATTAAAAAAGGTACAAAAAGTGGTTTCCTTGAATTGTAATGCAAGACACTTCAATTTGGTGGGAAAATGAAAAGCCAAAAAGCATATGTCACACTAGAAATAATGAAAGCTTCATCCTCGTACTAACCAGATCCTAAGATAGACCACCATACTCATCATTTTTTCCTTCTTATAACAAGGCTAGAGCTGGAAGGGCATATTTTCAATTCTAAACAAGGTCAATGGGAAATCATCTAAGTCTCCACTAGATATATTATACTTCTCTTTATATTTGAAGCTTCATGATTTCTATAAATTGAGACGGTCTTGTTCTCGAAATATATGAAAGAGATATACAATCAAAAAGATCAAACTTGTGATAAAACAATCTCATCCTTAACATACTTACTACTAATATTAAATATATCATCAAATCATTCTTTTAGAAAGTATATTATAGTGTAGATCCATTCATAAAAAACCTATCAAAAACTTGTATATCATAAAGAGGGAAAAGAAAAAAACAACTAATTTCAAATTGAATAGATTATATTCAGAAAAGTCTTCGAATAAGAAAAAGAAATAGATTGGAAAATTATCTCCCACTAAAGTTTATTTTTCTTGTTGTAAATCAATCAACATCTTGTTCTTTGCGTATTCTCATAATGGTGTTAGAGTTGTAGGTGATTTTTCAACCTTTGTAAATGGTCCAATAGTGGCAACTACCCTTGATGTAAAAAGGATATTTCTAGCCATACTAGAATACTCATTTACGTAAGCAAGGCAATTGTTAAATTGCTAGGAAGACCAAGTTTAATGAGCCTTGTGAGGCTAGTAAAGAATACATGTTGCAGAGTTTGGGGAGATCGAATTAGACAATACATGTATGATTTCTGGAATTGTTGAATAATTGGGTTCCTTAGCATAACAAGTGAAACGAATTGTTGAGAAGACCATATTGATGTTGATGTCTAAAGATGAGAACAATGCTCAACTCAAGGGGTGAGTGAAGCTATATCTTGAGAAAATATTTAGATTGTATTTCAAGTGGCCTGAAGATGCCTTATAATACTCAATCCCTAAAGAGGTTGGAAAACAATACTTATTGCTTAGAGAAGAGAACAATACTCAAGTAAGAGGTGAATGAAGTCGGATCTTGAGGAAATCCAGATATTGCACTTCTGGTGGCCTAGGGAGGCCTTGCATTACTCAATGTTTCGAGAGGCAAAGAAACAACACTCATATTCTGGAGAGACTGATAATACTCAACTTAAGAGGTGAGTGGATTTAGATATAGAGGTATCCATAAACAATACTTCTAGTGGCATATAGAGGCACTATAATACTAGCCTGGGGAGGCAATGAAATAATTTATTTGGCATGAATAGGAAGATAATGTTCAACTCAAGTGAGTGAAGCTAAATCTTGAGGAATTTAGAGATTGCACAACAACACCTTACCCTACAAGACAATATTCTCAAAACAACCTGAACCTACAGAATTTTTGAGGCAAACCACACATTGGCCCTACAAATCAAGTCTTCTCTACACAACCTGAGATCCACAAAATTTTAGAGATAAACTACCCACTTAACCCTACAAGTCAAGTCTTCTCAACACAAATAAGATCCACATATTGCTTAAGATGCACTAAACCAATATCGAGCTGGGTTAGAATGAGTTGGAAACTGGTTTTATTTTGCTTCTACTAAGCAGATTTGATACAATGATTTTCCACACTACAACACTTATAATATTTTACTTTGAACAAATGTTTTTCTAGAACTTAAAACCTTAAACAAAATACTTAGAAAGATTGAACTCTTGAGGTTTTTCTGAATACCTTTGGTTCTTAGGATTTCTAATTTTGTTGGTTTGTTGATTCTTCTTTAGCCTTAGGTGCTATTTGTAGGAAAAATTAGGGATTCAGTTTAATCCCATTTGAATTTTGAATCATATCTTTATTCAAGCTTGGTCAACAAATATTTCTTCCAAATATAATTCTAAAAGATATGTTTTGATAATATTACCATTAGCCGATTCTTTATTTTCGAATCTAAACTAAGAAATTCATCTAGAAAGATATTAAGCATATTTGTTCAGATTACTTCACAAATTGATTCACTTGAGTCTTCCTTCATACACTTGATTTGATTTGGGCAGAAACCATTTTGGATTTGTTCTTGGACTTTCAGAAGTAAGGATACAACTAAGTCCAATATGTTCTAAGCAATCTATCAAAGCATTTGACCTTCCATCAAAGTTGTTGACTTTTCTCCATCAAAATTATTAACTTGATTGTTGGAGTCAGATGTTGTGTTGCTTGAATAATTCTGTTAGAGGAAAAACTGTGTGACTTAGAATTAGAGTCAGTGCAACTTCATAGGCTACTTATCAGATGCAATGTTCTAGAACATGTTGTAATTATTTGAGCTAGTGGAACATTAGCTTAAGAGGAATGCTTGAACAATAGACTTTAGAGGCATGCTAAAAAATATTGTTCATTAGAAGTATGTTGAAAGTACTGTTCATCTAAAGCATGCAAAAGTACTATCATCAGAGGCATGGAGAAGTAGACTTTAGAGACATGCTAAAAATAATGATCATCAAAGGTATGCAAGAATATTGTTCATCAGAGACATGGAAAAATTATTGTTCATTAGAGGCATAGAAAAGTTATGTTCATAAGGGGCATGAAAAAGTTATCGTTTATTAGAGGCATGGAAACTCTAAAGACACACAGAATCTTTAGAGGCACATAATTCTTTAGAGGCACGCTGATTTACCAAAAACACATTGAGCGGCCCGAAGCACATTAAAAGAGGCAGATGTGCGTAATTTTCCAGAACGTGCATTTGTTCGATTTTGATGATTTCGAAACTCAAAATGTCGTGGTGATTGCGCTATAATTGCTAAGTGTGATTGTTTGGATTTGTGGGTAAGTGTTGATTGATTTCGAAACCCTTTGAAAAGCTAAATTTTGCTGTTTTTCTGCTGCTGTATGATGTGTATTCGAATACAGCAAGCTGTATTCGAATATAGACATGTTGTGTTTGCCACTGACTTACTGTGTAGTTGAATACAGACTGTTGTAGTCGACTACAGACATGCTGTTTTGCCACTGACTTACTGTGTAGTCAAATACAGACATGTTGTTTTTGATGCTGAATGCTGAAACAGCCTTGTATTCGAATACAAAGATGCTGTATTCGAATACAGCAGTGTTGTTTTGTTAAAAAAATTCATTTTTCAACCTTGTTTATGAATGTTTGGCATATGGAAACCCTTTTAAGGTGCATGCTAAGTTGAAAGGTTATTTTGTGCATTTAAAAACTTAAATGTTATGTGTTAGTTGTTAGTTTCGGTTGGTGACCCTTTACAACTATTGTGGAAATCTGGGCTTTGCCCTCATATGAGAACCGGGACCATCCTACCAGTTCGTACCCTGTGGATGGGAATGTAGTTGGAAACACCTAACTGGAGCTGTGTTAGGAGGACCTTGCAGGGCGCGTGAAGATCACTCAAGATGTATAGTTTTTTGTAGAATGATCAGATTAGGTTGACGTATAGGGACTAGATGTCTTTCTTTTGGGATGTGTTTATTTTAATTTGGAAGACTGTACCTATACCAATATTGTCAGCATGACATTTTACTTTTGATGGGTCCCATGTACCACTTTTTAATGTGTAAATACTTTGGATTCGTATTTCAAAAACTATTCCGTTGCTTGTAAATTATGTTGACTTAATTGTCATTGTGTTATGACTTAAATATTTATCCAAAGGTATTTCCTTATTTATTTCTTTGTTATTATGAATCTGTTTTGAAAAAAAAATACACTCTCGCTGTTAAAAATCGGGGTGTTACAATTGTGGTATCAGAGCTTGGGTTTGGATTTCTTTGGGGCTGTGGAGTTTTTGGTTATAGATTGTAGGTCAACCTGTAGGTTGGGAGTCGTTATCTGATCATGCGTCGTGGTAATTGGTCTGAGTTGTCAGATCAGAGATAGTTATTATGTGTTGATATAGTCGAAAGTTAGTTTTGGAATTATCCGAAGTGGTGTTGACACTCTTCTTGATGTTGGTTTTGGGGAAACACTACCTCCAAGAAGGAACGACGTTGCAAGAATGAACGTCAACGAGGATGATCAAATGGTTGAAGCTACAAATAACATGGATGTTTCTGCTGTTGCACAGACAACAGCAAAGACTCTGCGGGATCTGGAGAAGAGGGAAAGAGAGATATGTGTTATTGAGTCAAGAGGATTGAAAGATTTTTGTCGTTACCATCCTCCAAAGTTCAAGGGTGATGAGAACTCATGGAAAAAAAAGCTGATTAGTGGATTCAAGAAATGGAAAAGATCTTCGAGATGACGGATTGTCAGGCAGAGTTGAAGCAAATCATGACAGCATAGAATTTATGAAATGGTTCCAAGGATACATAAGCTATGTGTTGGTGTTAACTCGAAGATGATGAGTATGGATGGATTAACATTAGACTAATAAGGGATTTCGAGTAAAGATCTAAGTGGAAGACTTTTATTAAGAAAAGTATTAGATGTTTTCTGGTAGATTTTAGGATGAAACTGGATGAAGTTTGTTAACTGTCAAAGAGATGTGAACATCATGGAAATGTTGAGAAGAAAAGGCTTCCTTTTGGAATAGAATTTGGTGCTTAGGTGTCCAATAAGAGGCTTGTATTGAAGTTAAGGGGCACTGCACGTTAGGGGTAAATACCACCTTGGTTAGATAAAGTACACTTTGAGGAATAACCGATACCTTGAGGGGTAAAGTGGAGCATTCGAGTTAATCTAGATTTGTGACTTAGATTGTTAAGTATGAATCTCATGACAATTACAAGAGTGAGAATATATATTTTGTTGATAAGTGACAAATCTCTTTGTGGTTTAGGAGATAGTAAGTATGGATAGTGATATTGGATGAAACTATAGACACGTAAGTGTGAATTGTGAGCGATGTTCGGAAAAACATAATGAGTTAAGCCTTGATGTATTGAACTCTATGTTACCATTAAGTGGAATTTGAAGTATCGAGTACGAGAATACTTCGAGATTGTGGTAATATAAGCTTTGAGAGTCTATTAAAGGATGGAAAATACTAAGAGGATGTTAATACTTTGATAGGTCGGAAGGATTATTCGATATTTGATTTGGGGCCCTAAGATGGTTGATATTTTTAGTTGATGATTTAAAATCCACAAGGTTGAATGGAGGACCATGTAATGCTTAAAACTTTCATAATCGAAGGAGTTGAGGCAGGCAAGTGATAAATAATTCATGTTAAGGATGGAAGTGTTTGAAGATTTTGAGGATCAAATTTTAGAATCCTATTAAATGATAGAAAGTGAAAAAGAAGAGATGTAACGAATGATTTATGATTTAGTTGTTGGTCTTGGGAAATCAAGCGTTGAGATTTAAACAGAGGGTTTTAGTGACTAGATGAACAATGAAAGGTATGTGGGTCTTTGAGATATTTTACTGCAAAATTTATGAGGATGAAGTTATAGATAATTATTTCTTAGGAAATGCTTATGAGGAACGTTTGAGAAATAATTCTCTAGGACGTTCGATTGTTAGGATTCTTTCAGTTTGTATCTTGGTGAAGGTTGAGAAGGAATAAGAATCCAATGAGTGAACCAAATATTGGAAAATGTGCCAAGAAATTTGTTGGAGCAGCACATAGAGATGTAGCTTATGACAATTAAAGATTCAAGAAAGGAATTATCTCAACTATAATTCAGACATTATTATTATAAAGGTATGCCAATGATATAAAGTCATTACATGAGTGCATGTCATGGGAGTTGTTATTGTGTTCGTCAATCAAAGGAGTTAAATGTTTGTTTGATAGGAAACAATTGAACACGAAATGGAAAAGTTTGGTGGGAATTAGTAAGCCTTGATTTATTGGAATCACTATAATGAAGATGTATCAAGGTTCGAGGTAGAAATTTAAGGTTTGTATAAATGGAAAAGTGATGGAGTGAATACAATGCGTTTGACCTGTCATAATGAAAGGATAATCATCAAGTTGCAAATGAAGGACACATTGAAATTGAGAAGTATCATAATGAATGTTGGCAGTAGATATAGGAGAATTATTTTTGAGTTTGCGCATAATTGCGAAGTATGTAAGAAATTTTCTAGTGAAGAGTGAATTTGAGGTTTTAGGCATGAGACAAATGTAGACCTTGATATATGACTCTTGAAATGAAGTGCTAAACTGAAAAAAAGGTTGTGTGTCCTAAGTAGTATAGTCTTGGGCATGATTTCGAAAATATTTGAGGAAGCTTGGATCACCAAACAGATGTGGGGATAGAATTATTAAAGTTAAAATTGGAATAACATACTGATAAGAACACTACGATTGACATAGTTGTAAGACTAAAGAAAAATCGAGGATTTGTGGACAATGGAGAAATTTAGGAGTCCTCGACTGTAGTGATTGTTTTGTGCTCAATGTGTTGGTGTCATACTAGGTGTTTCAGTTTGTTACCAAATGGATGTTTTGTACCAAGTGGATGCAAATGAGGCTATATGACATAGCTATGGGAAATTGTACTTCGTCGACAGGATCAAAGTTATAGGAAAATAAGGGAAACTCAATGGACTTTGAGAAGATTGTTGACTGCTTGTACATTAGGATAACCTTAGTTATAAGTTGCAAGGAGCGCTATTACAATTTGGTTAAGATAGTCTAAGCCACTATCATGGTTGTTGGTTATTTATTGACAAATTGAGGGACTGATCATCCTTAATCTCTTGTTGATAGTAGACAAAATCATGTTGAATAGAATGGACGAACCTTACCGACTATGGATGTGTGTAGAGTTATTAAGCACCCTATGAAAAGGGGTAGGCAACACTTTCTTCGAGTAGGCCGGGTGAAACAAGTTGCGACTTGTACATTGAATTAGAGTACAAACCTAGTGTGGATTGTTACTCGTACTTTAAGTTTCGAGGACGAAACTTCTTTTTGGAGGGTAGTAATGTAAGACCCTTAATTTTAAATCCTAAATTATACAATTTTAGGGTATTTTGTGTTAAATTGCTTAGGCTTTTAGCCCAATTTTCGGTATTTAGTGAGTTAAATGCGGAAAATATATTTTTGGAAATTGGATTAAAATTATTTGTCGGAGAATAATTTAATTACGTTACAAAGAATTTAATACCGGACAATTTTGTTAAAAATATCTCAGGTTGCTGAAAATTCATCTGTCAATTGAGTTGCGACAAGAGTAGATATTTTTATCAAAATAGTTTGAGATGTGAGTGATGTGATGTGTGTAAGAGTTGTTAGATATTCATTTGGGTTTGGTTTTAAGTAATATATATATATATATATATATATATATATATACATATATATATATATATATATACATATATATATATATATATATACATATATATAAATATATTATTATTATTATTATAACTTATATATATATATATATATATATATTGGAAAGGAAAGGAAGAAAACGGAAAACAGAGGGAAGAAAATGTCTTCCTCCCAACCTTGCGAGAACCCTTCTTCTTCTTCTTCTTCCTACTTCTTTCCATTTTCTTTTTCTTCCTTTGGCTTCAAAAAAAGAAACCCAAGGCTTGGTGGGTGAGAGGACAAGGATTTCTTAGCTTCAATCTTCCTCTTTGATTTGAAAACGAAGAAAAACGGTGTTAGGGATTTTCAAACCGTCGAACGCAAACTTCCACATTTCGTCTAGATCTAAGCTTCGTTTCGTGAAAAGATAGAAGGGAAAGTTGCTCACCTCCACGCTATGGTGCTAGTGAACTAACTTTGGAAGCGACGTCGCGAGCGGAGATTTTACCGGATTTACTCGCGGTACCGTAATCACTCGTTAAAGCTAACGTTAAGGTAAGGGCTCCTTCCAAACTTTTAGTTTGCATTTAGGGACTTATTTGTGGTTGTGTGGAAAAGAATTTTGTTAGGGTTGGAGTATTGATTTGGGGAAAATGAATCTAAGGCTTTATGGGTAAAATCTTAGAGTTAGGTTTTGGTGATATTGATGAATGTTTTGTGGAAAATGAATTTAACTCATTTGTATATGATTTTGAGTAAATGAAGTTTGATGTGTTGAGTGGTATGTTGTGATGATTTGTGTTCATCGTATTTGACGTGTTCATAATTAATGCTTATGAAATTTGAGACGTGATTTGGTGTGAATTATGGACTGGATTTGATAATATGTTTGAGTTTGTTTTGTGTGGAATTTGAAAACCATTAGAGTTAAACGAGTATTAAGAATGGGGAATCTCTTAATGTCTATGTTTACTTAATGTTGTCGTGAAAACCATTAGAGTTAAACGAGTATTAAGAATGGGGAATTTTTTAACATCTCTGTTTACTTAATGTTTGTTGTGAAAATCGTTTAAGTTAAATGAGTATTAAGAATGGGGAATCTCTTAATATCCTTGTTTACTTAATGTTGTCGTGAAAACCATTAGAGTTAAACGAGTATTAAAAATGGGGAATCTTTTAATATCTCTGTTTACTCAATGTTTGTTGTGAAAATTGTTTAAGTTAAATGAGTATTAAGAATGGGGAATCTCTTAATATCCTTGTGTACTTAATGTTTGTTGTGAAAATTGTTTAAGTTAAATGAGTATTAAAAATGGGGAATCTTTTAATATCTGCATTTGCTTAACGATTGTCGTGGATGGAGTCAGAGTATGCCCATGCATTTTCATTCTTTTTGTAAATTGTGCAGACCCGTGATAGGTGGCACCTTGATAAATAGTACTTTGGCTTGTGATAGGCGGTACATTTATGATTTACGTTTTTGTAAATTATGCAGACCCGTGATAGGTGGCACCTTGGTAAATAGTACTTTGGCCCGTGATAGGCGGTACATTTACGATTTACGGTTTTTTGTAAATTGTGCAGACCCGTGATAGGTGGCTCCTTGGTAAATAGTACTTTGGCCTGTGATAGGCGGTACATTTACTATTTACGTTCTTTTTAGTAAACCGTGCAGACCCGTGATAGGTGGCACCTCGTTAAACGGTACGGACCCGTGATAGGCAGTACATTTATGGTTTACGCTTTTTAGTAAATCGTGCAGACCCGTGATAGGTGGCACCTCGGTAATTGGTACTTCGGCCTGCGATAGACGGTACAATTATGATTTACGGCCCTTCGAGGAGGGTTTTGGTTTGGAATTCCGAGTCCATGCATTTTGGCATATACGCATTGCATTAGGGTGCTTGGCACACGAGTCGTGTTTGATTCAAGATTATGATTGAGTGTTTGAACCCAAGTTGTCGTGGTGATGGTGTTATAATTGCTAAGTGTTATGTTTTGGAATTGTGTGATAGTGTGTTTGACTGCAAAATCATTTCGAAACTTAAGTTGTCGTGGTAATTGTGTTATAATTACTAAGTATTTTGTTTTGGAGTTGTGTGTAAGTGTGATTGATTGCAAAACTATTTCGAAACTCAAGATGTCGTGGTGATTGCGCTATAATTGCTAAGTGTGATTGTTTGGATTTGTGGGTAAGTGTTGATTGATTTCGAAACCCTTTGAAAAGCTAAAAAATGCTGAATTTTGCTATTTTTCTGCTGCTGTCTGAACTGTATTCGAATACAACAAGCTGTATTCGAATACAGACATGCTGTTTTTGCCACTGACTTACTGTGTAGTCGAATACAGACTGTTGTAGTCGACTACAGACATGTTATTTTGCCACTGACTTACTGTGTAGTCGAATACAGACTGTTGTATTCGAATACAGACATGTTGTTTTTGATGTTGAATGCTGAAACAGCCTTGTATTCGAATACAGAGATGCTGTATTCGAATACAGCAGTGATGTTTTGTTAAAAACTTCATTTTTCAACCTTGTTTATGAATGTTTGGCATATGGAAACCCTTTTAAGGTGCATGCTAAGTTGAAAGGTTATTTTGTGCATTTAAAAACTTAAATGTTATGTGTTAATTGTTAATTTTGGTTGGTGACCCTTTACAACTATTGTGGAAATCTGGGCTTTGCCCTCAGATGAGAACCAGGACCATCCTACCGGTTCGTACCCTGTGGATGGGAATGTAGTTGGAAACACCTAACTAGAGCTGTGTTAGGAGGACCTTGCAGGGCGCGTGAAGATCACTCAGGATGTGTAGTTTTTTGTAGAATGATCAGATTAGGTTGACGTATAGGGACTAGATGTCTTTCTTTTGGGATGTGTTTATTTTAATTTGGAAGACTGTACCTATACCAATATTGTCAGCATGACATTTTACTTTTGATGGTTCCTATGTACCACTTTTTAATGTGTAAATACTTTGGATTCGTATTTCAAAAACTATTCCGCTGCTTGTAAATTATGTTGACTTAATTGTCATTGTGTTATGACTTAAATATTTATCCAAAGGTATTTCCTTATTTATTTCTTTGTTATTATGAATCTGTTTTGAAAAAAAAATACACTCTCGCTGTTAAAAATCGGGGTGTTACAGTTCTCATAAAATACCTTTGTTAACATCATTTTAAGAAATCTTCTTAAAAGAAGCAAAACAGAAACAATGTCACCCCTTTGTAACCCAACTCAAAAATGGTTCAAGTTTGCCTCTAACAATCTATTGGTTTCAGGTTGTATAGAGAAGACTTGACTTGTAAGGTCAATGTGTGGTTTACCTTAAAAAGTCTGGAGGTACGGACTGTTTTGAGAAGACTGACTTGTAGGGTCAAATATTGTGTATTTCAAGGTTTTGAATTAGCTGATAAATTATTTCGTGTGAGGGGACTTGACGTAACTATCAAGTTGGTGGTGAACCAAAATAAAATCTTGTGTGTTGTTTTTACATCTACATGATATGTCTTAGTGCTGCATCTAATTAATAAAACTGTTTAAGTCACCAAATCAAAATTAGAATCAAGAAATTTTTTTAAAAATTAGACAAACACAATTCAACCGTTTCTTCTCGTGTTTGTACACCTTCAATTGCAACGTGTATAAGTATGAAACAGTTGTATTGATCAGATAAATTTTACATGCAGTGCAAAATAATAAATCATATTTCAATAGTTTCACCTACATTTTAATATTTGACTTAATTGTAGTTTTAGACCCTTATTTTTACCAATTCACGAAATTGGTCCCCCTATTTTGAAATCCGACAATTTTAGTCATTCATTCTAATTTTTTAACTAAAAATGACTATGTGATATGTATTAAATGACGTGAAATATGATTCGATGATGTAAAATGATTAACATCCATAAAGTCGCAATAAAACCTTCTAAAAACTTAATTTTCAACTTTAGAAATGTTTTTATTTTATAATTTAATTAAAGACACATGAATAATTCATACATCAAAATGGTTCTATATCATAAAATCGTATGTCACATCATTTAAAATATGTCGAATTGTTATCTTTTAGTTCAAAATTGTCCAAATTTTTTTAGAATTTAGTTTAAAAGACAACATTATATGTCATAAAAAAAAGTATTTTAGATCTACCAGACCGACATATTTAAATAAAAATGAATAATATTTTCTCTGTCTCATTTTAAATGTCTTATGTTTCATTTTTATGTCTTAAATTATTTGTTATTTTACGATTTCAATACAACATTAATCACTTTTTTCATTAATATATTTTTATTTATTGTATCTCAACTAATTATAATTAATAAAGGAATTTGAGTAAATTAAATTCACTTTATAAATTTTTTACTCAAAAATTTGTTTTAACATTAAAATCAACAAAACTAATTATTTTCTTAAGAACCACGTACAATTTAAATTAGACAATTAAAATGAGACGAATATAGTTTTTTTTTAATTACTATTATTATTATTATATACATTAGTTTTTAACTTATTTAAATATATAATAAAATAAAGGCTTAATTGCACTTTTGGTCCCCCTATTATAGGTGAAAATCGAAAGTAGTCCCCCCCCATTTTATTTGTCCTCAGTTTTAGTCCCAAAAACAGAATTTGAGTCCAAATCATGATGAGTTGTCATTTTTTTAATGACGTGTCAATAAAAGAGTGACGTGACAGATGCTTATGTGGAATAAACTCATTATTATATTATTTCTGATTAAAAAATATAATTTATATTTTTAAAAACCATTATTATAATTGTGACAATATTTTTAAAAATATAATTTAATTATTAAAATTAAGTTAAAAGAAAAAACACCTAAAATCATGAACCCTAAACAAATCAAAATCAAAAGCATTCACTCATGAACCCTAAAATCATTCTGGATTTCTTCCTCCTTAACAAGACGATCAACATGGCCTCCATCTCCCCCTAATAAGCCCCTTCATACTGTAAAGGATTGAATAGGAGGATATACATTAATTGATCAGTTTAATTTGGATTAAATTTACTCATTTAAGTTTAATTTGGGAAAGCTTTGAATTAAAATAGACATGGTAAGACGAAGAAGCAGTGCCGAAGATAAATTTAGTTGGGAATAGAGAGAGATTGAGGTCATTTGAGAGGGCTATCGGATTATATGATGCGAACAGAGGAAGCAGCAGAAACAGAATTTTCAGTAACAACGTGGAGAAACTCATCTTCTTGGTGGTGCTTCTTAATCAAGGTTTCTGGCGATGATTTTGGTGTTGTTGAGAATGGTGATGGTGATGAGGATGTTGAGAAGTTTACTAGTGGTGAAGATATTGTTGTTGATTCCCTGAAAGTTGATACTTTAGGGTATGGTAGTGTTGTTGTCGTTGGTGATGAAGTGAAAGTTGAGGTGTCTGAAATTGCAAGGGCGGAGAGAGTGGGTCAAGTTGAGAGCTTTGTTGATGAAACTGTTGAGGAGGAAGTTGAGCGCAATGTTGAGGGCGGAGATGGAGGACATGTTGATCGTGTTGTTAAGGAGGAAGAAATCCAGAATGATTTTAGGGTTCATGAGTGAATGCTTTTGATTTTGATTTGTTTAGGGTTCATGATTTTAGGTGTTTTTTCTTTTAACTTAATTTTAATAATTAAATTGTATTTTTAAAAATATTTTCACAATTATAATAATGGTTTTTAAAAATATAAATTATATTTTTTTAATCAGAAATAATATAATAATGAGTTTATTCCACATAAGCGTCTCTCACGTCACCATTTTATTGACACGTCATTAAAAAAATGACAACTCATCATGATTTGGACTCAAGTTCTATTTGAGGGACTAAAATTGGGGACAAACAAAATAGGGGGACTACTTTCGATTTTCACTTATAATAGGGGGACCAAAAGTACAATTAAACCTAAAATAAAATTACAATATGATCATATAAAGTTAAATGATTTAAAAGGCTATATTAAATTAAAAAAAATATTTAATTTCATCGATATATCAACTTATTATTATTATATTTTGTACATAATGTATTCTTTTGAGTAACATACATAATACTTTGTTTTTTAACAAGAATGTGCATAAAATGCTTTTCAAAACGTTATGATTTGGGTTTTTAGAAGATGTTTTAAAAAGAAAAAAAAAAAATTATACCAACGTATAAAGGCAAAGATGAGTAATTATAGCAGGTCTTTCATTTCTACACTCCAACAGTTAACTTTCCCCTAAACTGCGCGAAGGTCAGCAAGTCGGTAGCTGGCGTCGTAGTGGACCGTCTCTCACTCTCAACTGTAAGTCTTCACTCTTCACTCTTCACTATCAAAAGTAGCAACTCTTTCATTGACTTTCGTTCCTTCATTTTCGTGTCAAACATGTTTGGATTGATAACTATGATTAGGGTTTTGAATATCAGACTCTTCCACTAGTTTTAACTGTGTCGCTTTCTTTTTTATTAACTCTTCTCAAATTTGACTTGTTCTCAAGTCTGGAATGTTTTGAAATTCGAATCGATCTTGAAACTTCTAAAACACGACTTGTGAATTAAATTCAGAATCTTTTGAAGTTATGCTCGAGTTTTGAAATTTCTAAAACTTAATAATTTTATATTTTTTACTCTCTCTGAAGTTGTATTCAAGTCTTTGCTTTATGTGAACTGTAATGTTCTTCCATCTATCAACCTTTTCTAATTATCTCAGCGTGATTTTATGATCTTGTTATCTAATTTGAGTTTAGCTCTTCATTTGTGTCTTCTAAATTTTGCCTTGAGTCATTTCTCAAAGCATGATTCTATTAGAAACCCAAGAATTAAATTGGGAAAAAGTAACTATTATATTGAAAAAACGAGAAAAAATAAGTGAGAATAGAAGAGAGATTTCTCCTCCAAGAGCCGCTACTCTATTCACCTAAAAGTTTACAAATTTGAATATGCCCTTCTCTTATTTTAGTTAGTAACATCCTATTTATACATGATAATCCATCCTATTGCTACTCATTAATAAAAACTTCCCTAACTACTCCTTATTCCATATCCTAAAAACTCCGCTTTGTCCTATATCTTAACAAATTCTTATTCTACTAGTTGAATGCTGCGGGTAGTTTTCTACACATTGTTTTGGAATTTACTAAATAGATTGCTTTAGTTAGTTTTGGTGTTTTGAGGTAATGTGGCATCATATGCTATTTATATTTGGTTAAATGTATAGTGATCACCTGCAGCTGATTTTCAACTATATGTGATCCTAGTTGTTTAAATACTTGATGCAAAAGAAAAGAGGAAAAAAATGTTAAGAAAAAGTTGAGACCACATGGTTGAAATTTGATTGTACTTTGTACCTTGGTTGAAAAAATTGAGACCACATTCCATTGTTTGAATTTGGGTGCATATACTTAATGTATTTAAGCTATTTTTTTCATAATATTTACTCTTTTTCTTGAATTTGTAGTTCACCTATGACTCGGTCTAAGAAGAAGGCCAACCGCAATGGTCGCATTGATCGAATTAGTGACTTACCAAGCAATGTCATTGATGCTATCCTAGAACACTTGAACATCGTAGACCTAATTAGGACCAGTATTCTGTCTAGAAAGTGGAGGTATATGTGGATGTCAGTCCAACAATTTGAGTTCAAAAGAGACTTTTTTATCATGTTCGAGGATCTTGATGATCCTGGCCCTGAGGCTTCTAGAATCATCTCAAAAATTCTTTTACTCCACAATGGGCCGATATATAAATTTACTCTTTTCCTCCCTCGCAACTTAAACTTCACGATCAGAACTGAATGCCTCCATAAGTGGATTCTGTTTTTGTCAACAAGAGGCGTTAAATATCTTGAGCTTCAGAACGATGCAATATTATCTCTTGAAATGCTGCCATCTCACATTTTCTCCTGTCAAGAATTACGTTACTTTCGACTTTGCAGATTTAGCTTGACAGTTCCACCTAATTTCTGTGGCTTTAAAAATTTGTTGGACCTTAACTTTCGACAGAATGTATTTAAGTGCGGTACACTTGAGAGTCTTATTTCTGGCTGCCCATTACTTGAAAAGCTCAGTATAGAATTGATTCAAGATATGAAGCCAATTTGTCTCGAGAAAGTGAAGAATCTGATTGATCTTACACTCACGATTAGCCAGGAGTATGTATCTGGTTTGATCAAAAATTCGCCAAAAATTCAGAGGCTTGCTATACAATCATATTACCACAAGGTTAGGAAACAACTTCACTAGTATTAATCTATTTATTATGGTTCTGTTGGATAATAATCTGGCCTGTATGTCAGTTTGGTAGATTTGATCTATAACAGAGAAGACCATAATATTCTGTTGACATATACCCAAGTCCAATAATAATAGTATAATACTTTAGAATGTTACTTTCGATGTTCCAATCTTAATTTGATATTTTTTAGCACCACTTCTATCTAGTCTATCCTCGCAGTTTGATCTTTTAAAGACTATATCTTACCATTTATTTGTATATTTGAAAGAGAAGCAATGTTGCATTTTTATTGAAAGTTGTGTTATTTTCACTTGTAAGTCTGCTAATATATCTCATAGCTTTGTTGTTTGTATACATAGAGGCAGTATGCAGGTATCATATCTCCGACGCAGCTGATAAGTTTAAAGTATGTGAAATTTGGTGTCGTGGATTTCGATGAAAGAAGAGAACTTTTGTATATTGTTAGTGTACTCGAAAGTGCTTCTAACCTGGAGGAACTTATTATAGAGGTGACCATGAATACCCTATGCTTCTTAGCTTGTCTTTTGAATTTCATAATGACTCTTTATTTTTCATAATTTAGAGTAATTACCATAATGGTGAACCAGAGCCAGACCAACCAGAGGAGTTAGAATGCAATAGTTGTTGCCTTAGCCAACTTCAGACGGTAAGTATCAAAGTTGGAAGCACCTTTAAACATGCATTGAGTTTGATACGGTTCATACTTGCAAATTCCTCATCATTAAAGACTCTTACTTTTAGTGTTGATTTTGAAAATAAGAAAGCAGATGCACCTATGATGTTTCGTATTTCACAAGACTTGTTATGGATGAAACGAGCATCACAAAGAGCACACGTTGAATTCCTTTACTCATAGAAATTCCTTTCCTTTACTCACAGTTCTTCATTATGTCTTTGTTTTATTTTACTTTCTAGGATCAGATTAATGTCTTGGATTTTAGCTCTCGACTCCGTTTGTTAAATTATGGATTTAAGCTCTCGAGACCGTTTGTTAAATTATGGGTTTAGGCTAACGTTTGTTAAATTAATGTTTTGGTAGACAATTATGGTTTATTAAACCTATATGTATGTTTTAAATATATTAGATAGTGTTAATTGTGAAGCAACAATTTTATTCATATAAAAGTGTAAGTCAAGGTAAATAAAAGTTTAAATTAATTTAAAATATATTTGTCAAATGAAATTAAGTTAAAATATCATATATCATATTGTGCATTTCACAAACATGTTTGTTTGGTAATTGTTTGACATTCCAAGGGTACATTCGAATCTAGAGAACAATTCACAAACATGTTTGATAATTGTTTCACATTCTAATTCTAACGAACTTTTTTAAAATTTTATGTAGTTCAAATGTTAAAAAAATAGAAAAAATAATGAGAAAGTGGAAAGTGGAAATTTATTGGCAAATGAAAATTAGAAAAAAAAAATATCCCTAACATATGAATATTATATTCTCAAGTCTACATTTCCGAGAATGCTAGTAGAAACCTTGTAATAAACAAACTCTAATTTTAGGTATGTGAGAGCTCTATTTAGGTGTATAGTTACAACCTCAAATAAAAATATTTAGGTTCACACACTAAAAAATACACATTAATTAATTATTTAAAAAAAATTTACATTATTTAATTATTTATCTTTTTACTTTTTTTTAATGTATTTAAATATTGTGACTAAATTTTATGATCATATATGACTTTCTATGATTACGATTATGTGGAACACAAAAATTGTTGTGCCAAGCAAAGTAGCATTTCGCTCCATGAACCAGTGTTTGCTAGGGGATAGTGTATTTTTCCAAGCACTATATATAAAACGTAGGAGTAGTAATAAATACATGTTCTAAGCATGTTTTGGGATTGTTTCAAAAAAAAAAAAAAAAAAAACCCAACTTGGAGACCATACTTGGAGCTCCATTCCTTCTCAGATCTCATGTTTATCATGTGTAATTAAGGTTTAGTTACAAATGAACTCTCTTGTTCTTGAGACAAATTGAATATTTTGTAGAATGATACGATCTTAATTATACGTTAAGTCCTGCTAACAAGTGATCAAAGAAAAGGAGAAAAATAGTTTATGTAAAAAAGATCCATGTTTAAAATTTCAAGGCATTAAATATATACATCTCAAAATTTTATTTCCTTTTTTGAATGTTTAATGTATTCGCATTAAATACACACTTGATACTTGTTAGCATCTCCGTTATATGTTTAATGTGTTCTATGCATTACATTATTTTTTACTAAAAATCATGATATTTATTCATTCAAATTAGTATAATATATTGAGAACAATACAAATTTAAAGTGGCTAAAATTTAAAATGATAAAACTGCGAACAAACTCACATAATCTAGATTAATAGTATAAAATGGAAAAATGTCTATAAATGTGATAAAATTAAAGTATCATGAATATTCATGCATCAACATCTATAATATTAACGACATCAAAATCATAAATTGAATATGTACTAGATTGAAACTAATATGTCAATCTAAATTAGACGAACATAACAATAAGACGAGAAACCAAAACAATATTGCATCAACGACCAAACAACAATATTGTACCAAGATAATGAAATCACGAAAGAAAAATTTGTTAGTCTGTATAGCTCTATATCTAGAGGGGTGAATAGATACAACATGTTTCAATGCATAATAGATGCATTTTTAATATTTTTTTATAAACGCCTATTCGAACGATTGCACTCAAGAACCTTTTGTGATTAATGTGAATAAAAGATATCAAATTAAGAGATAATTAAACAATCAACAGTGAAATTGATCTTGACAATCAATTTATTATTGCTTGTTTGAATTGTCAATACTCAAACTAGATTTAGCAACTTTTAAATAAAATTCAATAACCAAATGAATAACTAAGAATTAAATCGAATGGAGATAAATCGACAAACTACTTAATTCTATGATTTTTTTTTTGTGATTTCTTAGATTTGAGATTTTCTTACATACTTTTGAAAATAATTTACGTTTCTGAAAACTCTTTCAGAGATAAGTTTAAGTTTCTTGAACAAAAACCTAAATATACATTGAAGTAAGTAATTTAATAGGAAGAGATAAGGTAAAAAAATCATCCAGTCCTCCTATCACTTGATTGGAGATTCTCTTCCAATAATGAGAAATGTGAGTTGTTATGTTTATATGAACTCCATTGTGATAAATGAACAAACACCTTTGTTACAATGTCTTCACTCTTTGTGAATCTAAGAGTTTTTCAATTCTTGAAACCAACTTCAAGAATCACCGTGAATTCCAAGTGATGCAACTGCAAATCTAACATCTGTGATGCCTAAATCTTCATCTATTGTTGATTCAACTCCTTCAATGTTGACAATTTAATGAAAACCTAAAAACTCCAATTATTCTCAAATGGGGTGAAAAGAAATCACTTCTTTTCCGTTTTTACCTTGATTGTAGATAATGATAAATCCAATCACTCACTCTCATAATCAATTGAACACTCAACTCTTCTTACAATGTTATCCTAACACTTGTATTACTTAAAGAATCTTTCTCCATGAAAAATAATTTTAAGAGCTTTCGAAGATATATTTCTTTATGAGAGAGATGATGAGAGAATAGAGTAATAATGTTTTATATCTATGCTAAAATGAAGTAAAATGATTTTTATATAAAAGTAAAAAAAGTGTGTGAAAAAACACATGATAAAAATACCAATATGTAAGTTTTTATTATGTAATTCGAATTACAATTAAGGTTATTCGAATTACACTCACAAAATTAAATCTATATGAAATTATTTATATAAGTAAAAGGAAAGGAAAAATAATTTAGAGTTTTAGCTAAATTGACGTTAATATCATTTGATGAATGCTAAATATATCTAGAAACTAGAATATATTATAATAATGTTTCGTGTAGGATCGGTCACCCAAAAAATAGTTATATTAATCTAGATATTTTTTAGTGTAATCTTCTAGTTTTCAAGCGAAAGAGACTTGATAATACGTTTTTTTAAATTCAGACAGGCGATTGATCTATTTTAGGAATTGGATCAATAGATCTTTAGTTGAACTAGTGGATCACATATTAATTTAACCGCATAATTGGTGCTAAAGAATTTAAAAATAGTAAAATGATAATATAAAATAATTTTACATTATTATTTAATTATAAATATTCAATCTATTACATTATATTATACAGTTTTTAAATTAAAGATAATTTCAATTATTTATTGTCATGATAAATTATAATTCAATATAATTAAATTCTAGCCAACTAAAGTAATAAATGCCGATAGCATTTTCCCTCTTCAGCCAGTTATCGCTTTTTTCACTGTCTTATATGATCAAGTGAAATAATTTTTAATATGATTTTCCCCTGATTTGATTTATATTTTATGAAGACTGTCAAACTATTGCATCTAGAACTCATTTCAGTGTCGATTTTCAGTTTTATGCTTCAATATTATTAGACATTACTATTTTTCTATGCATTCATTTATTTCATTGTTTTATTAGTCGACGACATTGGACTTATAATTGTTTTCAGATTTGAGCATTTTATTAGAAAAAGCTCATATTTGAGTAAATGAGAAAATCAATAGAATTTAAAAGATTTGAGTAAGCATTTGTAAGAAGATAGTCCCTAAGGATCGTTGTAGCAGAACCGCCCAAGGGAGAGACAGACATTAAAGCCCTTGCTTTATGGCTCGCCAAAAAAATAGTTTTTTACTTTAATTTTTACAAGATATAAGCCAAAAATAAATTTTACTTTAATTTTTATTAGGTATGAAGGTCTAATAATATATTATAAAAAGTATTTAGGTAGAAACAAGAAAGGCCTAAAAAAAATTTTAATTTTCAATTTTGGCAGAATCATTATTTATTATTTATTTTAATTGATACAAGTGTTTATTGTACTAGTAGTGTAGTATTGCAAACATCTTTTGATTTTATATACACAACTTTTTACTGGAAAATTGTATTAAAAGCTTTGTAAAATATCATAGTCAATTATTTGTCTTAACTTTTATCGTCAACCGATAAAATGTTATATAAATTAAATAAAACATGTTTATGTTGCAAATTATTTAATATAACTAATGAACATAGTAAAAATGAGAGAAATATTAATTATAAATTGAGAAATTTTGAGATAAAAGGTGAGTACATATTACTCATATGAGAAATATTAGTTATAAATTGAGAAATTACGAGACAAATAATTAACATATTGTTAATATGAGTTATTGGAGTGACATTATACACACTATTTTCTACTTCAACTAAAAAATGAAAAAATTTAATGAGTTCTTGATGTTGTTGTAAAACAGTTGAAATGTCTTATTTTATTTTTTGAAAAATATAGAGAAAATAGATTTGAAAATACTATTAATTCTACTAAATAAATTTTTTATAATTATTAAATAAAATATTAATAATTTATTTATTAATTTTTGAAAAAACTTTGTCTAATAGTTTCACTTTTAAGACTCGTAATTTATTACGTCGGCCTACATTGTAGTGTTATACTTTTCATTGAGAATCGAATTGCATACAATTAAAATGTTCCTTTGTAACTCTTGATTGCTTTTTCTGAGATGTAGTTTATATTATATAAAGTCTGAATGAATTGATTTTTTTTCAATTATTAGATTATAGAATTAAGTAAATTAAATAAATTAAAATTTCAACAATGTGAACTATTACGTTCCTCCATCTGTCAACCGTTCCCAATTATTTCAGCATGGTTTGATTATGTGGTTTTTTAATTTGAGGATTGATCTTCAATTTCGTATTATAAATTTGGACTTCAAGCATTTCTAAAATTTTGTTGTGTTAGTTTTCTTTTAGTGTTGAAACTCCTAGTTAGGTCGTCATGTTAATTATTTTTCAGTTTTTCTGTTGGAATTCCTCCCCCCCTCATTCTCTTGTATACAAGTTGATTGACTCAACAAATAGAGACGTGTGTAGCAATTTTTGAACGAAGTTGTGGTGAGAGTTAGGATCAAATACGAGTACACAAAGGGACAAGAGTAGAACACTTGGTGAGAGTCGAAACTCTCTAATTTTTTCAAATTGATTAATTCTTGAATAAAGTAGACAAGGCGATGCAAAGTCCCGGGGACATAGGTCACATTGTGGATGAACTCCGTCATCAAACGTGTGTGTTCTTCTTGTTTTCATTCTTTCAATTTCCGTGTGAATGTGAGCGAAAATGAACCTTGCTTAAGGAAGAAAATTGAGATTGTTCATAACTAGAGTTAGAATTTTTTGGTTCAACAACTGAAATCAAAAGCCTAGTTCAATCCTAAGAGGCTTAATGGAAATGGAAAAACTCAATGGAAAAAATGACTTTGCTCTATGGAGGTTAAAGATGAGGGCACTTCTAGTACAACAAGAGGATTGAATTATGCTCTTGAAGGAGAAAAGAAGTTGTCACCAACACTATCAAAGAAAGAAAAGAAATATCTAATTTGTAAGGCTCATAGTGCGATAATCTTGTGTTTGGGAGATGGAGTTTTGAGGGAAGTGTATAGGAAAAATCTACTGCAGCAATTTGTCTAAAACTGGAAAATCTTTACATGACAAGACTCTAGCAAATAGATTGTATTTGAAGCAAATATTATTCACCTTGAAGATGCAATTTGCTACTACAATTGAAGATCACATAGATAAATATAATAGATTGGTTTTTGACCTTGAAAACATTGAGGCTAAATTGGAGGATGAGGATAAGGCCTTATTGCAAATTCGATCCTTGACTAGTTCATATGAAGTCCTTTTTGACACGCTCATCTATGGAAGAGATTCAATAACACTTGAAGAAGTGCAGACTGCATTGATGGAAAAAGAGTTGTCCAAAAAGTCAGGTGACAAAGAATCTTAGGCAGGAGAGAGTCTCATGGCTAGAGGGAGAAGTAAAAAGAAAGATGGGAAGAGAAAGGACAGATCAAAATCGAAACATCATAAAATCAAAGATTAGAAGCAGTTAGAACTTCCAATTTTAAATTTTAAACAATATAAACAATATAAATATGTATTCTTTAAAAGATTATTTTATTGTTGTTGTTGTTGTTGTTATAAATATGTATTTTTTAAAATATTGTTGAATGATTGTTGTTATTGTATACTTATGTGCTCTATAAAGATGAGTCGTATACTCCATATGAGATGAGTTTAAAACTCCATATAGATGAGTCTTGTACCCCACACTAGATGAGTTGGTGCTCCAAGTGATGAGATAATACTTACTTCATCTCTATATAACAATGAGACGTCATTGAATTGATTTATTTATTTTCTGCAAAATAAATGTGTATTTGATTATTATAAATGTGAATTAATTTAAGTGGATGACTGTATGTTAATTATTGGAAATAATTGGTTATTATAGACAAATTATTATTTATATTTCTAAAGAATATTTTTGGAAGAACGCGAGTGTCATGATCGATTTTTTCGGTTACTGCGCTCGCCGAGAACAATCTTTGTTTTAAAATTGTGTATTATTCACTAAAATTTAATGTCTCGTTAAAGTGTTGTTTTTAGAGACGGATACCATTAAACATGTCAAGAGCTGAGATAAGTAGACATAATGCCTACATCATGTTTTATTTTGGGATTAGTTATTAAATGTCTAATTTCAAATACTTCTATATGTTGAAGAATTTTCAACTGTAAGGTTTTATTTTAAGGATTTTACAATATTATTTCTTTAGGACAATTCATTATTTGTTATAATACATTATTCTCTTTTATAAACATGAAACATTTTTCGTTATTACCTCAATTGTTATACCCACGTAACTAGGCATTACAAAGTGCAAAATCCAAACAAAGTATAAGTGTTATATCGGTCGTAAAGAGGACATTTCAAAAAGAATTGTCCTAAAAGGAAGTTACATAATAGAGGTAGTGGTGAAGATAGTTACGATGCTTCTGTGGCATCAGATGGATATGATAGCTCAGAAGTATTGGTGATAACAAACAATCAAAATCAAACTGAATGGGTGATGGATTCAGGATGTTCATATCACATGCGTAGAAGAAGTGGTTTTTTAGAGTATCAATATTATGAAGGCGGTTAAGTGATCATGGGAAACAATGCCTCTTGCAAGGTCATTGGTATTAGATCAGTTAAGGTTGGTTGATGAGTCTGTGAAAATTATGCTCAAAGCAAGACATGTTCCTGAGTTCATGAGAAGTCTCATCTCTTTAGGAACACTTGAAGAAGATGGGTACAATTTCAAAGCTGAAAACTCAATACTAAAACTACTCAAAGGCTCAAGGATAGTGATGAAGGGAGAAAGAGTTCATAATTATTTGTACATGTTGAAAGGAAGAATTATCGTAGGTGAGACTAATGCAATGGTTAACAAAGAAGTCACGAACACTAGTCTATGGCTCAAAAGGCTGGCACATTTTAGTGAAAAAAGGATGAATGAGTTGTATAAGTAAGATCTGTTGGGTGATGACAAGCTGGGAGACCTTGAGTTTTGCCAACATTAATTGTGTATATGGCAAGCAAACAAGGGTGAAATTTGCTACCGGAATTCTCAAGAAAAAGGACAAATTGAGATATATTCACTTAGATATTTGGGGACCAGCCAGGATGCCCACTCATTGAGGTAATAGATATTTCATAATCTTCAATGTTGATTATAGTAAGAAGGTTTGGATATATCTAATAAAAATCAAAGATGAGGTTTTTAAAACATTTGTAGAATGGAAAACCAAAGTTGAAGGTTAGTACATTAAAGCTCTTAGAAATGATAATGGTTTGGAATATTGCAATTATATATTCAATTATATATTCAATTATATATTGCAATCAAATAATAATGGTATATATAAGAATAATACTATAAGCAAAACCCTCAATAAAATGGATTGACTGAAAGAATGAACATGACCTTGTTATAAAGGGTAAGATAAATGTTGTCAAATGGAAACCTTATCCTCCAATAACTATTAAAAATAAGACATTTCAAGAAATTTGGATGCACAACTTATTACCATGTAAACGAAGAAAAATTAGAATCCAGAGCAAAATAAGGTTTGTTTGTGGGGTACCCTGATGGTGTCAATAAAGAAGTTTTCAACGGTATCAATAATATTGCGGCATGTAATTTTACTAATAATAATTTATTTTTGGGATATTGATGGGGTTGAGTTGGGTGCCCAAGAAGTTGTGGAGGTTGATCAGAAGATTGTAGGGACTTCTTCCAATGTTAGAAAGTTTGATATAAAAGAGATCACTACTAGAAAGAAAAAATTCCATGAATCAAAGTTTACTCTAGTTATTTCTAAAGCACAAAAGAAAAAGATGAAGAAGCAAGATTGATGGCTACTAGTGAAGCTCTTAGTGGAAATAATGAGAAGTCTTCATCCCATACGAGACTAAAGTTGTAATTCAACAGGTGTTTGGATCAAACTCCTCTTCTGATAATACAGAGCTACAAAGTAAAAGTCATTATTCAGACATGCATATTGTATGTAGTGTCAGAGAAAAATAATGATCAAAATTGTCAAAACTCTTTTGCGAAAGCAAAATTACATTCAGGAGATACGGTGGTTAGTACAACATATCCAAACATTGTTGTTACTCATGATTTTGTACACCCTATATGTAAAACCCTTATCATGTGTCTAGAATATGATAATTAATTCAAACATTTTGAAAAAATAGATTAAATCATGTTAAAATCCTACAAGGTACAATCAACACAATAAATTGTACCTATAAGTTTATAGTTTACAATCCTCCTTTGAAGTACCAAAAAACTTGGTAATTTCCATTTCCATTTATAAGGAGAAGCTCCTCCAATTACCTAGATGTGGGTAACCCAGTAATTGGAGTCTCTTACAAAGGTGGTCTAGCCACGACCTCAATTGGCTTACCAATTGTTTTACCTTTACACATTGTTTTGGGCCTAAAACAAAGCTGGAATGCCCTAACGTAAAATGCATGTCATTATCTTATTTATGAAATGCAACATATTTTTGCATCATATATGCAATGCATATCTCAATCACCAACATGATCAGAGGAACTTAGATCAGAGACAACATGATCAAAGGATACGTGAATTAGAAGCAAAAGAAGAAAAATTGTCTTATACTTCAGCTCTCAATTTCTTCCGTATTCGCTCCTTGCTCCAATTGCTTTTGTGTTTTTCTTGTTGTCATCAACTTTGCCTTAGTACGATGTGGCTGATTACTAAACATTGAGGATTGAACACATACATGCAAAGGGATGGGGCAAGTATGGAGAACTTTAATAAGTTGTTTTTTTTGAAAGATTTTGGACACAGATGGAAAAACGGAGGATTGGAAGAGACGATGAACAATAACTGAGTAGTTGTGTGCTAGAGTGTTTTGAAAGAAGATTGTGGCTGCAAAAATGAATGAAATAAACTCAAGAATGAGTTAACACCCATGAGTTTCTAAGAAGGAGAGAGAGAAATGTTCTTCTTTTGACAATTGGACAAATTTTAATATTACCACTTTTCCATTTTTATTTTAAACTTAAGTCAACTATTACTAAAATATAGTATTACAAAATAAGAAGAAAAAAAAATCTTCTATAAATTACTTTACTAATTTAAGTTAAGAAACATTTTCTAAAATAGTAAGAGGTTTGTTACATTGTATCCCCTTAGAAAATTTTGTCCTTGACACGGCCTAAAATTTCGAGTGTTTCTCGAATTCAATGGAGTCGCCAACAAAATTTATTTTAAAATAGGGAAAATATTGGGAAACCCTTAAATATAGAAAAAAAAATGGTCTTTGAAACTAAATTTTGAGTTCGGGAATCGATTATGCGTAGGGAAGGTATTAGCACCCTATGACATCCGTTAAAATACGGTTACCTATAATTAATTGTGCAAGATTAATATTAACTTAAGTATATATATTTCTCCTTATAATTAAATATGAATAACAATTATTATTACTTTTTAAAATATGATTTTGGAATAAATGTGTGATTAAGAAATAAAAGACGAAAATAAAATAAAATTTATTAATGCGCTTGACAAGAATGCGATCTTACTCCTACGTATCTCCCGATGCGATGGAGAAATCAAAGCTACGTAGTTCTTAGTTTAAAAAAAAATATGGATGCATTGAGTGTGTTTTAAAGAAAATTTATTTTGTGACAAAAAATGTTTTGACAAAATAGAAAAATAAAAGAGTTTGATTTGAATAAATATTTTAAAATATGAGTTTTAGGACGATCAAGTTGTACAACTTGTATCTCAAGACTCAAGAAGTAAAGAAGATGTCACATCTAATTTAATTCACTTAAAAAAATATTTTATATTATCGTGGAGTTTCAAAAACACCAAGTAGTAAAAAAAAAAGTCACATCTAAATAAATCAAATTTAAAAAGTTAAATTTAGATTTATTTATTTATAAAAATAAATTTTACAATTACCAAGTTGTATAAATTGTGTTATGCTACATGGATTAAAATATGTTATTTTTAGTTAATTACGAATAATTTTTATTTATTAATTTGTTTACGAACTTTAATTTATTAATTTATTTGTGAAGATGAGAATTAAAATCGCCAAGTTGTCGCAACTTGTATTCTAATAACTAAAAGATAAAGAAAAGAAAATAACACATCTAATTAAATAAATTTATAAGTCTTTTTTATATTAATTTATTGAAAAAAATAATAAAGAAATAAAATAAAAAGAGAGTTTTAAAACTATCAAGTTGTACCACATGTGTCTTAACAACTCAAATATTAAAAATATTTCACATATAATTAATCTTTAATGAAATATTTATATATATTTTTATGAATTTTGATTTTTTATTTATAAAATAAATTAATTTTTAAATCATAAAAATAAAAGAAACTAAATGGGCTAACTTTCAAATAAAAAAAAGGTTGGCTTTTTATGTGTTTTAGGCCCAAATGATAATAGACACACACAAAGAAGGTTAAAGAAACCCTAAACCAAACTTGAAATGAGAGCGGCAGCCACTCTTTTGTTCCCAGAAAAGAAATGCGAATGTTATTGGAAAAAAAAAGAAGGAAACGCTAATAACAATATTGGAGAGAAGGATAACAAAGAAAGAAAGAAGAAAGAAGGAGGAAGAGATGAAAAGCTATAGTGATGAGGCCGCGAGAAGGAGAAGAAATCGAGGAGGAGGGTATGGTCGCTCCAAAAGGGCACGGTTACCGTTCCGGCGGCGACGGTGACAATACAAATGTTTGATTTTTCTTCTTTTTATTACTTTTTTTCCTTTTCTGATAAAAACGGGTTTGAATTTGTTCTTATTTTGTATCTACTGATTTTTTAGAGTTTGGAAAAAATCATAAGAATAAATCAAAAAAAAAAAAACAAAAATATTAAGTAGTGATAAAATCGATTCAGATTTATTTATTTTTATTTTAAAATGTGTAATCATCAAGAATATAAAGTTGTTGCATAAGTAATAGAGTTTACAGAATAGTTACCACACATATAAAGTTGTTACCACACATAAGTTGGATGTTTGTCTCACTATTATGATTTCCTCTTCTGATGAGTATTTGCTCTTGTTTTGAATCAATATATTTTCCTATCAATCATCTCATGTTTCAAAACATTCAAATTAAAACCTTTTTTTATTGATCTCCCCTCTCACCCTCTTTTTTCTGCCCTTTATGAAATTTAAAGAAGATGTATTTATAGAGTTTTTTATATGTTTAGTTGCTTTCTTGTATGTGCCTTTGTTTCCAGTTCTTAGTTTGATGCTTCGTTTTCTTTGATCATCATCTACATTTTTCTACACCTCTGATTCCTTCATAATTTTAGCTTATTTTGTTTTTATTTGATTATTTGCTGAGCTTTTATTTGTCCTTTTGTTTCTTTTTTTTAAACTAAAAAATTTGACACTTTGTTCTGCATATTGTGTACAAAGACTGACTTATAAATTATGTTTTTATATTTCTCTAATTAGTTACAAAGCAAAGGCTAACGCCTCAACTATGACATTGCATTAGAAACAGAAAGGCAGCAACAAAACAGAGGCAAAGTAGGCTAGCTTAATTTAGTTTGGTTTAAATTTTATTGTAATTTAATTTGGTTTTATTTTTAATTTGTAATTTGACTTGATTTAATATTTATCGTTGCAATTTGATTGTAATTGTAATTTAAATTTGTAACTTGATTTTGCATTGTAAATTGATGAGCCTACTTATTGTAATTATATTTACTTCCTTTTTTAAATATATATTTCCATTTTTTGATTTATTTTCCCTTTTGATTTATTTTTAGCAAAATGGAAAAAATTAGAGTATTACAGCTGTCCCTATTTAATTACATTTTACTTGAAAAATATGAAAATATGAATAACAATGGTATTCGTTTTCATGTTATTAGGTAAAAGATAAGTAAATATAAGGACCTAAATTTTGTCCAATAACAAAACACATGTATTAAAGTGTCCTTGAAATGTTAAAGTAGGAATGATGCAAATTTTTTTTAGATGGGCAAAATGATTGTCTTCGGATTAATTACCGATGCAGAGATCGACAGAAATAAAAATGATCGTCTTTGGATTGGTTACCAATGCGTAGATCGACAGAAATGAAGGTGATCGTCATCGGATTGGTTATCGATGCGTAGATCTATAGAAATTAAAAATGATCGTCTTCGGATTGGTTACCGATGCGTAGATCTATAGAAACAAAAATGATCGTCTTCAGATTGATTACCGATGCGTAGATCTATAGAAATGAAAGTGATTGTCTTCAGATTGTTTACCGATGCGTATATCATAATTGGTCCAATCTTGAAGGTAGATAAAGAGGGATAATAAGTATATGATACTTGCAATTCGAATGATAAGGTATGAACGATTCATGCGTGTGTTATGCATTGAGTATAGGTAAAGTGTCAATGAAGATGCATGGATCATGTGAGTATGAGTAAATTATGTTGGAATACAAACCCTACAACCTTATGCTCAATAATCCATGCCAATTACATGATGAATAACCAAAGGCGGAAGCGTACCTGTGGGAATTGCCATTGATGAAATCCTGGGATGATGATGATAAAGCCAATGGGTTGGGTGATCTTCCTCAGCAAAACACCCTGAAGACCTTGCTCTCTTGATGGGGATAGAGAGAACCAGAGAACCAGAGAGTTTTCTCCTTAGGGTTTGTGAAATTGAATAGTCTTGTTGTGTTTGCCTTGGGGACCATTACCCCTATATATAACTATTATTAGTTATATCCCAAATTGCAGTATTTCCAATTCAGCCCCTCATTAAATTAGAAACTGCCTGGTATCTATACTATTAATTTTCATAACTATTATGCTCTTTAGCCATAAACTATTATATATTATTTGACCCCTAGTTTATTGGCTAATTATATAATGACCCTAACACACTTTATTAATTAATTACATATGTGACCTATAAATCTTACAATCTCCCACTGGTCACACATGTATCCTTAAGAGTGTGTTAGACTTTATGACGTCAAAAAATGTCATTATAATTACCTTAAGTATAATCCAAATTGTCCCGTCCATTAATCATATCAGCACATGGAACCAAAGAGGCTTTCGTCATAATAAGCATAACTAAACCCATCAATGATCACCCGTACTGACACAACTAAATGACATAGACCCATTATGAAAAGTGTAGCATGAAAATTACATGAAGTTGGTCAATGCATGTCAATTTTCAACTGGTCCTACTTTACCGAATGAGATCATACCATAACTTAAATGTACAAAGTAACCAAAACTGAATACTTTAAACTTTATTTCTGATCAGAAAGTCCAAATACAATGTATTTGTGCTTTGCAATTAAACATAGAACATAAATTGCAGAATGGACGAAACTCCCACTAAAATCAAGATTCCTCAAACTGTAGCACACCCATGTGAGCAGTATGCTCATGAAAGACCTTGGGTGGTAGACCTTTAGTGAGCGGATCTGCAATCATGGAGTTTGTCCTTAAGTATTCTATGGATATCTGTCCACTTTGTACCTTCTCTTTAACAACTAGGAACTTAATGTCAATGTGCTTTGACTTGGTTGAGCTCCTATTATTGTTAGAATACAGGACTGCTGATCTATTGTCACAATACAACTTGAGTGGTCTTTCAATCCCTACAACTATTTGCAGCCCCGTGACAAAATTTCTCAGCCAAATGCCCTAGTCAGATGCCTTATGAATTGCTACGAATTCCGCTGCCATGGTTGATGAAGCAGTAAGACCTTGCTTGGCATTACGCCAAGAAACTGCTCCACCAGCTAACAAAAAGACATAGCCTGAAGTTGATCTTAAGTTGTCTTGGCATCTCGCAAAATCCGAGTCAGAGTACCTAGTGATCTCTAACTGGTTTGAACTCCTATATGTGAGCATGTAGTTTCTTGTTCTCTTTAAATATCTCATGACCCTCTTGGCTGCTTTCCAATGGTCAAGACCTAGATTGCTTAAATATCTGCCTAAAATCCCTACTATGAACGCTATGTCTGGACGCGTACATACTTGGGCATACATAAGACTCCCTACAGTTGAAGCATAAGGGATCTTTTGCATTTCTCGAATTTCCAAACTTCCCTTAGGGCACTATTTGAGACTAAACTTGTCTCCCTTAGCAACTGGGGTGTCCCCTGGTTTGCAATCCTGTAACCCAAACCTTTTGAGAACCTTATCGATATAGCTCTTTTGTGACAATCCAAGAATACCTCGAGATCTGTCTCGGTGTATCTGAATTCCTAATACAAAAGAGGCGTCACCAAGATCTTTCATCTCAAAATGCTTTGATAGAAATTTCTTAGTTTCGTGCAACATGCCTATATCGTTAGTGGCAAGCAGTATGTCATCAACATACAAGACCAGGAAAATATGTCTGCTCCCACTGAACTTGTGATACACACAATCATCAACTGTATTCATCTCAAAACCAAATGAGAGAATTACTTGATGAAATTTATGGTACCATTGACGAGAAGCTTGTTTTAGCCCATAAATGGATTTTCTTAGTTTGCACACCATATTCTTTGGGTCTCCCAACACAAAGTTTTCTGGCTGCACCATATAGATCGTCTCATCAATGTCGCCATTGAGAAAAGCTGTTTTTACATCCATTTGATGAAGCTCCAAATTAAAGTGAGCAACAAGAGCCATGATTATTCTTAAAGAGTCATTCGATGAAACCGGAGAGAAAGTCTCTTTATAATCAATCCCTTCCTTTTGAGTATAACCCTTAGCTACAAGACGTGCCTTATATCTCTCCACATTACCATTGGAATCCTTCTTGGTTTTAAAAATCCATTTGCAACCAATGGGTTTCACTCCTTCAGGTAATAGGATAAGTTCCCAAACTGAATTGTCTTGCATAGACTTATACTCCTCATTCATTGCTTTGATCCACTTATCTGAATGGGAATCTTGCATGGCTTGACGAAAGTTGATCGGGTCGTCTTCCGTCATGCCAACATTTTCCTCTACCTCATAGATAAATACTACATAATCATCCGAAATAGCATTTTTCCTTTCTCTAGTGGATCTCCGCAATGGAGCTGGCTCTTGAGGCACTTGTTCTTGAGGATCTTGAATTTGATCTGGATTTTGTTCTTCCTGAACAACTAGATCATCTTGAGTTTGTTCAATAATGGGAAAGTCAACTGGTGGAAGAATCAGTTCTGGAATTGTTACCAATTCTTCCTCAAAGACAAAATCTTTAACCATAATCTTCCCCCCAAACTCAATATCCTCAAAGAACGTTGTCGTTCCCGTCTCAAAAATTGTTCTCAAATTATGATCATAAAATTTATAGCCCCTTGATTTTTCTGAGTACCCTATAAAATAGTTGCTAATTGTTCGGGGTTCAAATTTCTTTTCATTCAGCCTATAAGGCCTTGCCTCAGCTGGACATCCCCAAACATGAAGGTGCTTCAGACTAGGCTTATGCCCAATCCAAAGCTCATAAGGTGTTTTAGCCGCTGCCTTAGTTGGTACTCTATTAAGAATTTATGCTGTTGTTTTTAATGCCTCTCCCCAGAGTGACTCTGGCAAGGTGGAATGACAAATCATACTCCTTACCAAATCCTTAAGAGTCCTGTTTCGTCTTTCAGCTACACCATTCATGCTGGGTGACCCCGGCATAGTGTATTGTGGGACGATTCCACATTCCTCTAGGTATTTGGCAAATGGTCCCGGACGTTGTTCACCTGAACCGTCATATTTGCCGTAGTATTCACCACCACGATCATATTTGACCTTTTTAATTCTTTTATTAAGTTGATTCTCAACTTCTGCCTTAAAGGATTTGAACACGTCTATTGATTGGGACTTTTCGTGAATTAGGTAAAGGTAGGCATATCTAGAATAATCGTCTATGAATGATATAAAATACTGTTGACCATTCCAAGAAGGAGTTGGAAATGGCCCACAGATGTCCGTATGTATCAATTCTAAGACGTCTGTAGCTCTATATGCGCCTAATTTCTTGTCTTTAGTCTGTTTTCCTTTAATGCATGCTACACAAACGTTAAAGTCTGTGAAGTCAATGGAATCTAAAATTCCATCTAACACAAGTCGTTCAACTCTGTTTCTAGAGATGTGACCTAGACGCCTGTGCCAAAGCACTCCTGAATTGAGATTGTCAATTTTTCGCTTAGTACCACGTGATTCTACACTCAATGTTAGTAGTTGCACTAGAGTCTAACCACCAAGTGTTTCCAGGTACTGAAGTTAAATTAACCTTAGAACAGACCAAAGACAGAATTATACCTTTCTTAACACGCCAAGCGTGATATTTGACACAATCCTTCTTCACGTGTCCAGGACTCCTGCAGAAGAAGCAGTTGTTATCCTTAGTCTGCTTCTTTTGTTCTGAACCCTTAGCAGCAACTTTGTTCTTGGGCTCCTCAATTCTTTTCCTTTTGCCCTTGTCTTTAGAGATGCTAGTAAAGTGAGCACTTTCAGTCCTATCTTGCTTCAGCCTGTCCTCTTCTTGCACACATAATGAAATGAGCTCATTAAGAGTCCATTTCTCCTTTTGACAATTATAAGTCACCTTAAACTGACTGAATTGCGCAGGAAGAGACATCAATACTAAATGAATGAGTAAGTCATCCGACAACTCAAGCTTTAGTCCTTTAAGCTTAGAAGCAATGTTGGACATCATCATAATGTGCTTTCTTATATTTCCCTTGCCTTGATACTTCATGGAAATTAAATTTTGAAGCAAAGAACTTGTTTCAGCCTTATCACTTTTTCAAAGCGTTTTTTTTTTCATCTCAGCAAGGAAATTTTTAGCTGTAACTACCTCATCCGAGACAGCACCTCTAAAGACCTCAGGAATGCCGCACTTTATGATCATAAGACTTATGCGATTTGAGCGATCCCATTTCTCATACTCTGATTTTTCCTCAGAAGAACTAGAGTCCTTAGGAGTAGGGGGTCAATCAATTCTTAATGCAAGGTCTAGATCCATGCAGCCAAGAACAATCAGAATGTTCTCTTCCCATTCCTTAAAATTTGTTCCATTAAGGACAGGAATAGAACTCAAATTTGCAGATATGGAAGCAATAGAAGTTGTGAATTAAATAAAGGACGAAACTTAGAAACTCACATTATAGGAAAATAAATCAATAAATAAATACATATGTTCAAATCATGGAATTTAACCCATCTCAAGATACCCAGTGCACCATGGTGTCAAGTCTTTGGACAGTAACACCAACTGCTAGTGGTACTCTTGTTGCAACGATCAACTATTGACAATAAGACATGTCAAACAATAAACCTTCCTTTGGGATGATTTACTGCTCACATGTATACCAAATAATTGTCACACATTTATCATTGCAGGTGTACATTTAATTCTGCCAAATATTAACCTTCCTTTGGGCCGGTCAATACCCGCATGAATAAACATATACACAGCCACTTGACACTCTTTATGAGCAATTTAGACAAGAGAGGTCACTTTGGCGACGTCAAGTTTCAATTAACGCATTCAAAATGTCAAACTTGACTTGAACATATATTCATTATAAATTGTTGACTAATATAAACTGTGTTTCATTAGTATTTGATAATTTTGTTTCATAAAAAAATGATAATTATCAAAAAAATAACACGCATATAATATGTATTTGTAGTGTGTCGATTGGCAAAATCGATTTGCACATTTTCAAAAATCAAGCATGCTATCAATCGATTGATACATTTATTAGAAAATAAATTGTGCAAGTCAGAGGGCCAGTTAGCCTTAAATTGTACAAAAAAAAAAAAAAACCCAAATTACTGAAATTATCTAGAACGCAAATTCATCAAAAGTCTGTAGCCAATTTCAGGTGTCCACTTCGTAGATACATACTAGAAAACGGTGTCAAATTCATCCTAAATTCTACCTCATATGACTACGTCTTAATTTTCAGCCCCTGGGAAATTATCTAGAAACGTGAATTGAGATTGCAAAGTAGATCGGACTGAAATAAGAGAGAGTGGGTTTTAGATGTTGCCGCTGGTGAAGGAAGAACATTGATACACACACGTTGAGTTGAGGTTTTTTATTGTTTGTTTTGTTTTTTTTTGGATATAATAAAAATATTTTAATTGATTGTTTGTTGAATAACACATCAAGAATTGCTATAAAAAAAAAACAAATCAAGAATGATTTCACGGTGGAATCATATTAATAGAATCAAGAATGAATTCCTAATATATATATCCAAATTCCCAAATTATAAACCCTAATTATTCAATCATGTCAAAATTCCCAAATCACAAACCCTAATTTTTCAATCATGTCAAAATTCCCAAATTGAATACTAAAACAAAGACAATAACCGAATTTCATCATGAATTAAACATGGTAGGCTCTGATACCAATTGTTGGAATACAAACCCTACAACCTTATGCTCAATAATCCATGCCAATTACATGATGAATAACCAAAGGCAGAAGCGTACCTGTGGGAATTTCCATTGATGAAATCCTGGGATGATGATGATAAAGCCAATGGGTTGGGTGATCTTCCTCAGCAAAACACCCTGAAGACCTTGCTCTCTTGATGGGGATAGAGAGAACCAGAGAACCAGAGAGTTTTCTCCTTAGGGTTTGTGAAACTGAATAGTCTTGTTGTGTTTGCCTTGGGGACCATTACCCCTATATATCACTATTATTAGTTATATCCCAAATTGCAGTATTTCCAATTCAGCCCCTCATTAAATTAGAAACTGCCTGGTATCTACACTATTAATTTTCATAACTATTATGCTCTTTAGCCATAAACTATTATATATTATTTGACCCATAGTTTATTGGCTAATTATATAATGACTCTAACACACTTTATTAATTAATTTCATATGTGACCTATAAATCTTACAAATTATGCATGATTTATGTGTGTCATGCATTATAGATCAATTTTTGTTCATTTCTTTGATTCCCCAATTCTTATGCTCTTCTCCATCCCAAGATTCAATGGATGAATAAAGACAAATATTGTTTCCACATGATGACTCTTCGTATCTATCGAATGACCGCTTTTTCGAGGTAAAGAAAAAATCCATTGTTTAAAATGACTACCCTCTTTATTATTTTTCACACACTCATATATCTTAAGAATCAAACGATTCCCGTGTATATATTTTTCCAAGTGTCAAAATATTTAAAATACTTTTATATTTTCACATATTTCAAATTCCAACATTTATTATCATAAAACAAAATTTTGAAACAATATAACAATCAATAATGAAACTGGATTGGTATATAAAGAGTGTAATGTACAACGTCGAATGACAATATTGGAAAATGTACATTCGTTACATTGAAAGCAAAACAATTGAGGTAGGGGTTACAATGTGGGGACGAGTATGTTAAATTTTAGGTGGAGACATAACAAACGCTAGTCATTCATGTAATTTAAGAATCCTAATAATAAGCTTCCAAGAATAATAATTGCCCCAGTTTGAAGCGCTTGATTTTTTGTATCCCTAACTTTTGCATGAATCGCTCTTCCAAGTTTTCAATCCATCGGGATGCTCTAATTTTTGTCTAGGTCGCCTTTTTAGGTTTTCAACTTAGCGAGCCCATTTTTTTATCATCATTTTTTTAAGCATAATATTTTTTGACTGCATCTGATTTGACTGGAAGTGGAAGGTCCTCTCCATCCATTTCTGCGAGTATTAGAGCTCCCCAAGAAAAAGCTTTTTCACAATATATGGTCCTTCATAATTCAGAGTCCATTTTCCACGAGAATCTTTTTTATGGGCAATATTTTCTTTAACACCAAGTCCCCTTCTTAAAACTCTCGAGGACGGACCTTTTTCTCGTATGCCTTTTAAAGTCTTTTTTAATATAGCTGACCGTGACATAGAGCGATCATTCTTTTTTCTTCTATGAGATTTAATTGGTCAAATCGTGATTGAACCCACTCAGCCTCTTTCAGTTTTGTTTCCATCAAGACTCTGATCGAGGGAATTCCAACTTCAATGAGAAGTACCGTTTCCATTCCATACACCAATGAGAACAGAGTTGACCCTGTTGAGGTACGAACAGAGGTTCTATAGCCATGTAATGGAAAGAGAAGCATTTCATGCCAATCCTTATATGTCTCCACCATCTTTTGTATGATCTTCTTTATATTCTTATTTGATGCTTCTACTGCCCCATTCTTTTTTGGACGATATGGCGAAGAATTATGGTGCTGAATTTTGAAACTATCACACAACTTCTTCATCATTTTATTATTCAAATTAGTCATTTTGTGAAATAATCAATAGCTACTAGGATAAACAGGTGACCATTGGAAGCTTTAGGCTCAATGAGTCAAATAACATCCACCCCCCACATTGAAAACGGCCACGGTGATGTTAAAACATTCAAAGAGGTGAGCGGTACATGTACTTTATCAACATATATTTGACATTTATTACAATTCTTTACGTAACTAAAGCAATCAGATTCCATAGTCAACCAATAATAGCGAGCCCTCCATATTTTTCTTGCCATTGCGTGTCCATTTGCATGAGTTCCAAAAGAACCTTCGTGAACCTCTTGAATAATTTTATCTGCTTCTGCTTGATCAACATATTTGAGGAGAACTATATCGTGATTTCTCTTATAAAGCACATCACCATTTAAGAAAAATTTCATTGACAACCTCCTCAAAACCCTCTTGTCGTTCTCTGAAATACCTGATGGATATTCCCTATTTTTAATATAGGGTTTGATATCATAAAACCATGGTTTGCTATCAAGCTCTTCTTCTATCGATAAGCAATATGCTAGCTTATCCTTTTGTTGAATTTTTATGACCGGCACATCCTGACTAACACTTATTTTGAACATTGATGACAATGTGGCCAAGGCATCAGCCAATTGGTTTTCTTCTCAAGGAATATGGTGAGAAGTGATCTGCTCGAAGTTTTCTACCAATTCTTTGATATGTGTATGATACGAAATCAATTTGGAATCTCGAGTTTCCCACTCTCCTTTTTTTTTTATGGATGACCAAAGACGAGTCTCCATATACCTCAAGAACTTTTATCTTTGACTCAATGGCTGCTTTAATGCCCATGACACATGTCTCCTATTCTGCAATATTGTTTGTGCAATCAAAACACAATCTAGCCGTAAATGAAGTGAATTGGTTCTCTGGAGAAATCAAAATGGCTCCAATTCCATTCCCTAATGCATTAGAAGCACAATCAAACACCAAAGTCCATTTTTCTTTATCAGATGATTCGGTCTCTTTAAATAAAGTCATCATCCCTTCATCGGGGAATTCACACTGCATTGATTGATAATCTTCTACAGGTTGTTGGGCCAAATACTCCGCAAGGGCGCTTCCTTTGATAGCTTTTTGTGTAACGTATACCAAATCGTATTCTGATAACAACATCTACCAACAGGCAATCCTTCTAGTAAGAGCAGGTTTCTCAAAGGTGTATTTAATTGGGTCCATTTTAGACACCAACCAAGTTATATGACAAAACATGTATTGCCTCAACCGACGAGCAGCCTATGCTAATGCGCAACATGTTCGTTCAAGCAATGAATATCTTGTTTCACAGTTGGTGAACTTTTTGCTCAAATAATAAATAGCATGTTCCTTCTTACCAGATTCATCATGTTGTCCTAGTACATAACCCATTGACTCGTCAAGTACTGTTAAGTACATAATAAGTGGTTTTCTAGGAACTAGAGGCACTAATATTGGAGGTCTTGACAAGTATTGCTTAATCTTTTCGAAAGCTTTTTGACAATTCTCATTCCATTCAACCTTTTAGTCTTTGCGCAACAACTTGAAAATTAGCTCGCATGTAGCGGTGAGATGCGATATGAATCTGGCAATGTAATTCAATCTACCCAAAAAAGCCACATACTTCTTTTTCTGTGCTTGGAGCGGGCATTTCTTGTATTGCTCTTACTTTATCTGAGTCCACTTCTATCCCTTTTTGACTAACGATAAACCCAAGTAACTTGTCTGATCTTACACCAAAAGTGCATTTAGCAGGGTTTAAACGGAGTTTGAACTTCCTTAGTCGCACAAACAACTTTTGAAGGTTAACAACATGGTCTTCTTCGGCCTGAGATTTCACAATCATATCGTCCACATAAACCTCTACTTCCTTATGCATCATGTCATAAAACAAAGTTACCATTGCTCTTTGATAGGTTACCTCAGCATTCTTCCATCCAAATGGTATCACTTCATAACAGAAAGTCCCCAATTGTGTTATGAGTGTAGTTTTCTCCATATCTTCGGGAGCCATCTTGATTTTATTATACCCTGAGAAACCATCCATGAAGGAGAAAAAAGAATATTGAGCAGTGCTATCTACTAGGACATCAATTTGAGGCAAATGAAAATCGTCTTTTGGACTAGCTTTATTTAAATCCCGATAATCAACACACATTCGAACCTTTCCATCTTTCTTTGGAACTGGAACAATATTAGCAACCCATTGAGGATATTTTGCCACTGCTATGAAACCAACATCAAATTGTTTTTTGACCTCTTCTCTAATTTTAAGTCACATATCAAGCCTCATCCTCCTCAATTTTTGTTTAATTGGAGCACATTCAGGCTTGAGTGGTAGCTTGTGTTCAACTATGTTAGTATCTAGCCCAGGCATATCCTGATATGACCATGCAATGACATCCACATAATCAAATAAAAGTTTAACCAGCTTTTCTCGTTCACTTTCTTTCATAGACATACCAATTTTAATTTCTTAATTATCATGTTCAGTACCTAAATTGATCACCTCAACAGGTTCTTGATAGGGTTGGATTATCTTAGCTTCATGTTCAATTAACCTTTCTAATTATGGGGGAGGCTCACAATCGTCTTCGCAATCCTCATCAGCGTGATTAATTAGGTGTTCAAAATTACAAGAAAGGGTTCTAGCACTGCTATTTTCAACATATTCATTTTCGAATCTGCATTGTTTAAAATATGAAAAGAAAAAGGAAAAAAGGAAAATATGAATAAAGATTGCTAAAAAAAGAAAAGAGAAAAACAAAAACAACTAGAGAATTCAAAAATGCATTTATTGATAATAAGTACGGAATTGAAATACATGCGCCCTATTAGTTATCATTATAGCCTTGGGCAGGGCAAAAGGAGTTAAAATACCTAATTACTTTGAACATGAATTAAAAAACACCGTGATCCAATTATTGAGATTGGTGTTTGGAGAACAAGGGTATACCAATTTGAGGGTATCATCATCAACATGATCCTCTTCCACAACAGCCACTTGATCAACATATATTATTCTGGCGCTTTGAAAGGTTTGATGAATGTCACAAATAGGGATCTTTTGTATTTGGTACCCGATTTTCCCAACGATCTAGCTTGCTTTCTCGTTTTTCTTTTACAGCGTTCTCTTGATCAATAGCCAAGAGGGATCTTTTGTATTTGGTACCCGATTTTCCCAACGAGCTAGCTTGCTTTCTCGTTTTTCTTTTACAGCGTTCTCTTCCACAACAGCCACTTGATCAACATAAATTATTCTGGCGCTTTGAAAGGTTTGATGAATGTCACAAATAGGGATCTTTTGTATTTGGTACCCGATTTTCCCAACGAGCTAGCTTGCTTTCTCGTTTTTCTTTTACAACGTTCTCTTGATCAACATTTGTAGGCACATATCCCAACCCGTACTTATCCTTCTTTTCTGGTATTTCTGTCAATTTCCCGAATTTAACAAAAACTCCTCTTTCCAACATGGATTTTGTAGAATTCAATAATGTGGTAGATAGTTTTGGTTCTTTTAAACGAAATCCTTCACCCATGAAGATAACATTGGCGATTTCTAATGCTTGGAAGGAAGTCTCTATGGCTTCCTCTATGTCTTCAATGTAGCCCGTAAAAGATAGACGACTCACTATCATATCTTCTTCCCCATATATTATCACCAGTTTATTATTCACTATAAACTGTAGCTTTTGATGGAGAGTGGATGTCACTGCTCCAGCAGCGTGAAACCACGGTCTCCCTAAAAGGCAATTGTATGCCGGCTTAATATCCATCACTTGGAAGGTTATTCCAAAGTTATGGGGTCCGATTTGAATCGGCAGGTTAATCTCACCATCAACTTGTCTTATGGATTCGTCAAACGCTTTCACCACCATAGCACTCGGCTTCAAACAACCCCCATTAGCAAATATTTTTGATAGTGTTGATTTCGGTATGATATTTAACGATGAACCATTATCAACTAGCACTCATGCAAGAACATGATCATGACATCTCACAAAGATGTGTAGTGCTTTATTATGCTCAATTCCCTTAGCTGGTAATTCAATATCACTAAAACTCAAACTGCTACTGGCGGTGATATTACCGATAGTGATATCATGAGTAACATGGGTCTCGTTTAAAATTTTCATCAGTGCCCTTCTATGCGCTTCAGAGTTTAATAACAAAGAAAGAATAGATATCTTGGAAGGGGTTTGATTTTGTTGATCTACCACCTTATACTCACTTTGCTTTATAAACTTCAAAAATTCATTAGCTTCTTCTGTAGGCATCGTCTTTTTGCAAATTTCCGATCCTTTTATGGCATGATACACAATTTCTTTCCCTTTTTCTCCATGGCCCTCCTTTTTCCTAAGTTGTTCAGGAGCGTATACTCGACCACTTCGGGTCATCCCACCAATCCCTGAAATATTGGTGACATCAGTACCTTGAGGTTTAGATCTATCGCCTGATTAGTGGTTGACTAAGTGGGATATGACTTCATAACTCCATGGTACCGCACTGTTATTTTCATAAGGAAAAGAGATTGGTGCTTTGACAATTATTGTATTTTTTCCAGTATGAGTTGGCTTAGGATTCTCTTTTCTATAGAGGATTTCCAATGGTCTTGGAAAAGATCATTCATTTTCATTGCATGGCTCTATGGTTAATATGTGATCATCTTTTGTATATTGGTCTATCTCTTCTTCAATGAGATTGACAGCGGTATCTATGTAACCCGACAAAGGATTATTCCCTACGTTGGGACCATCTTCCTTGAATGTAAGCCATTTTGCATTAATAAGTTCTTGCACTTTAGATTTTAGGGCTTGATAGTCTTTGACGGAATGCCCTACGACTCCTGCATGGTATTCACATTTGGCGTTAGAGTTATACCATTTTGAGAATGGTGGTTCCAAAGGTTTCATTGACCTCAGGACTACCATTGGATTCTGGAGTAGGTGAGGCAAAAATTGACTATATGTCACAGGAATCGGGTCAAAACGAGTTATCTTCTTCTCTCGGTTAATTGGTGGTTTGTAGTGATTCGGGATTGGATTTTTGCTCCATGGGTTTTGTTGGGAAAACATGACAGGTGGTGGTTGGACCATAGGTGGTTGATAGAAAGGTGTCTTGAAGGATGATATTGCAGGTATGGAGCTTGTGAAGTCGCAACCACATATGGATAGGGAATTTGGGGTATTGGGGGCTGAAAATTTAGAGGTCGATAAGAATTCATTGCTGGAGAATAAGAGACCCTTGGATTTTCCATTACAGCGTTAACATCCCCTTCTTTCTTTTTTGTGAAGGTTTTTTGGGGTCTCTTCATGCCACTTGCTGCACATACAATCTTGCCACTCCTCATCCCACTTTCTATAATTTCTCCTATCATGACCAGGTCAGAAAAGTTTGATGACATACTCCCAATCATCTTACCATAAAAAGGCGACTGAAGAGTATCCATAAACATACCAACTATTTCTCTTTTAGATAAAGAAGGTTCTACTTATGATGCCACTTCTCTCCACCATTGTGCATATTCTTTGAAAGTTTCATTGTCCTTTTTCAATGAAGTTTGCAATTGCATCCAATTAAGGGCCATGTTAATGTTATACCTGTATTGCCTCAAGAAGGCATCAGCCAAGTCTTTCCACAAACGAATACGATTTCGCTCAAGATACATATACCAACTTAACGATTCCCCACTCAAACTATCTTGGAAAAAGTGAATGAGAAGTTTTTTGTTATGAGCATGAGAATCCATTTTCCTGCAATACATAGTCAGATGATTTTTAGGACATGTGGCACCTTTATATTTTTCAAACTCGGGAACCTTGAATTTTGGAGGCATAGTCACATTGGGAACCAAACACATATCAAAAGCTTCGAGACCATATACATTATACTCCTCAATTGCTTTTATTCGCTCTTCTAAAATATGAAATTTCTCTTTCGATTGTGTATCATCCTTAACGTGAGGTTGTTGCCAATTCCCGTTAGCATCAAAATAGGGCATTTGAGGTACACTATATGGAATATTTTCTGTGGGTATAGTGTTTTGGGGTGGCACATAGCCCATATGAGGTGGGATTTGTGATTGGTTTAAGTTTTGGGGGTTGACAGCTGAGTGGATTTGGTTATTGTCTATGGGGTTGATGACTACAGTTGGAGTATAACCAGGTGGAAGACCATATATAGGAAATTGCATAGCTGCTGTACAGAATTGTTGGTTAGTCGGGGTAAAACCCAGTGGTTGAGAAGGAGTAGTTTGGTGTTCTTCATTTATAATTGGAGGATCCCATCTATATTCTCCTTCCTTGCCAAAGCCTGTATAGCTTCCAGGATTCGATCGACCTTTTCCTTCAGTTGGTTGACATCTGCTCTTATCACTTCTTGGTTTTGCTCGAGTTCATCCATGATCTTGGAATTCGCACGCGTCCGATAAGGATGTCGGGGAAACAACTTTATTGATTTTTTCTGTTTTTTTTCAAAATAATAATAATAATAATAAATAAATAAATAAATAAATAAAATTTCTATGAGTATTAAAATATGAATGTGATGGAAATGAAATCAATTAGTTAATCATCATAGTTGGATACTAGGGAATCATACACCTTAGGTAATAGCAAGAACATATTATTAGTGAAGATAATATGAGGACTGGAAATCAAAATAGAAAATCCTCCATTGATAAGAAAAAGAGTACATCACATTTAAATTAAAAATTACATTGACTATGGGATTTCAATCTTCTCTTTTAATAGGACAACCAATCTTCTCCTCCAATTCTTCTACCAAATTTTTGCAATATTCAACGAATTTGTAGACTTTGACTGGAGTATTCACGAATGCATTACCGCATCAATCTCTCTTAGATGCTTTGGAATTTTTAAGACTGTTTGATTAGCTAGCATTGCAAATTTTGAAAAGCAGTCTTTCCAATGTGTTCCTTTATCTTCCAACTTTTTATAGATCTCTTGATTCATTAATTGACCTAGCAACATCATAAACCGATCGTCCCAATATAGAGTTTCGTCCTTTAGGTCAATATAGATCTTTTCTTGGTAATCAATGTAATTCTTCAACTCACTAGAACTCTCCATTTTTGTTCTTAGTGTGTCTTGATGTTTTGAGAGTAATTCTTCAATTTCTTCATTGTGTTGCCTCTCATTCCTTACTTTACTCTCATACTCATCTATCATTTCTTTTAGTTGTTTCTTTAAATCTTCAAACTCTTTTTTTATCTTCTTCTTAGAGTTTGCTAATTTTGTCCACAACTGCTTCCACATATAGGCCTCTTCGATAGATGCATTCTTTTCTTGCTTTCGCACATCTAACTCTTCATTTTCACCTCTCAAACACTCTTGTATGTCAAGTTTATTTTCTTTTTCCATTTTCAACCTCTTGTTACTTCTTTCAATAAATTAAGTTTTACATGTGTTTTCTGATCGTAAGTTCTCATTCTATTGGGAGACGTTTTCAGACTTTGCCTGTAGCTCTTTTTTCTCCTCTTCGGATTTCAACAATGATGCTTTGCGTTCCTCTATTTCTTCATTTGTAGCAAGGGTAGGTTCAGATATTACCTGATCACTCGAGGCTGTATTGTGGAAAGGCAACTTGATTTCTTGGACTCTATTTTTAACCCATTGTTGGTAGGGTTCTTTCTTGTTGAAACTTCTGCATCCAAGTATTTTTCTTTTTCTAATGATCATTTCCCAAGCTCGACTTATCCTTCGCAACATCAGTGGGTTTATTATACCCGTATTGTGCAAAATAAAAGCTTCCAACGACTTATCATCTGGTTTTTCCAAAATAGGGTAGCCAAGTTGTCTCAAAGCTACCGCCAGATTGTAATTAATACATCCTTTGGTTCCCATGAGAGGCACATTTGGGAAATCTCCGCATTGACATATTACTTCCTCCACCCCTTGTTCTCTATGATACCAGGAAATTGTGTCCCCAATAAGGCTAGCTATACTCTAAGCCCATTCACGATTATTTTAAATTCAGACATGATACCCTTTCTTGAACATATGAGACATGAACCAGGTATACAACATTGGAGCACAACACAAAATTGTTCTCCCTTTCTTCTGATGTCGCATATGTAGAGAGTAGTATACATCAGCAAGAATCGCATGAATTGGATTTTGATTATGTTTGTAAAAAGCAAAGAAGACATTGATGGCAGCAAAATCTAAAAAATTATCAAGGTTTGGAAATAAAAAAATACCATAGATAATCAGAGCCAAAACATCTATAAAAATACTCCATTATTTTTTAAGGCTAAATCATGACACTTTTGCGCAATATATTTTCTTGAAAGGTGAAACATCTTAAGAGAGGGTCGTAATATTGAGCCAATGTCGTGAGGGCCCCTGTTTCCACATTCATTGCCAAGAGATTTAGGACCTTCCTATATTTGCGAAAGAAACTATCACGTTGTATAGTTTTCATATGATTGTCGATGTCTCTTAAACTTTTCAAATCAGGTTACTTGACCTTTAAAAGTAATGTTTTTATTTTTTCTGATCCCATTGTCTACTTTAATTTAACATGTGACTAAAGTTCTTATGATTCCCCAACAATCCTGAAAATTAATGCAAAATGCCAATTCATTTTCAAAACAAACAATGTCATGAGATATGAATGCAATTATGTGGAATGACAATTGTGAATATATAACATTTTAAATTAATGTATGAGGTAGTTTTGCTTATATAAATATTCTTATGATGAAAGGGCTATTGGTTTATGTAGTGAAATTCTCACAAGGGTGGCTCTATAGTTCTAAACACTTCCTAGAGCGAATAATCTCATTTTGGAACATTGTCAACAACAATAGGTAAACTATTTGGGGTGACAATGTGATATGATCCTAATAGTCATAGTTCACTTTAAGGATCGTTCTAGGTCGGAAACTTACAAATTTGAGTGAAAATCCCGTAAAGCTGCAGAATGCGATAAACGGCGTTGCGAAACTCTGATTCGGCCAATTCCAAAACGAGGTGAAATATGACGTTTCGAAACGCAAGTTGGGCTTTTGAATCACCGAAAAACAGTATATAGAGCTCGAGATATGAACGCAGGTTACTGATCCCAAAAATTGGAAGAATTGGAGTATTAGAGTTTGATGTAAAGGAAACTCAATATTATTATTCAGCAAAAGAAACCAAGAACAAAATGGTGCCACAATCTAAGGATTGATAAACCAAGAAGAACGCCACAAGGGTTAACAACCTTGATAAGTTCTAGATGAATTCTTTCAAGAACTCTAGAGAGCAAAGCCTCACAAAAACAATATTCAAAATCTCTCTTCCATGAGGTTACAAATGCTTATTTATACTAAGTCTATCTCTAAACCAAAATGGGTCATAAGTGACACCATTCTCTAGGCCCATATGGGTCTTACATCTTTTTTTTTTTTAACATAAACCTCATGTAAGGAAGTAAAGTATCTTCACTTACACATAACAAAAACTAAATCCATAATAAAACTATTACAATTCCAAATCACAGCAAACTAAGAATTAATATAAGCCAAATTAAAATAAATAAAGTTTATTCTAATTTATTAAAATATGAATCATCATCATGCTCTTGAGATCCATATCATTCTCCCTTTCTTGAAGAAATTCGACCACAAATTTAAGCTCCATTATATCGTACATGAAGAAATAATCCAAACAAACCACAAGCTCATCATATCCACCAGGGTCAAACAGGAAATTGGAAAAGTCACCAAATGTGATAAGTCGGTGAAACGCATTTCCATCTTTAACAATTAACATCTTATCACATTTATAGTAAAGGTAAGAAATTCTAAAGATGTGGATAAAGTTGTACCTTTTGAAGTTGATATTTAAGACCAAATTTACCTTCTCGGGATTGAAATTTTTGGCAAACAATATGTTACTTTGTATTTGCAAAGGCTTCAAAGCAAGTTGAGTTGCACGGACATTCTTTTCATCATAAAAAAATGGTGACTCAATAATTTTTTTGTAAGCATCCTTTTGAGGAACCTTTGAATAATCACCTTCAAGCACTAACATTGCTTCGTTCACCTCACTCTCTTGTTTGAAGAGACTTTTAATTTTACCATCATCTTTCACTTTGCTTTCAATGTCAATATATGGATGACATTTCTCCTTTGGAGACACTTCTTCAAGCACTTGCAATAGAGAATTATCACAATTAGACAAATAGTTGACGTCAATTTCTTGCCCTTTGTCCTTCAAATATTTCTCCACTTCTTCTTCTTCTTCTTCTTCTTTCTTTTCTTTGATTTTATCTATCTCTCTCAAGGCAAGCTTCTCTACTTTTCTAGCTTGTTTTGCATATCCATTTTCATACAAATATTTCACATACTCTGGATCCAATACAAAATCTCGAATATATTGATGATACGATGTACTTAGGAATTTTGTCAAACAAGTAGTGTGCAATACTTTTAACAACACATTTTTTTTTTGTATAATTTTTTTTGTCAGTAGCAGCAACACACAAGTTAACAGAGAACTACAACTCAAACAAAAGCAACACAGCTAGTAATTAAGGTTTCACAAAACAAAAATTACATAAATAGAATTTTAACCAATTCCAACCTAGAGACAATATGATCCTAATAGTCATAGTTCACTTTATGGATCGTTCTAGGTCGGAAACTTACAAATTTGAGTGAAAATCCCGTAAAGCTGCAGAATGCGATAAACGGTGCTGCGAAACTCCGATTCGGTCGATTCCAAAACGAGGTGAAATATGAAGTTTCGAAACACAAGTGGGGCTTTTGAATCACCGAAAACCAATATATAGAGCTTGAGATATGAACGCAGGTTACTTATCACAAAAATTGGAAGAATTGGAGTATTAGGGTTTGATGTAAAGGAAACTCAATATTATTATTCAGCAAAAGAAACCAAGAACAAAATGGTGCCACAGTCTAAGGATTGATAAACCAAGAAGAACGCCACAAGGGTTAACAACCTTGATAAGTTCTAGATGAATTCTTTCAAGAACTCTAGAGAGCAAAGCCTCACAAAAACAATATTCAAAATCTCCCTTCCATGAGGTTACAAATGCTTATTTATACTAAGTCTATCTCTAAACCTAAATGGGTCATAAGTGACACCATTATCTAGGCCCATATGGGTCTTACATCTTTTTTTTTTTTAACATAAACTTAATGTAAGGAAGTAAATTATCTTCACTTACATATAACAAAAACTAAATCAATAATAAAACTATTACAATTCCAAATCACAGCAAACTAAGAATTAATACAAACCAAATTAAAATAAATAAAGTTTATCCTAATTTATTAAAATATGAATCACCATCATGCTCTTGAGATCCTTATCATTCTAATTTGTTGATATAAATATTCTTACGATGAAAGAGCTATTGGTTTATTTAGTGAAATTCTCACAAGGGTGGCTCTATAGTTCTAAACACTTCCTAGAGCAAATAATCTCATTTTGGAACGTTGTCAACAACAATAGGTAAACTATTTGGGGTGACAATGCCCTCAATAAGATCAAACTCTAGGTGAGATTTTCATGCTAACCAAACAGGATGTACATTCAGAAGGCTACCACTACACAACCTCGAAACTAAACTTAAGTTTTGTTCAAACCCAGGTGTAAGGTTCCACTCGTAAGTGTGTGTCTTAGTAAAAGTGTAGGGTGTGGAATAAGTATGATTCAATAACTCCATAACGATAATAAAACATATATACATAATAAATAAATAAATAAATAAATAAATAAAAATGATCTACAAGCTTAAAAAATATTATAATGTCAACTAATACTTATTAAGAAATAATAAATGCATAAAATAAAAGAAAATGAAAAACAAACAAAAACAAAAATAAAAAAGTTAAGAATTATGCACAATTAATTTATTAGGCCTCACTCTCCAAAATTTCTCCAGTGGAGTCGTCAATTGTCGCGGCCAAATTTTTTAGTGTTTCTCGAATTCAATAGAGTCGCCACCAAAATTTATTTTAAAATATGGAAAATATTGGGAAACCCTTAAAAGTAGAAGAAAAAAAGTGGTATTTGAAACCAAATTTTGAGTTCGGGGGTTGACTATGTGTAGAGAAGATATTAGCACCCTAAGATATCCGTTAAAATACGGTTACCTATAATTAATTGTGCAAGATTAATATTAACTTAAGCATATTTATTTCTTCTTATAATTAAATATGAATAACAATTATTATTATTTTTTAAAATATGATTTTGAAATAAATGTGTGCTTAAGAAATAAAAGACAAAAATAAAATAAAGTTTATTAATGCGTTTGACAAGAATGCGATCTTGCTCCTACGTATCCCTCGGTGCGATGGAGAAATCAAAGCTACGTAGTTCTTAAGTAGAAAATGCGGATGTGTTGATTCTTTTAAAAGAAAGTGGGTTTTGTTATATTTAAAAAAAATGTTTTTGAGGAGAAAAGAAAATGAACTTGTTTGACTGGAAAAAGAATATATTTTGAAATACGAATTTTAGGACTATCAAGCTGTACAACTTGTGTCTTAATAACTCAAAGATTAAAAATACGTCACCTCTAATTATTTTCTAAGAAAAATTCTATTGATTAATTTCTTTACCAAAATGAGTTTTAGAACTACCAAGCTACCAAGCTTTCACAACATGTGTCCTAACAACTCATAAAAATTAAAAGAAAGTCACATTCTTTTAATATTTGATTATATTTTAACTTTTTTTTTTCTTTTTGAGAATTAAAATTTGATGTTGCATAATAAATAAATTTAAATAATTATATAAAATAAAATCAGTAATAATCAAAAATAAAAATAGCAGTGAAAGAAATATATGAACTTGTAGCTTGATCTATTAAATAAACAAAAATATATTTTAATCAAATAATAGAACCAAAATATTATATACATGTGGGAGTTCATTTTAATACATCTTTTAGTTAAACAAATGATAGAAATATAACTCATTTTAATACTAAAAATACACAGGTCCACAAATTTTAATTAAATAATGAAAATAAAATTTATTTTAATATTAAATAACACAAAAATACAACTAAAAGAAAATTTATTAAAATATTTTACCGATGAAAATAAAAGAGGCTAACTAGTAGTTACATATATTCATTACTTAATTGTTAGTTGCATCCATGAAACACAATGACTTATGGCATGAAGTATTTATATGATAGCAGAATAAAGACACATGCTCATTACTAGCTAAACTAACTACTAGCTAAGCTAATGTGTAGGAAGAGCATGTGCGGTCACATCTATATGCTAAAAGCCTGCGAAACAGTAAGAATAAAACAAATAAAAGCCAAATGAAGATGATTTTAAGCAAAGCTCATCCATACCACACTCCAGATAAGAAGCATCGATAGCAGAAAAACAAAAGCTTTTATTTTTTGAATCAGTCAAACTCTAGTTTCAATTTTTCTTTCCAATAAAAAGAAATTCGCATTTTTAGTAACACAAAGTTTAAAAAGAAAAGCAAACATGAAGAAGGGAGAAAGTACATGCCTTTCCGGATACCAGAGGCCACGGTGGGGATAAAGGCGGCGGTGCACGACGGTGTGCAACTCGATAGAAACCTCAAAATAGTTTTCTTCTTTGTTTTATTTTTCTTTCGTTTTTTGTTTTTCTCATATCCCCATTTTGAAAACAAAATGGAGATGTATTTATAGAATTTTTTTATCTCTTTAGTTTCTTTCTTGCTTGCCTTTGTCCTTCTCCATTAATTTCTTGTTTGATGTTTAAATTTTTTGCTCCTAATCTGCGTTTTTTCTACATATCTGATGTATTTATGGTTTTAGCTTATTTGTTTTGATCTGTTCATTGTTGAGTTTTAATTTGCAGTTTTAGTTTGTTCATTAGGGTTTAATTAGCTCGAGTTCATCCATGATCTTGGAGTTTGCGCGAGACCGATAAGGGTGTCGGGGAAACAACTTTGTTGATTTTTTTTCTGTTTTTTTTTAAATAAATAAAATTTCGACGAGTATGCATTAAAATATGAATGAAGATGAAATCAATTAGTTAATTATGATAGTTGGATGTTGGGGAATCATAAGCCTTATGAATTATTAGTGAAGAAAATATGGGGATCGGAAATCGAAATAGCAAATCCTTCATTGATGAGAAAAAAAAGTACATCACATATAAATTAAAAACTACATTGACAATGGGATTTCCATCTTCTCTTTTAATAGGACAACCAATCTTCTCCTCCAATTCTTCTACCAAATTTTTGCAATATTCAACGAACTTATAGACTTTGACTGGAGTATTCAACGAATGCATTACCGCATCGATCTCTGTTAGATGCTTTGGAATTTTTATGATTGCTTGATTAGCTAGCATTGCCAATTTTGAAAAGCATTATTTCCAATGTCTTCCTTTATCTTCCAACTCTTTATATGTCTCTTGATTCTTCAATTGACCTAGCAACATCATAAAACGATCCTCCCAATATATGGTTTCGTCCTTTAGGTCACTATAGGCCTTTTTTTGATAATCAATGTAATTCTTCAACTCACTAGAATTCTCAATTTCTATTCTTAGTGCGTCTTGATGTTTTGAGAGTAGTTATTCAATTTCTTCTTTGTGTTGCCTCTCATTCCTTACGTGACTCTCATACTCAACTACCATTTCTTTCAGTTGTTTCTTTAAATCTTCAAACTCTTTTTTTATCTTCTTCTAAGAGCTTGTTGATTTTGTCCACAACTGCTTCGACATATAGGCCTCTTCGATAACTGCATTATTTTCTTGCTTTCGCACATCTAACTCTTCATTTTCACCTCTCAAATAATCTTGTATGTCAAGTTTATTTTCTTTTTCAATTTTCAACCTCTTGTTGCTTCTTTTAATAAATTGACTTTTACATGTGTTTTCTGATCGTAAGTTCTCATTCTCTAGGGAGACTTTTTCTAACTTCAATTGTTGCTCTTTTTCTCCTCTTTAATTTTTAACAATGATGCTTTGAGTTCTTCTATTTCTTCATTAGCAACAAGGGTAGGTTCAAGTATTTCCTGAATACTCGAGGGTGTACTGTGGAAAGGCAACTTGATTTCTTGGACTCTATTTTTTACCCATTGTTGATAGGGTTCTTTTGTGCTGCAATTTCTGCATCCAAGTACTTTTCCTTTTCTAATGGTCATTTCCCAAGCTCGACTTATCATTCGCCACATTGGTGGGTCTACTATACCCGTATTGTGCAAAACAAAAGCTTCCAACGACTTATCATCTGGTTTTTCCAACATAGGGTAGCCCAACTATCTCAAAGCTACCGTCAGATTGTAATTAATATATCCTTTGGGTCCCATGAGAGGTACATTTGGGAAATCTCTGCATTAACATATTACTTCATCCACCCCTTGTTCTCTATGATATCATGAAGTTGTGTCCCGGATAAAGCTAGCTATACTCTAAGCCCATTCACAATTATTTTTAATTCCCACATGATACCCTTTCTTGAACATATGAGACATGAACCAGGTATACAACATTGGAGCATAACACAAAATTGTTCCCCCTTTCTTCTAATGTCGCATATGTAGAGAGTAGTATACATCAGCTAGAATCGCGAGAACTAGATTTTGATTATATTTGTTAAAAGCTAAGAAGATATTGATGGTAGAAAAATCTACAAAATTATCAAGGTTTGGGAATAAAACAATACCATAGTTAATCAGAGCCAAAACATCTATAAAAATACTCCATTCTTTTTTAACGGCTAAATCCTGACACTTTTGCTCTAGATATTTTCTTGAAAAGCCATGAACGACTCCTTTTTCCTTTTTTGTAACGGCCAACTCTCTTATGTCGATTTTCAATACTTCAGATATTGCATCCAAACTCGATGGTTGCCCATTATATCAATAATGATTTCCTTTCTCTAGGGGGTAACCCAATATTCGTTCAAATTCCTCTAATTTTGGGGCCAACTGAAAGTCTTGAAAGGTGAAACATCTTAAAAGAGGGTCGTAATACTGAGCCAATGCTGTGAGGGCCCCTGTTTGCACATTCATTTCCAAGAGATTTAGGATCTTCCCATATTTGCGAAAGAAACTATCACGTTGTATAGTTTTCATTTGATTGCCGATGTCTCTTAAACTTTTCAAATTAGGTTGCTTGAACTTTAAAAGTAAAGTTTTTCTTTTTTCTGATCCCATTGTCTACTTTAATTTAACACGTGACTAAGGTTCTTATGATTCCCCAACAAATCCTGAAAATTGATGCAAAATGCCAATTCATTTTCAAAAGAAACAATGTCATGAGATATGAATGCAATTATGTAGAATGACAATTGTGAATATATAACGTTTTTAATGAATGTATGAGGTATTTTTGCTTATATAAATATTCTTATGGTGAAAGGGTTTATTGGCTTATGTAGTGAAATTCTCACAAGGGTGGCTCTATAGCTCTAAACACGGTTCATAGAATCAATAATCTCGTTTAGGAATATTGTCAACAACATTAAGTAAACTATTTGGAGTGATAATGCCCTCAACAAGATCAAACTCTAGGTGAGATTTTCATGCTTACCAAACAAGATGTACATCTTGAAGTCTTGTGCATCCAATAGGTGTGTTTGTGTCATTGGATGAACATTTAGGTCATTTTCGTCCTCCCTAGGCTTATTCTCATTCATAAGTGACACCATTATCTAGGCCCATATGGGTCTTACATCTTTTTTTTTTTTAACATAAACTTAATGTAAGGAAGTAAATTATCTTCACTTACACATAACAAAAACTAAATCAATAATAAAACTATTACAATTCCAAATCACAACAAACTAAGAATTAATACAAACCAAATTAAAATAAATAAAGTTTATCCTAATTTATTAAAATATGAATCACCATCATGCTCTTGAGATCCTTATCATTCTAATTTGCTGATATAAATATTCTTACGATGAAAGAGCTATTGGTTTATTTAGTGAAATTCTCACAAGGGTGGCTCTATAGTTCTAAACACTTCCTAGAGAAAATAATCTCATTTTGGAACGTTGTCAACAACAATAGGTAAACTATTTGGGGTGACAATGCCCTCAATAAGATCAAACTCTAGGTGAGATTTTCATGCTAACCAAACAGGATGTACATTCAGAAGGCTACCACTACACAACCTCGAAACTAAACTTAAGTTTTGTTCAAACCCAGGTGTAAGGTTCCACTCGTAAGTGTGTGTCTTAGTAAAAGTGTAGGGTGTGGAATAAGTATGATTCAATAACTCCATAACGATAATAAAACATATATACATAATAAATAAATAAATAAATAAATAAAAATGATCTACAAGCTTAAAAAATATTATAATGTCAACTAATACTTATTAAGAAATAATAAATGCATAAAATAAAAGAAAATGAAAAACAAACAAAAACAAAAATAAAAAAGTTAAGAATTATGCACAATTAATTTATTAGGCCTCACTCTCCAAAATTTCTCCAGTGGATTCGTCAATTGTCGCGGCCTAAATTTTTTAGTGTTTCTCGAATTCAATAGAGTCGCCACCAAAATTTATTTTAAAATATGGAAAATATTGGGAAACCCTTAAAAGTAGAAGAAAAAAAGTGGTATTTGAAACCAAATTTTGAGTTCGGGGGTTGACTATGTGTAGAGAAGATATTAGCACCCTAAGATATCCGTTAAAATACGGTTACCTATAATTAATTGTGCAAGATTAATATTAACTTAAGCATATTTATTTCTTCTTATAATTAAATATGAATAACAATTATTATTATTTTTTAAAATATGATTTTGAAATAAATGTGTGCTTAAGAAATAAAAGACAAAAATAAAATAAAGTTTATTAATGCGCTTGACAAGAATGCGATCTTGCTCCTACGTATCCCTCGGTGCGATGGAGAAATCAAAGCTACGTAGTTCTTAAGTAGAAAATGCGGATGTGTTGATTTTTTTAAAAGAAAGTGGGTTTTGTTATATTTAAAAAAAATGTTTTTGAGGAGAAAAGAAAATGAACTTGTTTGACTGGAAAAAGAATATATTTTGAAATACGAATTTTAGGACTATCAAGCTGTACAACTTGTGTCTTAATAACTCAAAGATTAAAAATACGTCACCTCTAATTATTTTCTAAGAAAAATTCTATTGATTAATTTCTTTACCAAAATGAGTTTTAGAACTACCAAGCTACCAAGCTTTCACAACATGTGTCCTAACAACTCATAAAAATTAAAAGAAAGTCACATTCTTTTAATATTTGATTATATTTTAACTTTTTTTTTCTTTTTGAGAATTAAAATTTGATGTTGCATAATAAATAAATTTAAATAATTACATAAAATAAAATCAGTAATAATCAAAAATAAAAATAAAAATAGTAGTGAAAGAAATATATGAACATGTAGCTTGATCTATTAAATAAACAAAAATATATTTTAATCAAATAATAGAACCAAAATATTATATACATGTGGGAGTTCATTTTAATACATCTTTTAGTTAAACAAATGATACAAATAAAACTCATTTTAATACTAAAAATACACAGGTCCACAAATTTTAATTAAATAATGAAAATAAAATTTATTTTAATATTAAATAACACAAAAATACAACTAAAAGAAAATTTATTAAAATATTTTACCGATGAAAATAAAAGAGGCTAACTAGTAGTTACATATATTCATTACTTAATTGTTAGTTGCACCCATGAAACACAATGACTTATGGCATGAAGTATTTATATGATAGCAGAATAAAGACACATGCTCATTACAAGCTAAACTAACTACTAGCTAAGCTAATGTGTAAGAAGAGCATGTGCGGTCACATCTATATGCTAAAAGCCTGAGAAACAGTAAGAATAAAACAAATAAAAGCCAAATGAAGATGATTTTACCAAACAAGATGCACATCTTGAAGTCTTGTGCATCCAATAGGTGTGTTTGTGTCATTGGATGAACATTTAGGTCATTTTCGTCCTCCCTAGGCTTATTCTCATTCATAAGTGACACCATTATCTAGGCCCATATGGGTCTTACATCTTTTTTTTTTTTTTTAACATAAACTTAATGTAAGGAAGTAAATTATCTTCACTTACACATAACAAAAACTAAATCAATAATAAAACTATTACAATTCCAAATCACAGCAAACTAAGAATTAATACAAACCAAATTAAAATAAATAAAGTTTATCCTAATTTATTAAAATATGAATCACCATCATGCTCTTGAGATCCTTATCATTCTAATTTGCTGATATAAATATTCTTACGATGAAAGAGCTATTGGTTTATTTAGTGAAATTCTCACAAGGGTGGCTCTATAGTTCTAAACACTTCCTAGAGCAAATAATCTCATTTTGGAACGTTGTCAACAACAATAGGTAAACTATTTGGGGGTGACAATGCCCTCAATAAGATCAAACTCTAGGTGGGATTTTCATGCTAACCAAACAGGATGTACATTCTTGACTTTTAACACCCTTCTGATGCCAACAATTTAATTTATGGTTGGCAATTAAGTCATTTGTTTTGGTTCAATTGCCCTAAGTTCTTCCATCATTGTTTTTCTCTAAAGGCCTATCTTCATAGTCTATTTAATATTTATTGGTTTTGTATTAATAAAAGAATAAAAGGTACTAGATCATTCTACTATCAACTTCATTATCACTGTACCCTTTAAACTTACTTAAGTGTATTAGTGGTTGTTAAAATTTTTAAGTTCTACTTCCTCCTCCATTCTTCTTCATTGTATTGATAATTATTCAACAGTTATGTAGCAAATTGTACTTGTTAACTAATGTTGTTGATCTTTTACTCCTCATCCTAGAACTCATGCTCAGTTATTGTAACACCCCGTTTTTCAAAGCGAGGGTGTATTTTTTTTTTCAAAAAAACTTAAATAAAACAAAGTAAGTACATAAGGAAAAGCCTTTGGATAATTAATTTAGTCATTATAATTTTCAAACAGCGGAAAAGTTTTTCAAAATATAAATCCAAAGCATGTCCTGATGTCAACAATAGTACATGTACATCCTTCCAACTTAACATAAAAGTAGCCCAAAAGAAAGACATATGTGTCCTGGGTGACAGCCTAGTCTGATCATTCTATACATAACAAAAACTATATGTCTTGAGTAATCTCCACGCGCCCCGTGAGATTCTCCTAACATAGCTCCAATCAAGCACTCCCATCCACATTCCCATCCGGAGGGTACGAACCGGTAGGATCATCCTGACTCTCATCTGAGGGCAAAGCCCAGATTTCCACAATAGTTGTAAAGGGTCACCAACCGAAAATTAACAGTTAACACATAACATTTAAGCTTTTAAATGCACAAATAACCTTCTCAACTTATCATGCATCTTAGAAGGATTTTCCATATGCTAAAAGTTCATATAATGCTTGCCAAATGTAAATGAAGTCAAATAAAGTTCTCAAAATATCAAGTAATATATAACTGACCAAAACATTGATAAATCAATTGAGAAATCAATTATCTAACTCAAAATAAGATTTTCCACTGAGCCAATCGATTGGGGAAATCAATTTCCTGAAAGTTTTTAGTGAAAATTGAACTCTGGGCTTAAATCAATCGATTGGGTAAATCGATTGACAGACAAGACAGAGCCCCTGTAATGAATCCAATCGATTGGACAAATCGATTTTTGGAAGACAAAGCCCCTGACTTGAATCCAATTGAATCCAATTGATTTACCAAATCAATTTCTTAAATGATTTTGAAATATAACTTACAAAATCGATTGGGTAAATCGATTTCGTGCAAAACAGAGCCCCTGTAATTCATCAAATCGATTGGGTAAATCGATTTCCCTGTATATTCTTTCAAAAATACATAAACCAACTCAATCATATTCAAACACCACTCCAAACCTTAACACTTAGCAATACCCGTACAATCACCACGACATTACGAGTTTCGAAAACGTTTTACCATCTAACATACTATCACACAAATCCAAAACATAACTCTTAGTACAATCAACACAATCACAATTTGATTCAAATATACTTACACATAGTTTCAAACCATAACACTTAGCAAAAATCAACACAATCATAATTTGAATCAAACACACTTACACATAAGTTCAAAACATAACACTTAGCAAAATCACCACAATCATAATTTGAATCAACCACGAATCGTGTGCCAAGCACCCTAATGCAATGCGTATATGCAAAAATGCATGGACTCAGAATTCCAAACCAAAACCCTCCTCGAAGGGCCGTAAATCATAATTGTACCGCCTATCGCAGGCCAAAGTACCAATTACCGAGGTGGCACCTATCACGGGTCTGCACGATTTACTAAAAAGCGTAAACCATAAACGTACTTCCTATCACGGGCCCGTATCGTTTACCAAGGTGCCACCTATCACGGGTCTGCACGGCTTACTAAAAAGAACGTAAATTGTAAATGTACTGCCTATCACAGGCCAAAGTACTCTTTACCAAGGTGCCACCTATCACGGGTCTGCACAATTTACAAAAAACCGTAAATCGTAAAAGTACCGCCTATCACGGGCCAAAGTACTATTTACCGAGGTGCCACCTATCACGGGTCTGCACAATTTACAAAAACGTAAATCATAAATGTACCGCCTATCACAGGCCAAAGTACTATTTATCAAGGTGCCACCTATCACGGGTCTGCACGATTTACAAAAAAGCATGAAAATGCATGAGCGTATACTGACTCCATTCACAACGATCGTTAAGCAAATGCAGATATTAAAAGATTCCCCATTTTTAACACTCATTTGACTTAAACGATTTTCACAACAAAACATTCAGTAAACGAGACATTAAGAGATTCCCCATTCTTAATACTCATTTAACTTAACGATTTTCCAAAACAAACATTAAGTGAACACACTTTACCAGGGTGTAGTCTCTAACGGACAAACACTATTTACCAAAAACGTAAGTCGTAAACGTACCACCTATCACGGGTCTGTACTGCTTACCGAGGTGCCACCTATCACGGGTCTGCACAACTTACCAAAAACGTAAACCATAAACGTACTGCCTATCACGGTCCCGTACTGTTTACCGAGGTGCCACCTATCACGGGTCTGCACGGTTTACTAAAACAAAAGTTAAGTAAACAAGACATTAAGAGATTCCCCATTCTTAATTCTCATTTAACTTAAACGATTTTTCCCAAACACACATTAAGTAAACGAGACATTAAGAGATTTCCCATTCTTAATACTCGTTTAACTTAATGGTTTTCAAATTCCACACAAAACAAACTCAAACGTACTTTCACATTCAATCCATAACTCACACAAAATCATTTTTTCACACAAACCACACAAAACATATCCCAAACATGTTATCAAATTCAATCCACGATTCACACCGAATCACATCAATCAACAAACATCAAGTATGAACACGCCATGTACGATGAACACAAATCAACGCAATCATAACACTCAAATACATCAAATTTCATTTACTCAAAATTATACATAAATGAGTTAAATTCATTTTCCCCAATTCAATACACCAACCCTAATCAAATTCTTCTCCACACAACTACAGATAAGGCCCTAAATGCAAACTAAAAGTTTGGAAGGAGCCCTTACCTTTACTTTAGCTTTTTCGTTCGATTACGGCACCACGATCGATTCCGGTAAAAACTTTGCTCGCGAAGTTGCTTCCAAAATTAGCTCACTAGCACCGTAGTGTAGTGGTGAGTAACTTTCCCTTCTATCCCTTCGTGAAATGAAGCTTGGATCTAGAAGAAACGACGAGATTTGTGTTTGTCGGTTTTGAAATCCCTAAACCGTTTTTCTTTGTTTTCGGATCAAAGAGGAAGAGTGATGTTGAGTAATCCTTGTCCTAACACCCATTAAGCCTTGGGTTTCTATTCTTGAGCAAAAGGAAGCAAAGAAACGAAAAATGGAGGAAGGGAGAAAAAGAAAGCTTCGCGAGTCCGTGAGAGGAAGAGGATGGAAAATGTTTTCTGTTTTCTTCTGGTTTTCCTTTCTTCTAATTTCCTTCCTTTCCTTTTCTATTTCTTTTATCTTTTCCTCTAAACAAACATATATTCATTATATATATTAATCATAATTAACAAATATCTAAAAAATATCTAGATATTTGTTAAATTACCATTTCACCCATAACGCATTAAATTCTTCGCAAAAGATTCACCGCAGTTTATTTAATTTATTTATCGACGAGTAATTCTAATCAGGCATCAAAATATCTTCTTGGTCATATAAACTCCAAATTATTAATAACTTTGGCTAAAAAGCCTCTGAGTTCCTTACAGAAAAATACACCCAAAATACATAGAATACACTTAAAAATTATGGGTCTTACAGTTATCTTCACATCTCTATTTACTATAATTTTCCTTAAAAATTGGATCAAAAGAAGTCTAATCAGAGAAAAAACTAGATGAGAGTTAATTTGATTAGAGGAAACTATAAATCTCTTAATTCCTCCCTAATGTGATGAACATTAGTCCTTTTCAGCACAACATTTACAAACAACTACATAATTCGTCTTAGAACTACTTAGCTCTAATCTTAGATTAAATGTAGTTAAGTGTGCAATTTTAACAAAGAGGAGATAAAAAATTCATATAACTTTGATAAATGCTCTTCATTTGGAAGACTTTACATGTATTTCAAATTATGAAGGGATAATTTTTATAAGGGCAAACTTGTAATTGAGTTGGATTAATGTTTTTTTAAATGGCAAATATAGTGAAAATATATTGATAGTTGTTGGGAAGGAATACCAATGACCAGATGATATAGTTTTTGTTGTGAACTTGTAGTTTATGAGTTATTTTGAAAATGATTAATGTCCATCGTTTATAAAAAATAAAAAATAAAAGATAAAAATTAATCAAAAAAGATAATCGACCAAACCAAAACAAATATTAAATAAAAAATAAAAAAATTATTTAAATTATTATAAAACTACTCTCGCAATAAAACAATAC
>JBBPBR010000008.1:14462374-14492980 GCA_037974775.1 Cicer pinnatifidum
ATATTATAGAGAGTGTAAATAATTAATTGACTTCACTTATCTGATGTTAGAAACCGAAATTCTGTTTGTCACATTGTAAACATCATAACTGTGTTGTTAGTTTCTAATTTTTTATATTATTTTTTACTTTTTATGCTTATATAAAAATATATAGAACTTTACATTATAATATACTTCCTTTGTTCCATAACAATTGTCACATTTACATTGTCCTCAAATAATTGTCGTTTTTTATTTCCAATGCTATAATTTATTTTTACTAATTTCACCCTCTAATTAAAACTATAAAACTATTAATAAGAATAGTTTTATAAGAATAGTTGAAATCAATTTATTATTAATAAGAATAGTTTGATAAAACTATTCTTCTCTTTTCTCTGTCAAATAATCAAATGCTATATATTTTTGTAAATTATTTCTTGTAAATGCAACATTTTTATAATTTTTGTAAATTATTAATTATTATTAATATTAAATATGATAAAATAAACAATTCTCATTAGATTTGAATGCCAAATAATTTTCATTGCGAGTACATATCTAAACTCTAAAGTAATAATACTATTACAATAATGTTTTTAATTTATTTATAAATAATCATTTTTCTACTTCCCGGTGCACGAACTCAATTACACTAATTTTCATTCGATCTTCTTTTTTGTAACAATTGTTAATAAATAGCACTCCTCTAGATTTTATTTTAAAAAAGACTTAATTAGTCTTTTCATCATTTATCATTTTTCTAGTTTTATTTTAGTTTTTTAATTATTTTTCGTTCCATTATAGTCCATCAACTTTATTTCTTTTAACCACATTAGTCTTCTCTAAATCACGAGACCAAAAAAAACTACAAAAAATAATTAAAAAAATAAAATAAAATCATAAAACTTTAAGTATTCTACTCTTATCTTAAAACTTTAATTTTTTTTAGAAAATTAATATATAATTAATAATGATATTTGGATTCCAAATTTATAATTTTTTAATAGTTAAATTGAAGACTAAATGAATCAAATTTGAGTCATACTGAGGAAGGTTTTACTTTTACGAGGCGACTTCCATCATCTACATGAGAGAGAGAGAGAGAGAGTCGATCAGGAAATCATAGTTTTGTTCCTCTCTAAATCTTCATTCGCTTCGACTCTTTCTCCTTTCTCCAAGTATTCCATTTTCCTACCTTCTTTCAAATCCAAGATCTTCTTCTTTCTTCTCTCTGTTCTGTCTTGCTTTCAGTTACACCTCGCTTCAAATCTGGTTAGTTCATTCTTTTCTTAATTCTACCAAATTAGTTCTCTACACATTAATACAAAAATGTTCTTCTGTTTTTAGATCTTAGGTTTTGCTACATTACTTCAGTTACGTATCAAATTGTAATTTTTCTATTTAATAATGGATTTTTATGTGATTTGTGTGGTCGAATTGTTTGCAAATTTAAAACATTTTTTGTTATTAAAAAAGTCATGTGGTATTCAATCAGATTTTAATGTAACTAAAATAAGTATTGTGTATTCAATTAGGATTATTTACTTTTTCTAAACATAGTGAAGATATTTAGTGGTATTCAATCAGTCTTTTTATTACTTACAAAAAAGCCTTGTTGTATTCAAAAACGACTCTCAAAATCCTTGCGAAATTCATCTGAGACGATAATTAGTTAATTTGGCTTCTTTTTTGTACTTTTGTAGGTTGTGTTTTAGGTGAAGCACAAAAATGGTTGATGTTTTGGATCCTGATTTGATCAGTGACCTTCCTCAAAGCATTATAGAAAGCATTTTGATTCAACTTCCTATAAGAGATGCTGTGAAAACTAGCCTTTTGTCGAGTAAATGGAGGTACAAATGGTCTTCCATTACTCAGCTTGTGTTTGATGAAAAATGTGTTCCTAATATTCACGACCGAGACGTTGTTCAGAAAAGTGTTGTGGAATTTATCACCAGACTGCTATTTCTTCACCATGGGCCAATTCATAAGTTTCAAATTACGAATACAAGCTTGCAGAGCTGCTCTGCGATAAATCAATGGATTCTTTTCCTTTCGAGAAATGATATTAAAGATTTGAATCTTGAATTAGGAGATGGTGAATTCTTTAGAATGCCTTCCTGCCTTTTCAGTTGTAAGAAATTGGCTCGATTGGAGCTCTCGCGCTGCGAGTTGGATCCTCCTGTTGGTTTTAAGGGATTTTCGTGTTTAACATATCTCAATCTTCATCAAGTTTTGATATCTCCTGAAGCAATTGAGAGCCTCATTTCAAGTTGCCCTCTCTTGGAGAGTTTATCACTGTCATATTTTGATTGTTTAGCTCTTACTGTCTGCGCTCCGAACCTCAAGTACTTGTGTCTTGAAGGTGAATTCAAGGAAATTTGTCTTGTAGATACTCCACTCTTGGTTGAAGTATCTGTTGCTATGTATATGACCGACGTTGCTGAGCACATAGAGCAAAGCTCAAATGGCAATTTTGTCAAGTTGCTTGGCGGTGTGCCTAAACTTGAGAGACTTGTTGGCCTTATTGACTTCACAAAGGTAACATTTTGTTGTTATCTTTTTATTGAGTTGAGTTGGTTCACCCTCCTTTTGCATATAGTTTAATCTTCATTGTGATCATCAAAGCAAAAGGGCTCTGTTATTATGTTTGGCTAAGTTTTTTCTTTTTCATTTTTGTATGTTGTTGAAGTATTTGAGCATAGGTAACGACCTTGGGCATCTTTCTATAATGTACAACAATTTGGAGGTTATCGAAATGTATCAAGTAAGTTTTGATGATATGAAAGAGGTACTTGTCGTCCTTCGCTTGATTACAAACTCTCCTAATCTAAAGGAACTTCACATTTCAGTAAGTCCTTGCTCATTGCACAGTAGACTAAATTTCTCTTATTTTTTGCAAGAGTAGTGCTAGCAACATTCTCTTTTCAACTCTGGTTCTCTTATTAGATAAAATATATATGGGTCCCACCATTTTGAAAATAGGTCCCACAAAAGTGATGGGACCAACATGTATTTCACTCAATAAGAGAGTGAGTATTAAAAAGAGAGTGATAAAGAGAGTCTTGTTAGCACTACTCTTTTTACAATGTGATGATGAATAGTTCTTTTATTATTGTTATTTGTAATAATTCCTATAATCAAATATTTAAGGTTTGTTACTGCATGTATTATGCAATTGACTTTGGTAGGGTTCATCAAACGCAACAAATGTCGCATATTGGCAAAATTTGGATTTATGGGAAAAAGGATTCCTTTCAGATTCTATACTTAGCCAACTTAAACTTGTGAAGTTGACAGAAATGAGTGGTTTGCCACATGAGATCAACTTTATCAAATTTTTGCTTGGCTCTTCACCTGTGCTGGAGACAATGAGTATCGTTCCTTGTATGTATGATTTGGAAGGTCAACTGAGAATGGTGGTCGAATTGATGAAATTTCGAAGAGCTTCTACTAAAGCAGAAGTTTATTTCATCCGCGGAGATTAAAACTGTGGACTAAGTTGCTAAATTCATTCTTTTATGTCCTTTCTATCATTTCCATTGTTGCTTTTCTCTTTTCACAATTTAACATTCAATGATGTACATAACCTCTAAAGATATGTGAAATCTAGTACATTCTTTGGCAAGAGTAGATGTTTATATAGATTGATACAAGACATGAGTATGTAAGGGAGGCATTCTTTTTTATAGACTAAAAATTTATTAAAATGAAGAATGTGTGTCTATTGTTGTTTGGTAAAAGTTGCTCAAAATTCTTATTTCTCGTTTGCAGGCTTTACTATCTCGTTTGCAGGGATGCAATTTCTTTTACAAACCAATTGATTTAACTCATTGCAGGTGTTTTGCTTGTCATCACAATTTTGGGGAGTATAATGAGATTTACACGCATTCCACAGACAACAACATTTTTTGCTGTGATAAACCGGTGGTGCAATACAGCTCGAGTTAGTTAATGTTTTTCTTGAAAAATAATGATAATAATGTTTGAACGTACAATAGTTTAATGCTAGTGGCTCTGAACTAGTGACCTATGTTATTGATCATTGTGGGGCTTCAGGGCGTGATAATGCCATCAACCGGTGCGGCGCTCGCGGCTGCAAGTCACGCTGAAGCGTTGCGACCCGACCCGGGATGCTACCCGCGACCTTGCTTTCCAACAAACCCAAGTTGTTTTATTTATTATTATTTTTCATTTCATTAAAGGTATTTGAGTCTTTTTGCACCCATTGAACCCCTATTATTTTATTAATATATTAAACATTTGTTTCTTCATCTCCCTCATTAATCAGAACACGACTTTTCTTCTTCTTCCTCATAGAAAGTGTTTCTGCATTCTTTGTTTCTTTATTTTTTGATCTCTCGTTTCTTCTTCTTGCTTTGTTTCTTTTCTTTGTTTTCGTCCTCTATTATTGCTTTTGTTTTTCTCATCTATTTTCCACGACTTCTGTTTTGTTCATTTTCTTTCATTGCTTTTGTTTTGTTCCTCTGTTTTCCCTACTTCTTTTGTTCATCTATTTTGTTTTCATTGCAATGTTTTGTAAGAAGAATGACATCTTAATCTAACACCAACAACAAAGGTTTGTTTAAACCTACTTGTGAAAACCTTGACATGACTTGGTAGTGGAATTCTTTGGAGGATGTTAATGACAAGAATGTTGTTACTTTTGATTTTTTTGGGATGGTTATGAAATGAGGTATTACGATAGCAAAATTGCAGCAGATGGGTATAAGGGGGAGATGTAGCTGCTTTTAGGAAAACATTGGTTGATGTAATATAGAAACTTGAAGAAGCTTAGGAGAAAAAACAAACAGCTAATGATTCTTATATGGCTGAGATTAGTATCGAGAGGAGGAGGATGATGCTGTGTAAGAAATTGCAAATGTTTGGGCAGTAAAAAGGTTTGCAACAAGTATTGCTAAGACGAATGTTAAAAGCCCTATGGATGTGCGTATGTTTAAAAATCCGGAGTTATCTCAGAAGATGACAATAGGAATGGCCAAACGCCAAACATTGATAAAAGATGCTTATGTGAAAGAGGAAAGAGAGTTAACTAATCAATATGTTGGTCGTTTCTTCTATATGAATGATATTCCTTTTAATGTTGTGAAGTCTAAAAATTTCAAGTTGATGATTGACGTGATTGAAAATTATGGAGCACACTTAAAGCCTCCAAGTTACCATGAGATTAGAATAACATTGCTAAAAAATGAACTAGAGCTCACAAAGAAAATGCTACGGGGACTTGTAATGAAGGGAACTCAATATGGGATGCTCTATCATGTCAAATGCATGGACGAATCGAAAAGCTAGGACATTGATCAATTTGTTGGTCAACACTCCAGGTGGGACTATGTTCATATGGAGTATCGATGGTTCTAGCTTTATGAAGACCGGATTGAAAATATTTGAACTTTTGGACACATTTGTTCAAGAAATTGGAGTGAAAATGTTGTGCAAGTTGTTACCGACAATGGTAGAAACTATATCTCTACGGGTAAGAATTTTATAATTGTCATTATCCAATTTGAAATATTAATTATATGTTGCCAGCCACCAGCCATATGATGTGATTCATTTATTTGTGTTAGGAAAATATTTAGAAGACAAGTATCCTAATCTCTTTTAGACTCCATGTGTTGTCCACTGTGTGGATTTAATGCTAGAAGATATTAAAAAGTTGCCTATTGTTAAAGACAGTCATCCAAAGAGGACAACTTCATGTTGGATTCATCTACAACCATACCGTCACCCTTAATATAATGAGAAAGTTCACCCAAAAAGCTAAATTGGTTAGCAGTTAAGTGACAAGGTTTGCAACTACTTTCATCACTCTTTAAAGGTTGTATGAACAAAATAATAACTTGAGAAAGATGTTTGTATAATAAGAGTAGGTGAACACTAATGCATCAAAAGATCCTAAGGGAAAAAAAAAAAGCATATAGTATTGCTATCAAGTATCATTTTGGAAGGATGTTTTATTCTCTCTCAAGGTGATGGAGTCGTTGGTACATGTTTTACGATTGGTTGATAACGAGAAAAAACCGACAATGGGTTACATATATGAGGCAATGGATAAGGCAAAAGAGTCTATTGCAACAACGTTCATTGAAAATGAGAGTAAATATTTTGAAATTTATGAAATTATAGATAATAGATAGGAGTGTCAACTTTATCGTCCATTGCATGCAACATGACATTTTCTTAACCCCCATCACTTCTATAGTGACCCAAATGTTGGCAAAAATCCAGAAGTAACACATGGACTTTATGCTTACATTCTAAAGCTTTTTAAAGATTCTGATGGATAATGATGCAACTCTAAAGGATATTGCTCAATTTAGGAAAACACACGACATGTTTGAAATGCCTTCTACAATTAGAATGAGGTCTATTGTGCCCCCTTGGTAAGTTAAAGTACAATATTTTGTTAATTTAAAAGTACATACTTGATACTTGTATGTAAACAGTGAGATTAATTATTTATTGCATTACAGTTGATTGGTGGGCCATGTATGGAAACCATGTTCCATATTTGCAAGTTGTTGCAATCAAAATATTAAGTCTGACATGCAGCTCGTCATGATGTGAACACAATTGGATACATTTAAGCAAGTAAATAATTGTCAATTGGTTTTCTTATATAATTGGATGAAGTGAATTTGAAATTAACTATTTTCTTTGAAAATTGTAATACAGATTCATTTTGAGAAGAGAAGCAAACTTGAGCACCAAAGACTATAGGACTTGGTTTTTGTGAAGTACAACCAAGCTTTTAAAGACCAATTTGATAACAAGGATTTAATTGATTTCATTTTCCTCAACAATATTGATGAGTATTATGATTGGCTTGATAAAGAATTGGATGGAAACGGTGTATGTGCAGATGATTTGGTCTTGAGAGAAGATGACTTGACTTGGAAACTTTTTGGTGATGCAGCTGAGGTTAGTGAACCATCAAGACTTACTAGCTCCAATCAAGACTCGTTATAACTATGACTAATGGAGATGAGGAGGTGAAAGAAGACAAGTTTGAATCAAGTGATGAACAAGATAATGTTGATGTGGTTGAAATTACAAGTGAAGATGAGGAAGATAATTTTGCATGATTTTGATTATTTTTTAGTTTGAGTCATATCTAGTAGAACTTGATTACTTTTATAACTTAATTTTGACTATTAGATCTTGATTTTAATGTTAGATTTTGATTATGAAATATAATTATCCCTTTATTTTTGCTATTTTTTTAAATATTTTTGTATATTGTTTGTATTTTATATTTAGTTTATATACATTTTTTTTTATCTTAGCAATGACTGTCATCCCCACTATCCTATTTTTGGAGTTGGACACTCTGCGCCCCTATTCGAGACCGACAACATAGCTAGTGATTTTGTTTAAGAAACTTATTTCTTATACCATGCAACGATTCATGGGTAATATTGTGAATGACTCTCTTATTTAGCATAATGGATGCAATTGCCACCCTGAAGTGGGAGGTGGAAAAAGAAGCTTCCATGTTCTTTTAATTGAATGTGGCATATATTTATATTAAAAACTGGACCAAGTCCAAAACTACACCATTGGTCAAGAGGATTAAATAATTCATATTGATTTCAATAAGTGAACACATGAAAACCTTGAGGCTACATGAAAATCTATGCTGCCTGGGACCATTGTTCCATATATATTGCAAGGTGATTTAATTTATTTGTAAGTTCATATTCACCATTAAATTATTATTAGGCATACAAACTTCCATTGATTGTTAGTTTCTATCTTTTTGGGTGGTACTTGCTTCTGTAGCTCTACTACATTTATTTAAGTGATCATGTGTCACTTAAATAATTTTTAATCTTGAGAGAAGTTTTAGAATGAGACAGTTGGATAATTAAATCTTGACCATACAACTATACAAGAATGATCTAGATTAAAAGAAAAAGTCATATGACTTTTTAAAGTGATTATATGCAACTTACATAACTCTTAATCTTCACCATCCATTTATGATTGTGTGATCAATATTTAACCCTTTAATTGTAAAACTCATGTCATTTAATATGATCCTAATATATATATTAAAGATTTGATTGATCTAAAGTGAGCAAGTTACTTTAAAAAAATAACGTGAATAATATAAATTATTAAATCAATGGTTGATATTATGCACATGCATAACTAAACATGAGTGATCTTAATATTAAACAATTCACTCTCTTTAGCAACTTCTCATTGGGAGTCAGATTCATATAATGCAAGGTGGATTAATTTGTTTGTCTTGAAATTGTTTCTTTGAAATATTTTGCATAGTTTGTACCTAACTTTATTTATTTGAAATGACAAATGTAGTGGAGTTGATGGGAATATGATTTCAACGTTAGAAGAATAATGTTTCTCACACCAAGCTTATGTACTTCAAGATTTCTTATACTCTTAGAGAAGGAACCGTATGTGTTGATTGATTAGCTTGCAATATTCAGTCTTCCTAGTTGTAGGTTTTGTTAGACCTTGGCCAAGGTTTGGTTTGGGCCCCTCTAGCTTTTAGTTGTATTTTCTTTTTCCTTTTTAATAATATTTAGGGTGTTGCATGTGATTGATTATGCCTTTGGTGCTGTTAGATTTGTGGTAAATTTAAATAAAGATAACCATCTTGAGAAAGGATTAAAAGTCTCTTAAAGGAGAAAAGGGGAAATCAAAATAAGGATTGGCTTGTAATTTTATTTATGATATAAAATAGTAGTATGTATTTCTTTAACATGATATAAAGTTGGTTTGTTGGTTCAAGTGAAAGAGTTAAAGAGTGAAGTGATTAGAAGGTCATAATTTATATATAAAAAATTTATCTTGAAATTTTTATCTATTTAACTCTTTGAAAGATTTAAATATTATTTTTTTTCATCAATTTTTTAATTCTTATTTTTAGAATCCTTAACATCCACACGGCTTCCAGACTCTTTATATCACTCATCTAGTATGTTCAATGTATGTCTATTAATTTGTTCTTTAATATGATGTTCTATTGGTTTATCCTTTCACATGAACACTAAGCATGTTAGTTGATTGATTGAGAAGAGGGAAAATTTGAAAAATGGTTGTTCCAAGAACTTCTATTCATTCTGATCTAATGAAGAGAAGAGATGATATATTAGTCATGTATTGTAAAAGTAGAATGTGAAGATATGCCTCAAATTAGTAACAACTTGGAGTTGTTATAACTGAATTAGTTATGACAATGTTAATTATAGTTAGTTAAGAATTTTGTCTTTAAATACTATAACAATAAATGTATTGTGTAAGTTGTTGAGAGTTGTTGTAGCAGTATTTGCTGTGAAAGAGTGATGGATAAGCAATTCGTGATTTATAGGAAACGAGAAAGAAGATTAAGGGAACGAAAAGAGAGATTATGAAAAGAGAAAACTAGGGAAGACTAGGTGAACAATCTTGAAGAGGCCTTAATATTGTAAATTCAAAGATTCATAGTGAATTGTCTTGCTTGCTTGCCCGTGACGTAGGTCTCATCAATTGAGGCTGAACACGTAAATATGAGTGTTATTCTTCTCTTATCTTTCTTTAATTTTCGTTTACATTGTTTGAAAACTGGTTTTCAAAATTGCAGTCAGGAGAACGATAAACAATCTCCGTTTTCTGGTTTTTCATAACATTCTTCGTTTTCAGCAGAAAACTAAGAACATTCTCTGTTTCGTTTCTTTATTATGCAATTGTGAGTTTTCTGTTTTGTTTGTTAATTCTTGATATAGATCCTAATATTGTTTTAACAATTGGCGCAATCTGTGGGAAGGGAGCAACAATAGTTGGAACCACAAAATTTGACATTGAAAAGTTCAATTGATCAAATGACTTTGGTCTGTGGAAGATAAAAATGCATGTTGTTCTGGTACAACAAGACTTGGTGAACGTTGAAGGGTGAATCGACCCTTCCAACAATAATGATTGCATGATAAAAGGAAGAATTGATTGAAAAAGAAAAGAGCACTATCCTCTTGTGTCTTGGAGACAAAGCTTTGAGGGAAATGGCAAGGGAACCAACAACAGCAGCCTTATGACTTAAACTTAAATCTCTCTACAATTGTTCTCTTTTAAAATGGATGAAGAGAAACTGGTTACAATACAACTTGCTGATTTTGATAAGATTCTTGATGATTTAGAAAATTTAGAACTCAAGCTAGATGATGAAGACAAATCTCTTATCCTGCTTAGAGCCCTGTCAAGTTCATATGAACACTTCAAGGATGCTATCATGTTTGGAAGAGAACACACAATTACTCTTGAAGAAGTGCATAGGTCCAATGGATATAAGCATAAGTCCAATTCAATATCAAAATATGAAGGGAAGTATAAATGCTTCCATTGTCACAAGAAGGGACATTTCAAGAAAAATTGCCCTAAAAGAAATGAATCAATAAACTCTATTCAGGAAATGTTGCACTTGTTGGTGTTGGTTATGAATCTGCAGAAGCATTGATGATTTCAAATTATGAAGGTGAAAAGAACTAGGTATTAGACTCAGGTTGTACTTTCCACATGTGTCTAAGAAAAGATTATTTTGAATCAATAGATCTTTGTGATGGTGGAGTCGTTCTGCTTGGCAACAACAAATCATCTAAAGTCCAAAGCAAAGGAACAATCAAGTTCATAATGTTCAACGACAAGGAGGTATTGCTGAAAGATGTAAGGTACATACCTGCATTAAAAAGAAATTCAACTTTTGTTGGCATGTTTGACATTTTAGGATATTCCAAAAACATAAAGAATGGTATCATGACTATTATTAATAAAGATGATATCATTGTTAAAGGAATTAAAAGGAATGACTTGTACAATTTAGATGGTTCTACCTTAATTGCACAAGCTTCTGTTGATAGCACTAATTTGCATACATCTACTAGAATATGGCATACGAGGTTAGGACATGTAAGTGAAAGAAGCTTAATTGAGTTATCATAACAAAATTTGCTTAATGGTGACAAAACTGAAAAATTTGAATTTTGTGATCATTGTATTCTAGGAAAGTCTAAGAGGGGCAGTTTTGGTGTTGGCCAACACAACACCTCTAGACCTTTTGAATATGCTCATTCTGATTAGTAGGGTCCTTCAAGGACAAAGACTCATACTGGCTGTTATTATTTCTTAACCATCATTGATGATTATTCTAGGAAAGTATGGATCTATGTCATTAAAAATAAAAGTGACACTTTTATGAAATTTAAAGAATGGCATATGCAAATTGGAACTCAAAAGGAATCTAAGTTGAAATATTTAAGAACTGACAATGGCATGGAGTATCTTTCAGAGAAGTTTAATAAGTATTGCAAGGACCTAGGTATTCAAAGACATAGAACAGTTGCAGGCACCCCTCAACAAAATGGTAGTGCTGAAAGGATGAACAGAACAATCTTGGAAAGGGTCAGATGTATGATCTTGAGTGCAGGCCTGCCTAAAACATTATGGGTAGAAGCTGCAGTTATAACAGTGTATTTGATCAATAGATGTCCTTCATCAGCTATTGGATTTAAGACACTAATTGAGATGTGGAATGAAAAATCATCTGACTACTCAAATCTAAAGGTATTTGGATCCTGAGCATTTGCTTACACAAGGCAAGATAAATAGGATCCTAAAGCAATCAAATGTGTTTTCATTGGATATCCTAAAGGAATAAAAGGCTACATGTTGTGGAGGATTGACCAAGGTGTACCTAATTGCATCATATCAAGAGATGTAGTGTTTGATGAAATAAGAATGCCCATGATTGACAAAGAACATTCTCCATTTCAATGCTGCAAAAACGAAGAGCATTGCAGAAATAGAGAACGTTCATCGTTTGACAGTGCTTCAAACAACAATACTGAGAGTGTTCAGGTTAAGGTGGAGTCACCTGAAGATCAAGAGATTAATCATGAAGACATACCTAATACATCATATGATGATAATGTTGCAACAATACCAGATTTAGCCAATTACAACTTGGTAAGGGATAGAGAAAGAAGGGTTATCAAGCCTCCAATCAGATATGGTGAAACATATTTAATTTGTTATGCTTTAAGCGTTGCTGAAGATCTTCAAAGAGATGAACCAAACAACTACAGGGAGGCCATTAACAGTGAAGACAAATAAGCTTGGATGACAGCTATGAATGAAGAGATGCAGTCATTAGAAAAGAATCAAACCTAGATTTTGGTTGACATTCCTAAGAATCAAAGGATAATTGGATCAAAATGGGTGTTCAAGAGAAAGGAAGGCATTCAAGGTCAAGAGAAGATAAGGTTCAAAGTAAGATTAGTTGTAAAGGGATTTTCTCAGGTTGAAGGAATTGATTTCAATGAAGTATTTGCACATGTTGTAAAACATTGTTCAATAAGAATTTTGCTTTCAATTGTAACTCAACAAGACTTGGAATTAGAGAAGCTGGATGTCAAAACAACATTTCTACATGGTGATCTGCAAGAAACCATTTATATGCAACAACCTGAAGGATTTGCTAAAGGCAGCAACAAGGTTTGTCTTCTTAAAAAGTCATTGTATGACCTAAAGCAAAGTCCTAGACAATGGTACAAGAAGTTTGATGATTTCATGATAAGAACTGGTTTCCAACGATGTAGTTTTGACAACTGTATTTACATTCTGAAAGAGAATAGTCAAGAATGTTCTCCATCTGAAGAATGTTCTCCAGCTCAAGAATGTTCTCCAGCTCAAGAACATTTTCTGTTTTTTTTTTCAAAAGGTCAAGAATGTTCTCCAACTTACCTATTACTCTATGTGGATGATATTCTTCTTGCAAGCTCAAGTAAAGACTAGATTAAAAGGCTCAAAGTTGATCTTAGTTATGAGTTTAAGATGAAAGAACTTGGAGAGGCCAAGAGGATCTTAGGTATAGATATAAAAAGAAATAGAATGAAGGGGGGACTATTTCTTTCACAAGCTGCCTACTTGAAGAAAGTTGTCACTAAATATAGAATGCATGAAGCAAGACATGTTACTACTTCTTTGGGACAAAATTTCAATTTGTCTATGCAAGACTCACCTCAGACAGATGAGGAAAGACAAATAATGAGTATCATTCCTTATGTTAGTGGAGTTGGCAGCATAAGGTGTGGAATAATCTGTAGCAGGCCATATTTGACTTATGTTGTGAATGTTGTCAGTAGATTTATGACTGATCCGAGAGCTAGTATTAATTGCTAGTATGAGTAGTTATGACAGTTAGAGTAGTTTCAAACTGCTTTCCAGTTAGAGTAGTTATGACAGTTGTGTCAATATTAATTGTTAGTATTAATTAAAATTATAAATTGAAACCATTTCACATGATTACATTTATTATTTACTTTTAAATTATTTTTTCTAATATATTATCAAAACCTCTCTCTCTTCTTCTTTCTACAATCTTGCAATCTTGAAAAGCGAGAAACACCGAATTAAACCCACTATGAAACTGAAAAACAAAAGATAACAACCCTTCTCCTCCTCATCTTCTTCAGATTCATGCCAAGTTACCATCATGGATTACTTTTTGAAGAACAATCTTTTTTGCTTTCTTTTGATCATAGGACATTCAATTTTGTAATGTCCTATCTTGTTGTAGCCATAAAAAGTGACTTGACTCTTGTGTACTTCAACTTTGAAACCATCTTTCTTATTTGAGAATGATTTTTTTATTTGATATTTTCTTTTTATCATTCTCTATATTTTCCTTGAGATGAGAGCTAACTCATTTTCAGCTTCCTTTTTATACATCTTAATTTCCTCACCATCTTCTTTTGGAATTTTTCCCTTTAAAGAAGAGGAGTTTTCATGTTCACATTGAGATGTTTTTTTAGCAATCATTTTTTCTTTCTTTACAGGCTTATCTTCCTGAAGTATTGTTTCATGAGCTCTCAAGGACCTAATTAGGTTTTCTAATGTTAGTTTTGTGAGGTCGTTGGCCTCAATGATAGAGTAACCATAGGCCTCAAAGTTTTAGGGAGACTTCTTATTCTCACTCTATCATGAGTTGGATATGTTTTTCCAAGAGATTGTAGTTCATTAGTTAAAGTTGTGAATATTGAAAACATTTCTTCTATGTTTTCAATTTCATTCATTTCGAACATTTAAAATTTTCTCACACACATATCTTGTTTCTTTTACATGATTGGTTCTTTCCTGATAAGTTTGTAAGGCTTCCTAGATTTATTTATGAGTTTCCTTCTGTTTTATTCTATCATATTTGCTTATGCTTAAAGTACATGTTAGAAATAATTGAGTTTTAGATTTTAAAAGTACATTTGCTTTTCATCTATTGTCAACATGTTTTCTTCTTTTGGAGTTGATGTTGAATCATTTTCATAAACTCTAGATAAAAAATTTCCTTTTTCTACTTTGAGTCACATGTCATTTGTCTTGAGATTTAAGGAAAATTTTCATTTTCCTTTCTAGAAATAATAATTAGTGCCATCAAAGTAAGGAGGTATGTTTGATGATCCAATTTCTCGGATGAACTTTGCTTTTGACATGATTTCATCCTAAATCTTTATCCTCTTACACTTGTTAGGTGCTCAAACCCTTTGAGGTGGAGCTCTGATGCTAATTGAAGTAGAATAATATGTCACAAAAGGAGAAAGGGGTTTGAGTTGTGACATTTGAAAATTTAAATCATAAGCAAATATCTCAAGTTGTTACTTCGATAATAATGTTAGTTTAAACCAAGAGAATGCTCTTTATCAGAAGTGTACAATGAAAACTATAAATTGCAGTGATGTGGTGTCTGATTAATGTACAATAGTAAAAGATTAAGGTAAAGGGAATCCCACACAAATTTATCGTGGTTCACTCTTAACCTTGCGCTATGTCCAACCCAACACACTTTTACAATATTTTCTTTAGATAAGAGCTTGACATAATACACCATGTATTATTAAAGCCTCAATAGGCTTACAACTTGTATTATCTTAGCCTCAACAGGCTTACAAACTCAGTCTAAATAGACTTAATACAACTTCACACTCAACATTCACAAAGGAAATACTTGAGAGATTTTTACAAATATATTAATAAGTGTTTGGGTTATTTGATTATGAAAACTCAAAGATAAATTTAAGAAGCAAAGAAAATGTATCAGCACACTAAAAAATTTGTAGCTCAAACTTGTAAATCTGAAACTGAAGTGTGTATGATAAAAAGAGCCTTGAGATTAACTTGAGAATAAAACAAGTGTTTGAGATTAACTTGAGAATAAAACAAGTGATTGATGATTTGTAGCTTAGACTATTGCTTTTCATATTCAGCATCCATTCATATTTATATATAAGGAGAAAATGTTCATAAGAATCCATAAATCAATCTTCTTGATGACATAAGAATCCATAAAGCAATCTTCTTGATAAGGTGTCTTCATGCTTTAGTGCATTTCAAAGAGAATGTTATCTTCCAAAGAAAAACGTTCTTTTACTTTTTGTGATCAAAAGGTGACTTCGAAATCCGAGCAAGGAGGCACTCAAAGTTGCTTTTCTGATGCAATATAGGATGGACAAAAAGGCAGCAAATGTCACTTGTACTTGTATGTACTTGGTTTTTGTCTTTTTGTGCTTGCAAGTGGTAGAACAAAGATAATGTTCTATTTCAAAAATGTTGTCCAACATGTGTATGTCAAAGTTTGAGTTGGCTTACTCATAATGGTCTAAATGAAATATGAAAATAGTGTTGAAGGATCAATTAAATCCTTTATGACATATTCATTTGTTTGATTCATAAAGAATGTTCTTTCACTATTCCTCATTTAAGCTTATTTGTGCAATATGTCTTAAATGCATTATTCTTTAAATGCCTTCAACTACAAAGTTTATTCTTATCTATTTCTAAGTTAACATAAACCCATTTAAGATAATGAATCTTGCTTTAATATGAGAAAGAAAGTTGTGTCATAAAACCCAACAAAGAAAATGTGCTTCTACTTCACGCATAACTTTCTTTTTGTGTAATTTTGAGTGATGCTTTGTCCTTTTGTTAGTGAGGTACTTATTACAATCAAATCATGTTATCAATCTTTAAAACACTCAAAAGCACATGTTAGATCATAAAATGATCTTTTTTCTTTACGTCCTCCTCAATGTTCCAACGAGTACTTTTAACTCAAGAGAACTTAGATAATTGGGTTGGCTTATAGTTGTAACCATAGTTCTCCAAGTGCTAGGGATATTATAATTTTTTTTTAACTTTTCTTTAAGTTGTATGTTTCTTACCGAGAAATCGCATTTAATTGATTGTTGTTGTGAACCTTAAATATATTTCATCAATTGTTTTTCCTTCATTCATTTCAAACATTTCAAATTTACTAACTCTAATATCTATCCTTATTTCTTTAACATGGCTTGTTCTTTCATGATGAGTTTACAAAGTGTCCCACATCTTCTTGGGTCTGAACCCGCCCAACAGAACATGTTGTCCACCATTTCTCCTAGTTATGGGAAATGGAGCAGATAAGACACATCATTGAAGGTCACTGTCATCTCATCAAATTATAGATGGAAGTTGTTGGTCTCCTTGTGCCACCCATATGTAAACGCTGACAATAAGCTAACGTCGTCTATTAATCCGTAGCCCGTCACTCAAAGATCGAACACACTTGAGGCATTTATTGGACCCAAAAACCAAGCCTCAGTTTTATTTGGCACTACTAGTAGAGTAATCTTCCTTTCGTTGTTAGCGCATTTAAAGGGTTCACGTTCTTGAAAAACATCATTAACATATATCAATAATGAAATACAAAATATTAATATATATCAATAACTAAATAAAACATATTAATATAAATCAATAATTACATAAAACATATTAGTATTATACACTAAGTAAATAAAACATTTCGATATAAATTGATAATTAAATAAAACATATTAAAACTTACTTCTTAAACCCATATGTGGGTTTCCATACGATCACAAAGGACATGTTAACGACAAATTTGTAGGGTCTCCCAGCCTGAACTTGTGGTGGTGATGGTGCTCCTTGAAATGGAGTTACATGGGATGGTGGTCCTTGAATTGGTGGTGTCGTCATCTCATGCTACACTTCTTCAGCATGTGGTTGTGAATGAAAGTTTAAATTTCACCTCTAACTTGAACTCATTTAGAATGAGCATTTGTTTGACGCTCTCTACGAGTAGAACTGTGTTGTGCCACTCTATCATGTCACAATCTAGTAACATCTTCACCTCTATCCATCTTTGAAACAAACAAACATTCAATCAATTTTTCATTCTATTACTTCGTTCAAGCATTATATCAAACACTTGAATCACAACAACAACACAAGTCAGATAACAACAAACACTAACTATCAATCGGAACAACAAAAATAAACACTAACTAACAATTGAAACAACAACAACACCAACATAAACTAATCATATCAAATTACAAACTAACTTAAAAGATTGCATAATTTGTTCTATTGACGCTACTATAGAAGCTTGCAGTCACACAATCATGTACTTTGTTGAGTACTTGAAAAGATACTTTATGGAACAATATTGGTTGCACCGCTCAACATTGATATGAGCATTGTATTCAAAGGAGAGATCTATTATATGGCTCCACAAACCTATTGTCGACAAAAGATTCTTCCTTTTTAATGAATTTTCCATCATCTTTTCTTCTATATATTGGATATCCATCTACATCTATGGTTGTAACATTGACAAATTATTTTAGAAAAATACTACGTGCACTTTCCATTTTGCATGCATGGAGATTTTTTATTTTGAGCACCGCATGGACTTTAAATCATCAATGAAGAGACTATTTGAAATAGTTTTGGGTTAATATCTTTATTAGGAATCTTAACAGAAATTATTATGTCTAAATCACTTGGATGTACACATCTAAATTGAAGGTGAAGGACGACCAATATGTGAGCATGTGATAATCCTCGTTTTTTATTTTCGATTGTGTATATGACTACTGCATATAAAAAAAATGAAGAGTGTAAATAATAAATAAATTAATGATTTTAAAAATATTAAATCTGTCAACAATTAATAAATTATTACAAATGATTCATAATTTTAAAAATATGTAACTTCTAGATGTTGGAAAGTTGCATAAATAAATTCTAAAGCTTGAGTATTACACTAAGATTTAAGTACAATTTGCCTCTACCAATCTATATATATATTGGATGCAAACGGGTTAATCGACGAATCTCCTTTAGGATACTATGAAATCATTGAAGTGAATTACACATTCACATGAAGTATAACGATCAATGACACTTTACAAAATAAAATTCATTCATTTATTCTAGTGCACTAAAGAAAAGAAGAAATGATTCTGAAATATTTTAGACATAAATTTGACTCATGTAACATGAATTTTGTCTTCTCATTTCTTCCTATAAATTGTCTCTATTTATAGAAAAACTTATATCAATTGATAAAAGAAAACAACTTTAGAAAGAATTTGTAACCCTTGGTAATTCAATAATTTGATGACTAACAAATATATTTATCCTAAACATTGCAACTATTGGACTAAATGATACATTAAGTTATTTAATTTTGCTATATTAATATAACTGTATATTATAGAATTCTAAATATATTTTAAAAATTTCTCTCACACTAGAGACCTGATTTAACTTTGTCAAATATGTTTCATTTTTTTTTATCCTTTATCATATGATCAAGTTTTATCTTGAATATCCTAGAGTCCAAATCATGTATGTCTTATGATAATTTATACTTTACAAAAAAATGCAGGCAACTCAGGCAATTTTTTACTGCATGTAAAGGTAATGAATAAGTTAAGATACCCAGCCCAACGCACATATTGCCATAGCATCCTGATAGAAATAAAAAGTTAGATATTATGTTATACAATACAAATGTAGCAAAAAGATTACAACAATATCATTTGAAACAAATAACAAAATAAAACCTTTTAGATTTGATAGTATAATTGCAAAATATAAGCTATTGAATGTTATGATAGAAATGTGTACAGTTTTAGTAGTTGGGATGTATTGTGGTTGAGAAGTTTGTATTTAAACATACAGATTGGTCGGTTACAGGTTTATGGATTGGAAAATGAAGTGATTAGATTTGGAAGGATAAGTTACGGTTTTCATGAGGAAATGAACAAATGGTTTAACTGGTCAAATTTGTTGGCAGTAGTTTAATTTTTTTTTGGTAAAGAAGTAGAGTAATTTAATTTTATGAAAAGATTTATTATTTTCATTTATGAAAATTTATATTAATTTTAAATGTTAGTATAAAAAAAAAAAGATTTTTGAAATAAATAGTTATTTATATTATTAAAAATGATAAAAAATATTAAAAAATTATTTAATAAATTTATCTTCATTAACTAACATTTAATTTTATTTTTGCGAAAATAATTTACTTCAATAACATCTTATGAAAAATCAACATTTGGTTTATTTACTTTTTGAAAAAATATAGACTGCCTTCAACCCTTTCCAAATTAAAAAAACAAAAAACAGTTCCCTCTCTTTTTGTCGCTATATCCTTCCCCAAGTTTTTCTTTCTCGCTCACGTCTCTCTTCTCTCGCAAACAATTTTTTTTTTTTATTTTTTTTTTTTATTGTTTCTCTCCGTCGTTTTTCATTCTCTCCGCAGCACGCAAGGTTAGGTTTTTGTCTTCCATCGACCCTTCCCTCTTTCTATGTAACTTTGTTTATCAACTCTTGTCTCTCTGTATATTTCTTTTTATTTCAATTTTATTTTCTTCATGTTACAGGTAACAAAACGATGTTATAAGAGTGATAGGATCGGTGAACCCTTCCCACTGGTGAGTGATTTTTGTTGTGTTTCTATTTCGCTCAATATTTGCTTCTTGTTTTCATTTTTTTTCAGTTGAAACTATCTCAGGGACAATTGTTTCCTACAATTTAGCTAATCTAAACATGCAGAGTAAATGCATCTCTAAGTATTCAACTGGAATCAGAGAAGAATCAATGCATATATGAGATTTGTTGAGAGTAATAATTCAGTTAGTTAGTTTGTTAGAGTTAGATAACATTTAGTTTTGTAGTTAGTTGGTTTTAAATAGCGGCCGTGGTTACACTCGCAGTTTCATAAAGGATTTTGTGATTTTGGCGGTTATAGATGTTGCGATGCGGATTGCGGTCGTCGCAGTGTGAATTAATCACAACATTGCACCAAGCTTATTCAAATTATTTGTACTATCATATAATGTACCATATTAGTTGAGAGATGAGAGGAGGTTAGAACTGGAGAAGAGGTAAGGTAATGTTCTCATCTATTCTGAAAAAATGCTTTTAAACCTTTTGGATTTAAAAAAATGGGATTCTCAGATATATTTTATTGAATGAGGTTTCGTCACGGCCATTGCGCTTGTAATAGTGTTTTGTCGTGGCTGTTTTCTTGGATGTGTTCTTTAATTTAAAACCTTGGTTAGTTGTATATCTGCCATACAAAAACTGCCACGCCACTACCATTGCATGCCACTTTGTCAAAATTCTGCCACCGCTATCTGTCATGGCTGATTATTTATAATAATGATCACAAGCATAATATATACAATGGAGTGATGGAGTTGTAATTTTATTGAGGAAAGATGTTGCTGTATCCTTTCCTTGTATTTATGTTTGTATCTTATACATTGTGTATTCCTCTTGTTGGTAACTTCTAGTGTACTTTCACATATGTTTTAGTTTCAATAACTGTTAATACTTTTATCTAGTTAGATTACAAGATTTACACATGCCTTGCTTCAATCACTATGATATTTTTGTATTTGAATATTATGAAGTTTGGTTTTACAAACTTTAATTGTTTACTTATCTAGTTATCTTTTCAGATGGGAAAATCATGGATTTCCAAGCTACAAAATACAAATTAATACAAAATTTGTTTGAGTAGATTCTTAGATTTTGGTTTTAAGAACAGAGCTGCTGGATTCCTAAAATTGGGTGATGTTATGGGTTCTGATTTGATCAGTGATCTTCCTCAAAACATTATAGAAAGCATTCTGATACAACTTCCTATAAGAGATGCTGTGAGAACAAGCATTTTGTCACGCAAATGGAGGTACAAATGGTCTTCCATTACTCAGCTTATGTTTGATGAAAAATGTGCCCCTGACTGTTATGATCGAGAAGTTCTTCAGGAAAGTGTTGTCAAGTTTATCTCGACGCTGCTATTTCTTCACCAAGGGCCAGTTCATAAGTTCCAAATTACGCATTTAAGCATGCAAAACTGCCCTGAAATAGATCAGTGGATTCTTTTCCTTTCGAGAAATGATATTAAAGAATTGATTCTTGAATTTGGAGGTGGTGAATTTTATAGAATGCCTTCTTGCCTTTTCAGTTGTCAGAAATTGACTCTATTGGAGCTCTCGTGCTGTGAGTTGGATCTGCCTCATAATTTTAAGGGATTTTCATATTTAAAGAGCGTCACTTTTCTTCATGTTTTCATATCCCCTGAAGCAATTGAGAGCCTCATTACAAGTTGCCCTCTGTTGGAGAATTTATCACTTAGGCATTGTGATTGTTTATCTCTTACTATCCGTGCACCGAGCCTCAAGTACTTGTGTCTCCAAGGTGAATTCAAGGAAATTTGTCTAGTAGATATGCCGCTTTTGGTTGAAATTGTTGTTGCTATGTATATGTTTGACAATGTTGCCGAGCATATTGAACAAAGAACAAGTTGCAATTTTGTCAAATTTCTTGGTGGTGTGCCTAATCTTGAGAGACTTGATGGCCTTGTTGACTTCACAAAGGTAACATTGTATTGTTATGTATTTATTAATTTTGTTGGTTCACCTTCCTTTTGCGTATAGTTTGGAACAGTGTTCTGATGTGATTTATAGCTAACTTCTTCGTTTTTGTATGTTCGTGAAGTATTTGAGCATAGGTAATGACCTAGGAAATCTTGCAATGATTTATAACAATTTGGAGACTATCAAAATGCATCTAGTAAGTTTTGAGGCTATGAAAGAGATACGCGCCGTCCTTCGTTTGATTACAAGCTCTCCTAATCTAAAGGAACTTCACATTTCAGTAAGTCTTTACTCATTGCATAGTTGAGAAAATTTCCCCGTTTTTATGAATAGTTCTGTTATTAAATGCATATCATCCCTATTTAAGGTTTATTACTGCAAGGTTTATGCAATTGACTTTGGCAGGGTTCATCAATCATCCCTACTTCCATACATACTGCAGATTTGGAATTTTGGGAAAAAGAATGCCCTTCAGATTATATACTTGACCAGCTTAAAGTTGTAAAGTTGACAGAAATGAGTGGTTGGCCACATGAAATCGAATTTATCAAATTTCTGCTTGGCTGTTCGCCTGTTCTCGAGACAATGAGTATCATTCCTTGTATATATAATATGAAATATCATTTGGAACAGTTGGTCGAATTGATGAAATTTCGAAGAGCTTCTACGAAAGCAGAAATTTATTTCATCCGCGCTGAATAAATGTTGCTCTAAATTCGTGTTCCTCAGCTGTTCGAAATATAATCTCCTAATTTCCTCATTCACACAGCTTTCTATTTCTTCTTTGAAAAATAAATTGATATGTCATTGCAGGTGTTTCCTTTGTTCTCAGAACATGCTGATAGTTACATCCATACTATAATCAACTACAATTTTTGCTTTGGGCACTCTCTTATTCAGCACACTAGTGTGCCGAGCCCAATTATGTTTAGCTCACACTATAATACATGGAGCGTAGGTTCTCTAGTCTCTACTTCTATCCCACATTCAACAGCTCCTTTGCATAGAAAATAATTCAAGTAGAAAGATTCCAAATAGAAACACATCTGACCTGTTATGATATATATATTGGGGCTAGGTGCCCTTACGGATGTTCTCACATGTGAATCTTGGTGAATCAGCTTTACTACCCAAAATCTCAAACCACACCACACCTTTACAAAATTCATCAAGCATTATTACTGCAGCTGTTAAATCCCTATAATCTTGGGTCACACTGTCTTCACCAAAGACGAATCAGATATCAAGGGCAGTGCTATGATAGGGATCTGTGTATTACGAGGTGTGTAAGTTATATATATATATATATATTTTTTTTAAATAGTCAAAGTTAATGTTACTATTTTTTTCCTTCACTGAGATTTGAACCCGGGTTCTCTCCACTTTTTTAACACTTAGAAGTGAACCAGTGGAGCACCCCACCCTGTCTTAGTTACATATTGAGTATGAGATGTTTGATAAAGCATTTAAGTTGTTTGGTTCTTTCCCCTTCATAATTAGCTTCTAAGGTAGGGTCCCCTTGATATCAAAAGTAAATTAAGCACAGTTACAACTCAACCAGCAAAACAATTCCCAAAATAATATCAACAGTTTTGAGTACAATCTATTTTATGAACATTATTCCAACAAGCCGAAGGACCCAAAATGAACATTTCCCATAAAAATCTTCCTCCCATAGTTGATCAAAACACATTACAAACAAACATCTATACGTCAGTTTCTCCAATCAGATTCTGTACAGTCAGAAAAACAACATCATACTAATATCACACACACACACACACAAAAACTATGTATGTTATCTTGGTCCAGAGAGTTCCATAGCTTGTGCAAGCAATGAAGAGTCATCAGTAAGATCAGAATAACGCTCTGAAGAGGAGAGTTCATTTCCTCTACTTCTTGTTGATTCAGCTCTCTGTGAGGCTTCCCATTTCTCTGCAAGTCCATCTCCTTCAAGCATCCTAACTACTTCTGACATCTTTGGCCTGTGACTTGGAAGATACTGAGTACATAAAAGTGCCACTTGAACTATTTCATCTAACTCTATCCTGTCATAGTTGTTTTTCAAATCTTTGTCAACTAACAAGTCAATCTTCTTCTCTTGATGTATTTTCTTCACCTGCAATTTTAATCAGGGTGAATTCTATCAGCTACAAAGCACACGTAAGACATGTAACATGAACACTATACAACTTAATCAGTGACTAGAATAAAAAGTTTAAAGTTGTGGAGCATCAAGTCGATGTAATATATAATAATAAATATTAGATTTAAATATGTTTTGTCTTTAAAATTATCTCTCATTTTACTTTTTGTTCTACAGACTAAAAGCATGCAATTTTATAATTAGTAGGGATTGAAAAAGGATACGGGGAATAAAAAGAAAAAGGTAAATATTATAGGAATTAAAAAGAAAAATATCCCAATATCATAAATTTGACACATCAACATGTCTCAGACTTATAAGTATTTATATGTCAAATTTTAACATAATGCGTACAATTAGTATAATGTTAAAATAAATAAATAAAATGCAAATCCTAATTCAAAACAGAGAATTAGTATTTTAAATTTAGCATTAGGGCATAATAAAATACTGCCGTTGATCAAATTATTGCGGTATTCTCATCAATCAATATATTGGTATAAAAGTTAAAAAAAAATACAAGTAACAGAGTTCAAAATATAATCATCTAAACTTTTTTTAAGTGTCGACATAAATACTATCCAACACAAGTACGACGAGACAACTGATATGAAAGTGTTGGTGAGTGCTTGTTTGTCTACTAGTAAAAAAAAAGTAACGAAGACAAAAAACTGAAAGGACAAAGGAACCAATTCTGTTTGTCTTACCCAATCAAGCATAGCACCTTTCTGGTTAGCTGCTTTACCAAATTCAAGAGCTCTTTGTCCAGATATCAATTCAAGGAGAAGAATTCCAAATCCAAACACATCTGTTTTATCTGACGATTGTCCTGTTGAAAGGTACTCAGGTGCTATGTGTCCTACAGTTCCTCTCACTGCTGTTGTCACATGTGAATCTCTGTGGTCCAACAGCTTTGCTAACCCAAAGTCTCCTACTACAGCCTCACAATCTTCATCAAGTAAGATATTTGCAGCCTTAACATCCCTGTGAATTATCTTTGGATCACACTGTTCATGTAAATATAGTAACCCTCTTCCTGCTCCTAATGCTATTCTCTTCCTTGTAGCCCAGTCTAGAGCTGGCTTGGCTGTTATATCATCAAAAAGGAAATTAGTACTCATACTCATAACAATCAAATTATACATTTGGTTACTCAAATATAGCTAGTTATCAACATTTTTCCTATTTAGGTTTATGGAATTGGAAGTAGGGTTTTAAAAGTGGGTCCGCGACTGCAAACTGGATCGAGTTATTAAGAGGCTGTTTACTTTGTAAAAACATTTCCTATTTTCATTTCCTAAAATTTGTGATAATTTTACTCATTAATGAGGTTAGGGATTTTTTTAAGTTAACAACTGTCTACATTTCTTGAAACAACAAAAATTTCAAAAATATGTTTTCATTATTTTCATTCATGAATGCATATTTAATAACTAACAATTCATCTTATCAATAGTTTACTTCATGAGTCTCTTATCAAGGTAAAATGAAAACATGAAATGTTTTCACAAGGTAAATGGCCCCTAAGGTTTTTGATGTTTTGATCGCTACATAGCCTTAACCGCGGCTGCAATTTAAGACTTTGATTGGAACTTGGAACCAGGGTTTAAAAATAGGGTTTGCAGCCGTGATCTGGACCGCGTCATTAAGGTTTTTGATGTATTTGCAACCATAACACAACTGTGATTGAGGCTGTTTCATCTTTATCTGATCACAATTCTCACTGGTATGAAAGATTGCAATGCAGCCTCAACTGGACTTAAAACCTTGATTGGAACTTGGAAGTTAGTGAGTGCACCAAATTTGAAATTTGATTTTAAAAATTCCATTTCATGAATAGTTGTTCATTAAATTTCTGTCATAAGTAAGATATAGAATTGCTATTACCTTTTAGACGAGAAGCAACACTACCATTTGACATATAGGGATAAACCAAGAGCCTTTCTGTAGTTGTCATACAAAATCCATACAAGCGAAGAAGATTCCTATGTACTGCTAAGCTGATCATCTCTAGTTCAGTTTGGAATTGGATCTCACCACCAATGGCATTACCATCTTTAAGCCTTTTCACTGCTATAACTTTACCATCTGGAAGATAACCTTTGTATACATTTCCAAAACCACCTTTACCAACTAAGTTTTTGCTGCTGAAGTTATTTGTAGCAACCTGAAGTTCTCTGAAATGGAACTTCTTAAGGTTTCCAAGGCAAATCTCTTCGCGGTGTTGTTCTGAAATTTTTTGAGAAAAAGCGAAGAATAAATTTATATGCATACTAGATTAATTGGTTTATGTTTCAGTTTATTGTGATGATTCACTAACCATTCGTGTCAAAGAATATTTGTTTGTTATATCTTTGTCTCCACCAGAGAAGGAAGCCAAAACCCAAAATTAGTAAGCATATGCAGCTTAGGCTTGAAGCAAAAGCCAAAGCAGCTTTGTGACTTTTTGGTCTATTAGAGGATTTTGAATCTTGAGAAACATTTCAGAAAATGGTGTTAGTGTATGAAGTAAGGTAATTTCATGCTAAAATAAATAAAGATTTATATATGATTTTAGTCTCTTCAATTACAATGTTTTTACTTTTAGTCCTTGTTTTTGTTTTAATTAAATCTCGGCAAATTCAAAAATTGTTGCTTTTAGTCATTGTTGCCAGTTTATTGAGACTAAAAGCAACAATTTTTATTTTGTAAGGACTAAATCCAACCAAAATATTTGGAATTAAAACAAAAAGACGTATAATTGTAGATACTAAAATCACATTTTTTTTTTTTTTAAATATATAGTAGTGGAGAATGATAAAACCAATGATTATAAAAATATGAAGACAACTTAAAAAAAAATGAATAGTTTTGTGGGTGCCTCATGAAATATATTTGAATCCAAAAAGCACTAGTATTTTGAACTAAAGTTTAAACTTAGGCCATCATGAACTTTAAGTCAAAATAAAATGATCACGTTATAAAAGACAAGAAAAGATTTAGATGAAAACATTATGAGTTTTGAGAAGTACAAAGCTGTGTACAACATGTGAGAACTATGATTACCTTGAGAGATATTCATAGCAGAAGAAATTAATGTTGTTCTAAAACAGTTTTGTTCAACTCCAGTGGCACATATCTGGGGATTACCAACGATACTGTTTACAAGAAAAGGAAAACATAAAATTATTTACAACATATGAACATAATCATTAATTAGATTTATTTTATTAACATGAGGAAATAACTAATAATATAAAAAAAGACAAAGTAACTTACTTGAATGTTTTGGCATTCAATCTAGGTACAGGTCCACTCAAATTATTAAAAGAGAGATCCCTATATAAAATTCAGAAAAAGACAAATTATTAATTGAAAATCAAAAGAAAAACAAAGGTATAAAAATAATAATGATGAAAGGCATGAGGGAGAGACTTACAGAAAGACAAGCTGTGACATGTTAGCCACTGGGGAAGGAATTGGTCCAGAAAGACTGTTATTGTTTAGCCGCCTGATTTCAATTCAAATTAATTATAAGATTTTTTATAGTGAATGTATTTCATTTGTTTATATTCTTTCTTAACTTTCCTTTTTATCAAACACTATATTATATAAAACTGTATAGAAATGCATATTATGTAGTAACAATACATTCTTCAACTTACAAATAATGGAGACCCTTCATATGAGAAACAGAATCTGGAAGTTGACCAGTGAATAAATTGTCAGAAAGATCAAGAGTTTGAAGCTTTTGAAGCCTCCCAATCTCTGAAGGAATTGGTCCTGAGATATTATTATCCTGCAGCAGCCTGCAACAAAACTCTAGTGAGAAAACATTAACAAAAATTTCATACCATAAGCTTTTTCTCACCATATATGTAACTGGTTGGTTACTTACACAGTTTGAAGATTTGGTAAAGAGCCTATGCTTGATGAGAGAGTTCCAGATATATTATGGCTTGGAATTCCACTGACAAAAAGAAAATAACAAAGGATGAAACAAGAAGTAAGATAAAATCTTCAAGAAGAAGAAAATTAAGTACTAATCTCAAATGAAATATAACCAAAAATAGTAACTAAAAAGTTGATGTATCTAGTTTGAAGACCAGATACGTCAATTTTTCAATCATCATTTTTGTTTATATTTCGAAGGACGAATTTCTTTGTTCTAAGTTTGACATACAGGGCAATCACAAAATGATCAGGAGAACAAGTGACCATAGCCCAGTTACAAGGATCCACAGACTCAGCATCCCAGGTATTTAAGGCAGAATAAGGATCCACTAGAGAATTCTTAATACCCATCAAAGCTTGAACTGCATTGAACAAGTATATAAAAATTTATATATCAACCATATATTTATTAATATATTATTACTACTAATGGTTTCATATCCATGTCTTAGAAAAGAAGATAGTGCTATTAGCTAGTTACCTTCATAGTTGACACCTTTAGGAGAAAGCAAACCAGCAACTGAAGTCCATAAGAAGAACAAAGCCAAACAAAACAAAGCTACGTCTCTATTTCTTTCCATTGGGTTGAAGAATCAATGAAAACTTATTGCCAAAACACTTTTTTCAAGCTCTATTCTTAAATGAGGCAAGTAAGTTAGTAAAAGAGTAGGTTTTGAATGATTCAGCACTACCAAACCAAAATATTCAACTTGTCAATGCTTACATCAAAAGAGGAACCAAGTTGTAACATTAGAGTTGTGCACTCACTTCAATCCTTGTTTGTGTCAGACTTTGAATCAGATGCAGTAGTAAACTGACTTGAAAAAAGAAGCATAGCATGACTTTACCAATGGTTCAAAAAAAGAAAGGAAAGCAAAGAATATATATATAATTAAAGCAAAGTGCCACACCACCCCCATTAACCTATTTCTAGATAAATGAAAAAGATGGCAGAAAAAGAAAATTCCTTCAATCATGCATTGGTCTTCACACTAAGACATTTATTCTATTCCTTGACTATTTGAAAAATAAAATATTAGCAAGTGAAGTATTATCTGTTAAGCACTGTCAAAGTTTGGTTTCAGTGGAGCTTAATCAGAAAATTAAGATTAAACCGTTGAATATGTTACATCAGATTCTCTTAAATATTTTGGAGTCCTATTTTAATTTTAAAAATTAGGTTCTTATTAAAAAAAATGCAATTTAAATAAAAAAAATTCAAAGACAAGAGTATATTATAAAAAAATGGCTCTCCCCAATTGAAGGTTATGTACTATTGTGCTTGATACATAGTTTAATAGTCAACCATGTATTAGATGCTCTTACCGTAGTTATTGAATCTATCAAAATTACAAAAATATTATTAAATATATATTTTGTTAGTCAATTTGATCTTCTAGTGTGTTTTTTTATTATTTAGTTTAATTCTCTTAAATTTCTTTTGTTCGTCAATGTATTTGTTAAAATACTAATGAAGTTTTTAAGTTTAATTCTCTCAATGTATCAAGATACACTTAAGGATATTTTTTGAAGTTTTGATAAGTAACTATAAGTTTAATTGTAGTTTTGATCCACTAATTTTAAAATTATTCAACTTTTATGTGTTTTTGAATTTTCTAGACTCAAAATTGTACCTTGATATATTTTAAATGATATAATATACGATTTGATTATTTAAATTCAACTTCATATAATAATTAAATTATAAAAAATGAATTATTCTTTAAATTAAATTTTTTTTTTAAAAAAAAAACTTCAATATTTTTTAATATTGATTATTCTATATCATTATATTATATATAATTATAAAGTATATATGGTGAATGATTTATTCATTTAGGAATAAAATTTACCATTTACTAAAAATTTAACAAAGTAGGTCGGAGTTCTTAGCTGTCAGCAATGAGGAGAGAGAAATAAGAAAAGTGTCTCATTTTGATTTGTTAGTTACTGTATAAATTAGAATCCAAACATTCTTTTTCCTAAGGATATGCCATAAACCAAACTCCACTTTCATTCAATTATTATTATTATGAGAAAAAGGTGAGAATCCCAAAGGATTGAATTGAGGTTGAGATTGGTGATATGCAATGGTTCCTTGTCGTGAGATCTTTGTTGTGTCAATAATGTCTCCCATTTCCTCACTGTTCCTTTTATTAACTTTGGTCATTTATTTATCATATACATTATTAATTAATCTTAGTTGAATTAGCTTTATTGATTCTCAATCACTCATTTTGTCTCCAAATAAATCACATTCAACAGACAATTCCTCTAATAAACTAGCCAAAAGCAGCTTACTTTTAAAAGTAAAAGCTGTTTCTCACATTATTATGAATTCTCGCTATTCTTTTTAGTTTTTACTATCATTGTGTCATGAAGGACCTACAGGACGTGTAATGTCGATTTCATTCCCGCTTTTGTAGGAACTGTTTCTTTTTTTTTCATCAAAATTTTGCTAGCATATCAGAAATGAACATGCTGAATCCACCCAAAAAAAAAAAACTCACATAATATAATTTTTTTTAAGTAAACTTGATTCATTATAAAGTCTACTTTCACATATAAAGACAATATTAATATTATTAGAATGAATATTATATCTTAAATTTAAATATGATATATCAGAGTTGTGTAAAAATCTTTTTTACTATTTCATCTGATAGAAAAATATATGTACAAACATAATAAACATGCGTTAATGCATTATTTATTTATTTCAAATTTTGAATGAAATATGTCAACATATTTTATTTGATTTGTTTTTGTTTATATTTAAAATCAGAGTAAGTAGAT
>JBBPBR010000008.1:14497337-14509807 GCA_037974775.1 Cicer pinnatifidum
ATATATATACTAAAATATAATTGTTTTTATCATTTTAAAATATCAAATAAAAAATATTTAAATTATTAAATATCAAAATTATTATTTTAATCAATAATAAATAAATATAAAATATATTTTACCATTTTAAAATAAAATTTTATAAATATAATTTTTAAAAATATAAAATCAAAATAATCTTTAAAAATCTGAAATAAACGGAGTTTTAATACCGCGATGTTCAAATTTCAAATTATTTGACCTTATTTCTATTATAATACAAATGGAATGTAATTTATTTAAAATAAAAAGTTGATAACATAAAAAGATATATGATTAATTATACATATACACATAATATCATTTATTTATTTAAAAATTAATTATTTATATTATTTATTTTATTCTTTAAAATATGATATGTTCAGTCAATAAAAAAGTGGGTCCCATGTTTAGTGTTTTACATCTGAAACCAGAAATAGTAAGTACTTGATTGCGTTATATGGCTCGCTAAGCTACCTAGGTGCACGTGCAATATATACCCCACTACGTTCGAAACAGTTCTTTGGACCGATCATTAAAGCCAAAGCTGACCATAAAGGCTTATAAGACAACAAATCTAATTATTAGTTGAATTAGATTAATTAAGCTACTTTAATTTATAAAGTAGTTCATAAGTACGTTACTGTTATAGGAGAAGTTGTCCAATTGATCAGATGTGAGGCCTTTTTAGTAAATGTTCTCCTTATCCTTTATGGTTACTCGATAGAGCAAAGTTTCTCTCTACTTATAAAAAAAAAAAAACTTGATTAGTGGTAATAATTAAATTGGACATAATTTAAGTTCATGTTCTAGGAATATGTATGGACAATGTGAATAAATTTAACATAATGGATACTAAAAAAGAACACAAAGGTTTGTCTTTTAAATCTTTAAAAATTAAAGTGTGTGAATTTAAACAGTTTATTGAGTAAATAGATTTAATAGAGGTACATGTGTCAGAGAAAAAGTTCAATTGGTTTAATTATGAAATTGAAGGATGTCTGGTGAATAGGCTTAAAGTATTTCTCTTTTTGAAAGAAGTTGTTTCAAAATGGAAAAAGAGTTCTCAATGTATAAGATAGAGATAAATATATCTGACCACTGTCGAACATAGTTGCATTGTGAGAATTCATATTTGGGACCCTAACATTTTGAGTTCAACAATAACTAGTTAGAACATGTAGAACATAAATCATTGTCGTTTTGAACAATCTCATATTCCAAAGTCTGATATGCTAATCAATTAGATTGTAATGGTTAATCTATAAAAACCTATCAAACTAGTTGATTAGCTAATATCTAATCAACTAGTAAAATTTGACTAATTGATTATTCAGTTATGCAGAGTCCAAAATTAATTTAAAACGATCAAATATCAGTTTAACTTTTATTCGTTGATGATATAAGATCCAATATATAGTGGTTAAAGCCAAGTAGTTACTCGAAAAACTAATAATAAGGAACAACCAATTATTTGACCTAAGATATAGATAAGTAACTTTTGATCAAGAGTAAATTTATTGGAGACACAACCTTAATCTTTAACCAATTTAGTAAGCCAGATTTTCCTTTATCAATCATAATTCCTCTTTTATAATTCATAATCCCTCTTTCTTTCCTTTGATCACGTGTCAATTATTTCCCTTGAATCTTTGAAATCAAAGTAGGAGACTTTGATCCTTAAGATTACTTTTATGGTATTGTGCTTGATCTATCCAAGTATGGTGGGATGACATTTTCCAGCATATAGTATCTATAGAATAGGGTATGGTGGTTAGGAGATTACTATTTCATTATTGTTAGAACATAGAGTATGTTATTGTGTGAATTTAAACATTTGTTGAAGTCCGACATTGGAAAGAAATATTTTTTGTAAATTCAAGTGGAAAGAAACATATTTTTTAAAATTCAAGACCCACACTAGAAATATTTTTTTTTTTGAAGCCCCACATTAGAAAACTCTCATATTTTGAATAGTTTTCAATTATGTAAATATTAAAGTCTAACATTGGTTAGAAAGCATATGTGAGTTTTCTTCCAATGTGGAAAGAAACATGTTTTTTAAAATTAAAGTCCCACATTGGAAATAAATTTTTTTGAAGTCCCACATTGGAAAACTCTCATATTTTGAATATTTTTCAATTATGTAAATATTAAAGTCTCACATTAGTTAGAAAACATATGTGAGTTTGCTTCCATCATTATATAATGAGTTTCAAACTATTGGGAAATATACACCAAAATTTGATGCATTTCTCAACTTTCTCTTTTCTCTCTTTTATATTATGTTGGCCTAATTTTCGAGCCACTTATCCCCTTTCTTTGTGTCCCTTCAATTTTAGAGCAGTTGTTATGTTGTAGTTCCTTCAATTTTTAGAGCGGTTGTTATGTCGTAGTCCCTTTGGTTTTAGAGCGGTTGTTATGTTGTAGTCCCTTTGGTTTTAGAGCGGTTGTTATGTTGTAGTCCATTTGGTTTTTATAGCGGTTGTTATGTCGTAGTCCATTTGTTTTTAGAGAGGTTATTTTGTCGTAGTTATGAGTAGTTGCAGTATCATATTGTGAATGACTTTAATCATCATATTGAGAGTGACTTTAACCGCCATATTAAGGGTGTAATTCTAGAACAGTTTTCTACAGTGCAATGAAACTTCGATATAGTGAATTTGGGCTGTTTTATCCAGGGGACTTCATGGTTGATAGTCTGCCTTGTACAATTTGGGAAGTGCCGCGAAACATCTTAAATAGAGCGACCTAGTCTGCGACTTAACCCAGTAATACCTTTGGTGGCATAAATTGTGATTTTTAAATAGTTTTTGAAAATAAAAAATAATAATTTTAAGAAGTTTCTTCCTGCCATGTCAACCGAAGAGATTACTAGATTTGGTTATATTGCCTCTAATTTCAATAAACTGTTTCAGTTTGAAGCAAACAGAAAGTGATAAAGCAATTGAAGAATTAACCCATGGGAGAATGATGATAAAAATTATATTCTTAATGGACTTGCTGATGATCTGTATAACTATTACAGTTTCAGCAATACTACTAGAGATGTTTGAGATGCTCTAAATAAATATTTTATAAGCTGCTACCCAAAATATCAGATGATCGATGACAGATCAGTGAAGTCACACTCTCGTAAAATTCAGAAGATAACTTATGAGAGCATCTATTAAGGTGCGTCACTCACGACATATTTAAATTAAAAGTTGAAATTTAATATGTCTCTTTATGTTTGAATGTTGAAATCAATAAAATATCTCTTTTTGCTTACATGTTGTGTGATTTTAATTTTTGATATGCTATATTCTTTGATGTGAAACATCTTATTTCAAAATTAAGCAACTTATGTTTAATTCTAAAGTTATTGTTAAATGATTTTGAAAAATATGATTTTTGTAGTCAAACTAAAATAACAAAGATTTCACATAAATTTGTAGTTAGAGAATCTGAGTCTTTTAAATTTATTACACTTTGATATATGTGAACTCGATGAGATGTTAACAAGAAATGAAAAATAAAAGTGAAACGTTTGACATGTTAAAGATCTTTGTAACTGAAATTGAAAATCAATTTAGTAGAAAGATTAAGAGGTTCTAAGTATGATTCTAGTTTGTTTAATGAGTTTTATAAATTGTCTCGAATTATACATGGAGGTAGTTGCACCACAATTGCTTGAAGTGAATGGTAAAGTTGAAAAAAAAAAAGGGAATAGAACTCTTATTATTGAACTAGTTGTTGCTAGTATGCTTGGTGGTGCATCTCATTGGTGTGCGAAAAATATATTGCTTATTTGCTATGTTTTGAGTAGAGTTCCTAAATCTAAAAACAAAACATCTCCTTATGAGATAGTGAAGAAAAGACAACTAAACTTGTCTTGTTTTCAAACTTGGAATTGTCTGGCTTATGTTAGAATCCTCAATCCTAAGCGAATTAAACTCGCCAGTAGAGCCTATGAATGTGTGTTCATTGGGTATGGAGTAAAGAACAAAGCGTAAAGGTTTTTGACCTAAATGCAAAAATAATCATAGAGTCAAATGATGTTGACTTCTATGAAAATAAATTCCCTTTCAAATGGAGAAATAGTGGGGGCAGCGAACAAGTCATGTTCCTGTAACTAGAAGCAACAAACCAGACAAAACATTAACTCGAAGAAGTAAGAGAGTCAGAGTTGTTAAAATTTATGGACCCGAATATATGACCTATAACTTATAAGAGGATCATGCAAATCTTTAAAAAGCTTTGTCATCTTTGGATGTAGATTTATTGAAAGAAGCAATAAACGATAAAATAGATTCTCTAGAGTCTAATAGGACCTAACATTTAGTAGATTTGCCTCCTGGTTACAAACCAATAGACTGTAAATAGATATTGAAAAATAAACTAAAACTCGATGGAACTATTGATAAATATCAAGCATGCCTTGTAGCCAAAGCTTTTAGAAAAAGAGAAAATATAGATTTCTTCGACACTTTTTCATCAGTCACTATAATAACATCCATTAGGGTGCTCATATAACTTGTGACTATTCATAACTTGGTGATACACCAGATGGATGTTAAAACAACTTTTTTAAATGGTGATCAGGAAAAAGAAATATATATTGAACAACCTAAAAGTTTTGTAATTCAAGGACAAGAATACAAGGTCTATAAGTTAGATAAATCATTGTATGATCTTAAACAAACTCCTAAGAAATGGCATAAAAGTTTGATAACTTGATTATATCGAATGAGTTTCAAGTGAATGAAAGTGACAAATGTATTTACTACAAATCTGGAAATGACATTTGCACTATCATATGTCTCTATGTAGACGACTGACTCATATTTGACTCAAACATTCATGCTATAAATATTGTGAAATCGTTGTTGCGTAACAACTTTGATATGAAAGACCTCGGAGAAGCAAATGTAATCCTTGAAATCAAGATTACTAGGTCAAGAAATGGAATTTCTTTGGATCAATCTCACTATGTTGAAACAATCCTAAAGAAATATAAATACTTTGAGTGTAAATCCGCTTGTATATCATATGATCTAAGTGTAAAACTTTTCAAGAACATTGGTGAAGGTGTTAGACAAACTAAATATGCAAGCATCACTAGCAGTCTAAGATATGCCACTGATTGTACTAAACCCAACATTGCCTATATCATGGGATTATTGTGCAGGTTTACCAGTAGACCTAGTATGGAGCATTGGCACGCTATCGAAAAATTCATGAGATACCTAAAAAGGACCATGAGTGTCGAATTACATTATCAAAGATTTCCTACAGTCCTTGAAGGATACAGTGATGCTTATTGGAATATTTTATCAAATGATTACAAAGCAACCACTATATTTTGGAAATCGAAGAACATACGATATTGGCTCAGTCCACTATAGAGTCTAAAATGACAGCACTAGCTACTACTAAGGAAGAAGTGAGTTGGTTTAGATGCTTGCTAGTTGAGATCCCTATATGGGAAAACATAGGACATATGTGTTGATCCACTGGGATAGTACCACAGCTATTGTGAAGATTGAGAATCGTTATTACAACGATAAGAGACAAAAAATTCATCGTAAACACAATGTTGTTAAAGAGCTACTTTATAAAAGAGTTGTTATAGTGGATCATGTATGCATTGATGAAAATTTAGCAAATCCTTTGACTAAAGGGTTAGCTAGAGAGAAAGTCGTAAATACATCCAAAAGGATATGACTAATGCTTATAGAGTCACTCATGATGGTAACCCGAGCTAAAAGACTGGAGATCCCAAGAATTAGGTTCAATGGATAATAACAAGTCGTGAAGTGATATGAGATGAACATGCTATTATAAATTAGAGAAGCATGATTCCTGAAGTGATGAAAGGATGAGGTAATAGAAACTCTTAATGAGATCTATACTCTATATGGAGGGAGTACCTAGCTACAAGAGTACTCTTGATAGACTCACCTATGTCAATGTGGAAGTGGAGCCGCTTCCTATGGAATTTTGAGGCAGAATTTCTAGAGCGTTTACTATATTGAGATTTACATGCAGGGATAATAATGCACGGGCTTTTGAGAATACACCATATGAAAAGTTTATGTGTCGCTTTGATGTTAGAAATAGAGTTCAAGACTACGAGTCACTCTTGTTAAATTTGAATCTTACTTACTATGCAAAAGTTCAAGTCAAGAGACACATTTGTTTATGCACGATCTTATAGAAGCGTTTGAAGGTATTTCATAAACATTTTTTTAAAATTCAAGTGGAGGATTGTTGGAACGTAGAGGATGCTATTGTGTAAATTTAAAAATTTGTTAAAGTCCCACATTGGAAAGAAATATTTTTTGTAAATTCAAGTGGAAAGAAATATGTTTTTTAAAATTCAAGTCCCACATTGGAAAGAAATTTTTTTGAAATCCCACATTGGAAAACTCCCATATTTTGAGTAGTTTTCAATTATATAAATATTAAAGTCCCACATTGGTTAGAAAACATATGTGAGTTTGCTTCCATTATTATATAATGAGTTTAAAACTGTTATGAAATGTACACCAAAGTTTGATTCATTTCTCTACTTTTTTTTTCTTTTTATATTTTGTTCGCCTAATTTTCGAGCTAATTCTCCCCTTTATTTATGTCCCTTCGATTTTAGAGAGGTTGTTATGTCATAGTCCCTTCGGTTTTTAGAGTGGTTGTTATGTTGTAGTCCCTTTGGTTTTTAGAGCGGTTGTTATGTATAGTCCCTTTGTTTTTTAGAGCGGTTATTATGTTTTAGTTATGCGTGGTCGTAGTATCATATTGCAACTGACTTTAATCTTCATATTGAGAGTGGTTTTAACCCCCATATTAAGGGTGTAGTTCTAGAACGGTTTTCTATGGTGCAGTGGAACTCTAATATAGTGAATCTGGGTTGTTTTATCCTAGGGACTTCTTGGTTGATAGTTTGTCTTGCACAATTTGGGCAGTACCATGAAACGCCTTAAAGAGAGCGGTCTAGTCCGCGACTCAACCCAGTAATATCTTTTGCGGCATAAATTGTGATTTTTAAATAATTTTTTAAAATAAAAATTATTGTACTAAAAATCTATGTTGTGTTATTGTCATGAAGATAGTTATCAGTTGTTGATAATTGACTATAAATATAAGTGAACAAAAGTTGGTTTAATTCTATTATATTTGAAATAACTTACTTTGACTATTTTAGGTTATTATTTGATTAAGTCATGTAGCTAAAATGTTAGGTCATAAAATCTTGAAATAATTTTGAGCTAGTCAATTGGGGAAACTTCAATCAAACGATCATGTGAACATATAGACTAGAATTGGATTTGAAGTTATTAGGTCACAATCTAAGAGATTTTAATTAAATGACGTATTTACTTATATTATTACTTGTGTTTGATATATATATTCTTATTCTACATTTCATCCTCACTTTTATATATGTATAACATTTTAGCTCATATTTCTTTATTTGTATCTGGTATGTGTCTTATACAATACAGATGGAGAGCTTCATTCCTCCACAGTTTCCAAGAGTGTCGGGAAAAATACTATAGAGTGACCTATAGGGCAACGTCTGTATTTGTTGAGAGTTACATTTTCACAAAACTTAGGATATCCATAGGTACTTCCAAGAACCTCTTATTCCCAAAATCTTGGACAAGAGAGAAGTAGACGACAATGAGTACACTTATCATCAATTATTCGAGAGATTTTTTCGAGGACAATGGTGTGGGAGAGAACATAAGCCATTTGAGGAGTCTGAAGTTTCAGTATATGATTCTGCTACTCCATAGAGTTTGTCCCATCCTAATGTGAAAACGACAACCAAGTAGACTTTTCTTTTTATATCTGCACCTTTTGTGTTTTGGTCAGTACAACGTCTGTTAATTTTAGATATAGGAAGTCAGTAGCTTTTGCTTTGATATATTTTGTGAAGTCTCATTAGTTCACGTGGCATTGCGATAAAAACTTTATGTATTTATCTATTTTTACTTCTGGTCCAATGATTGAACATCCACATTCTTTAGAAGTCTCTAGGTCAATTTCTTAAATTAGATGCCACATTAAAAAATTTCCAATGTTCTTGTTGTGAGGTTGAAAATAATTATTGATACTTTGAAACTTCAAAATTCCTTTTTCCTCAAAAACAAAGTCTTGATTGTGTGGTTGATTTGGTCAGAAGGTGGAAGGTGTTGGAATCAAATTGGTTTTCCTTTTGTGATTTTGATGTTAACAAAGATGTTTTATGAGAATAATTTGTTTGGAATAATGGCTTCATTAAGTGTGTAGGAATTAGAATAGAAAATTAAGAGAAACAACATCAGAAGAAGAATTCATAAGTAGATATCCGAGGAAATTACCAAAGGAAACCACTAGAGGAAATTACCAGAGGAAATCATCAGAGAAAGTAAAAAGGTCAGAGGAAACAAAATCAAATCAGTCAACGAAATCCTCATAATCAGACAAATGTAAGTTTAGAAAAGTACATGCATATGCCTTTGATAGTGTGCTTCTAGTAGTTATGTGTGTTTCTAGTTTCAATGTGCTTCTAATAAGCGTGTTTTTTATAAGTGTGCCTCTGAAGAATTATGTGCCTTTGAAGATTTGTCATGTCTTTGGAGTTTTCATGCCTTTGATGAATAGTATTTTTCATGCATTTGATGAACAATATTTTTCCATGCTTTTAATGAATAGTATTTATGCATGACTCTGATGAATAAAAATTTTACATGTCTATGATGAAGTCTACTTTCTACACGACTCTAAAATTCAAAGCTACTGTTCAAGCCTACCTCTAAAGCTTATGTTCCAGTAGCTCTAATATGTTCAACATATTCCAAAATGTTGCCTCTAATAAGCAGTCTTTGAAGTTGCATTGACTCTGATAATGCAAAAAAGGTGAAGTTTCTCATGTCACTAATTCTAAGTCACACAGGTTTTCCTATGACAGAACTATTTAAGCAACAAAGCATCTAACTCCAACAATCACGTCAATGATTCTGATGGCTAAAAGTCAACGACTCTAGTGAAAGGTCAAAGACTCTGATAGAGTGAGCAACATACTGAATTAGACTTAGTTGTGTCCTTACTTCTGAAGATCCAAGAACAAACCCAAAATTGTTCCCTCCCAAATCAAACCAAACATATGAAGGAAGACTCAAGTGAATCAAATTGAAAATGTAATATGAACAAATACACACAATATCTTTTTAGAAGAATTGCCCATATCAGAATTGTTCAAAATGTAATTTGAAAATAATTTTGTTATTATAAAAACTCTAAGTATATATCATCTTGGTTCCAACAAATCTTGTGTGTTGTCTTTACAACTAAATTATATGTCTTATTGTTGCATTTAATTAGTAAAAATATTTAAGTCACCAAATCAAAATTAAAATTAATAAAAGAGTTTTAATTTATACATATATAATTCAACCTTACTATTCGTGTATGTGCACCTTCAATTTAGAAGGATACATGTTTATTATTTAAAATAGATTTTTGAAAGTCTTACAATTTAGTGAGTTGACATTTCTTACGATAGATGATGGGAATAATCGGGCGTAATAATTCATAAATATAGTGGATCAGTTGTTGTATGTGTTTATCTAATGTTTTAGTAACGATGCATTGGAGTCTAATAAGTGATTTTAAAACTAAAAAAGAACTTAAATATGAAGATCTTTGACGTCATTTCTTTTTGTAATTATATTAGAAGGTTTAGAAAGGTTGGTTGCAAAAGTGTTATAGTTGGGATACTTGACATTTTATGATATTAATAGTAATATCTCTTTTCCCATCTAACAATTTTGCAAATAATATCATTCTAATTTGTGAGGGATCTTCGGATAATATTTGGTATTTGAAAATAATTTTGATAAGTTCTGAGTTGGTGTTAGGTTTAAAAATATATTTTGTAAAGAATAATATTTTTAGACTATCTTGTTGTTTATTTTTTAATCTTATATTGGCTTATTTCTTTTTAAGTTTTTTGCATGTGCTTTTAGTGGAAAATATGATAAATTATTGGAATTCAAGTGTGAATAGTTAGTCTTACATCGATTAAAAATGGAAAAAATATTAAATATATAAGAAAAGTGATTTATATATCTAATATTTTAAGATTTTATATTATGTTAAAATGTGGTTTCAAAATCTTTTGTAGATTCTAAAACATTTAATTTATTATTATAGCTTACAAGCTCGTCAAAAATTCGATGAAAATATGTTAATCTTCTCAGAAAAGGGATGCATCTTTCTTTTGACTGAAAAGTGACTAATTAATTTGGTGTTGATGACCTTGTAATTGTATTGCTTTTCATTTTTCAAAACTCGAAATAAGGCATTGAGATTTAATTCAGGTGCAACAAATATATGGGTGGATTGATTGGTGGAAAGATATATGCATACATCAAATTAGATAACGTGTGTGTACAAAAATGAGTCTCCTTTTTATTCATGTGTAACATGTATAATAATAGGTTTAAATGAGTTTCATTCGGTAAATATGTATAATTTTGATTTTAATTTATATTCCTCTAAGAACAAAATATTTAAAAAAAAATCTTTTAATGTGTTTTTTAATTAAAAATAATGATATGGTTATTTTTTGTTGATGTGATATATGCTGACTAGATTTAAGTAGCTGAATGTATTCATTATTTATTATTAAACTAAATAATAATAATTCATATTGTAATTTTAAACAAAATAATTAAGGTCAAACTCTGAAATTGATATCTCTTTCAATTCAAAAGTCCGGAACATATTTATCACCAATAAATGTGAGAATAGGTTAGATCGAATTAGTTTTTGTTAAGTCTAAGTCTGACATGTGGTCTATCATATATTTACTTTTTATGTTTAAGTATGATCTTAATAGAAGTCTGATATGACATGTTAGTCTACTTAAAAAAATTTCATTTAATATTTTTGAATAAGTAATGAAATATATCTTTAAATAGATTAACGAGTTAATATGACAATGAAATTAAGTTTTATTTTGATATTTAAGATCACATTTTAAAGAATATGATTTTATATACATTATACTTAAATTATATTTTATAATAATATTAAATGTCAAAAACTAAATGAAGTTAATATGCGTAAATTATTAAAAAATGAATATATAACTAAAAGATCAAAATTTAATATAATAATTAATGTACTAAAAAATATTATTTATATTAATTTATATAGACCTAAAACACTTATTTTTTATATATATATATATATATATAATCTGATCTGACCCGAAGTAAGTTAAGTCGTAGATCCATCAATATCACCTATTTTTATCCTTATTAAGCAATTTCAACTTCTTATAAGGAAGCGACATGCATATTTAAGCCAAAATCGTTGGCCCAACATAAATACATTTTGAAGATAAAGTAATTGCTTGTAGGAATTTTCATTCCAAATCCAATCAATGAATTATGAGTCATTAAAAGAATATATTCCTTTAGTATTTCACTTGAAACGAGATATTAATTTATGAGATAAATTTTTCTGGATTTTTGAATTGAGGGATATGGGTTGGGGTTGAATTTATTTTATTAAAATTATTATTTAATTTTTATTAATAAAAAATGCACAGTCAACATCTTAAATCTAGTTAACATATGCCACATCTAAAAAATAATGAATAACCACATCAGCATTTTTAATTTAAAAAATACATAAATGGGACTTTTTTAAAAGTTTTTTTAATTTTATAGAGATATAAATTAAAATATATTTTTTATAAAAAATAAAATTAAAATGACACATATTTATAAAGACCAAAATTATATTTAAATCATAGTAATATTATTTTGCTTGTGAAAAGAATTATGTCTATATTATAAAATAAATTATGTCTAAACATTAAATTAAATCTCTCAAACTAAAAATAATTGTGTTATTTTTATTTATGTCAGAACAAAGTCTCTCGAACTCAATTTTTCAAAAAGTAATAAAATAAATTTTAGCTTGAAAATCTAAGCATAAGTTACTATAATTGAAACTAAATCAAAATTAACCAAATTATATTCAAAACCACGCTATATCAAACACAAAACCACCCATAATCACATCACTAGACAAACAACTTACGGTCTCAAATGAGGATCACTTATAGAATAAACCAAAAATAAACTTTCAACTACTTTTTTGAAAATTAGATTTGATACCCTTATTTTGACATCTATCCCCACAAATTTTTTTAAAAATCAATTTTATTCTTGTCATTTTTACTTTCTTTTATTGAAAATTTTTTAATCTATTTTTTATTTTGAAATTCTCATTATGCAAAAATATCGTCTTAATTTGAAATTTCCCTCAAACAAAAAGTAGTTGAAATTTTTTTTTTACTTAACGAATATTTTGTTTTCAAAATTTTTGATAAATAAAAAAAATTTGAGTAAAATTTTTGTCAATAAATTTTTTCATTTTTTAAATTATTGATAGACAAAAAAAAATTG
>JBBPBR010000008.1:14511096-14536526 GCA_037974775.1 Cicer pinnatifidum
ATAAATTTAAAATATCTATAAAGAAAATAAATTTAAAAAATTTGTAACACATAAAAAAAATTATTTTATGTAAACAAATATTTCAAATTTGAAGTTTACATTAAATATTAAAAAAAATGCAAAACTCTAAAAAATTACATGATTTTAATTCACACTTCACTCATTCATTTTTTATATATGCTAATTCAAAATCTTTGTGTTTATTCATTCTTAGAAATATTTGTATATCTTCCACCTATTTTCTAAAATTTATCTTTTTTAACTCATGATGTTTTTTGTTTGCTTATCTTGATTTTTCATTTAAAGATCGTTGAAGAAATCACAAAAGGTTCCACTTATTTCGTATTTTTTAAGATCTTTAGGTGTTTTTTCTTCTTCTGAATTGTGTGTATTTTTATTCGGCTAGGAGCAAATTTATTTGTGTAATATTCTTTTCCTCTTTATACGTAGCAATCATGTGCAAGGAGTGTGATGAATTAAATTAAATTAGTTGGAACGTTTGTAAATATGCTTGTCTTGGAATGATGGAGCTCGTTTTAAGGCAAGGAAAAATATCAATAATTATTGGGCAGTTTCACAGTTTTTTATTGTCTTTGAAGTATGTTTAGTTTTATTATAGTTTCTGATTGTTTATATGAGCCAGAAGCTCTAAGGATTAATAAAAAGAAATTGTTAATTTTTTTTAATTGAGACTAAAAACAAAATATATATAAATTTTATAAGAACTAATACAAATTTATTAAATCTTATTTTCATCTATATATATATATATTGCTAAATAAGTTAGGAACGGATCAGATGTTGACTTGCACACATGAATTTAATTATTTTACCAAAAAATAATTATATTATCTTCTAAGTTTATCCGAATATAGATTATTAAGGCTTTCTAGAAGAAGAAAAAAAACTAGAGTTGAGAGGTCATTTATATAAAGGAAACCATTCTCCAACAACTAATTCAAAATATATACATATTTTTGTAAGATTTTGAAAAAATTATTTAAATGAATGCCCTTTGTTTCGTATCTTACTGGAAATATTTTTAACTTTATAAGAATTTATACTATTATGAGACATAGTGGAGATCATCCCAAAAGATTTACAAATTTATATGCAAAATGTTCTAGTATTTAATCACTCGCCAAAGGGCAAAGTCCAAAAAATTTATTGTGTTTCTATATACTTTTCACAATCATATTGACATGTCCAAATAATAAGCTACAAGAGTATAACTCTCATGCATCAGCGATTCAGCAGTGAATTCTACACTCACATAAATATATGTATGTGGTATAATTTCAAAATTCACCCCCTAAATGTAAATATCTAACCAAAATTAGGCATTTTAATCATCAATAAAATAATGCATTAAATTCATGATATGTTTTACTCCAAAATTCATGGTTGAATAGTCCGAAAGAAAGTTTTTTCTTCATATATATTAGTTTTCTATACTCTTACCGTCTCACATTCATATATCATATAAATAGATATACGTACTTTAATGCATAATGACATTTTTAATTATTTTTTCGTCTTAGAGGGAGCATAAGATTATATTTTGAATAACCATTTTCTTTTTTTGACTAATTTAGAATAAACTATAAAAATTATAATGATATTATCAAACCAATGAGCATTTAAATAAACTTTTATTTTTTTTATTAAATTTAGTGATTTGTTTTTCTTCTTCTTATATATAGGATCAGAAGTAATAATAAAAATACATTTGATTTTCAATCTGGCATGATACGATTTGTGTTTTAAAAAATTTGAACTTTATGTATCCGAAAACTTAAAATTTTTGGTACACAATTATGTTTCATAAATATATTTAGAAGGAGTATTTGTTGACCAAGGTGGAATAAAGATATGATTCATAATTCACAAGGAAGTAAACTGAAACTCTAATTTTTCCTATAAATAGAGGATCAAGGTTTAAGAAGAATACAACCACAAGGTACAACAGACTCAGAAATCCTAAAAACCAAAGTCATTCAAGAAAAACTTTAAAACCAAAGTATTCAGAGTCTAAGGTTTTAAAGTTCTAGAAAGGCATTCTTTATATTATTTAGTGCTTCATTGTAAGTGTGGAAAATCATTGTATCAAATTTTCTTTGTTAGAAGCAAACCAATCATGTTCCAAACTTTAGTAACCCAGTCTGATAGTGGCTTTAGTATTCCTCAAGAAATCTAAGTTGTCAAATTGTGTTGACAAGGTTTGACTTGTAGGGTCAAAGTGTTGTGTGCCTTCCATAATTAGGGTTTGTCAGATTATGTTGAGAAGATTTGGCTTATAGAATCAAGGTACTTGTGTTCCTAAAATAGTCTGAGATTCTCGTGTTGTTTTGGGAAGACTGACTTGTAGGGCCATATGTTGTGTAATTCAAGGAGTTGAATTAATGGATTAAATCCTTCTAAGTGAGGGGAACAAGACGTAGCTACCAAGTTTATGGTGAACCATGATAAATTATTTGTGTCACTTTACTCTTGCATTCCTTAGTTTTGTTACTATGTATGCTCTAAGTCATCAAACTCGAACCAACTTTAGTCAAATGATGAAAAATAATCCGATTTAGACAAACACAATTCAATCCACCACCTTCTCATGTTTTCATCTTCAATTGGCATTAGAGTTTGGCCCAAGGTTGAGTACTTTGTAGTGTTTGAGGAAAGATCCAATGATTCAATATGTCTAGATTTAGTGAAGAAGCTATTGGAGGAAACATCAACAGACCACATTTGTTTGATGGTGAACATTTTGAGTACTGGAAGAGAAAGGTTGAAGATTTTCCTAATTGAAAAAGATTGTGAACTTTGGAACTTGGTGGAAGATGGTTATACTGCTCCAACATAAAAAAGATGGTACTAAATTCCAAAAAAGGATATGGATGTTGATATAAAGAAGATTTACAAGATGCATCATTAATTCAGAACATTCATGATAAATGCAATCATTTTCAAAGAATTTGAAAAGTGCACCAACAAGGAGACATCAAATAGTATTTATGATAGTCTGATTCTAACTTATGAAAGAAGGAAGCAAGATCAAGAAGCAAAGCTCAATCTCCTAGTTAGAAAGTTTGAGCTATTCAAGATGGAAGAAGATGAAGACATTGAAATAATGTTTTCTAGATTCCAGACTTTGGTCTCAATATTAAAGGTACTTGAGAAGACTTATACTATCGATTATCATGTGAAGAAAATTCTTAGGAGTCTGTCAAGCAAGTGGAGACCTAAGATTATAACTATTCAAGAAGCTAAGGATCTCAATACTCTTAAATTATAATAATTGAATAGTTCATTGAGATCACATGAAATTGAGCTTGCAGGGGATAAACCCAATAAGAAGAATCCAACTTTGGCTCTGAAATCCAAGCAGAAGAAGATTCTAAAGGAAACAGCTGAATCGGACATCATAATATAAACTTAGAGGATGAAGAGTTGGCTTTCATATCCAAAAAGATTTAGAAGATGTAGCACAACAAAAAGAAGCAATTTCCTCAAAGATATTCCAAACAGTTCACTAGAGGAAGGGATGAAAAATCTAACAAGAAAAGCATCATATAATATGGATGCAATGAACCTGGACATGTCAAGTTTGAATGTCCAAATCTTAAAAAGGGGAAACATTAGAGGAAAGATTCCAGACCCAAGGACAAGGTTATGATGGCTACATGGGATGATTCAGATGAATCCTATGAGGATAAAGAGCAATAAGATTTGCCTTTGATGGGTCATACAAACTATGCCTCTAGATCCAACAAAGATAATGATTCTCACTTTGGAAGTGAATCAGTTGATGAAGAAATTAAGGTATTTTTTAACTTAACTCAATTGGACTTCATTAATGTCATACATGATTTCTTAAATAAAAACCAGAAGTTGTCTCTTAAACTGAAAGCACTTAGAAAAGTAAATGAAAACTTAACTAAAGAAATCAATGCTTTAAAAACAAAAAGTGTTTGAGGTTAAATATGAAAATAAAACCTTGATAGTTTATGTATTTCTTTCTATAAGAAAGGTCACTCTAAATCATCTTGTCCCATGTTAAATACAAGGAAAAACATGAAACCTTTCAAGAATAACAAACCAAGACCCAACCAAATTTGGGTACCTAAGAAAAAACTTATGGAGGAAAGCAGGAAGGCCAAGTCATCGAGCAAGACACAATTGGCAATGACACGTCTCCTTCTATTGGAGATGTTTTGTTTGTTAAAGGTCTTAAACATAATTTATTAAGTATTAGTCAGTTATGTGATAATAATAATAATAATAATAATAATAATAATAATAATAATAATAATAATAATAATAATAATAATAATAATAATAATAATAATAATAATAATAATAATAATAATAATAGTAATAATGATATTATATTTAATAAAAAAAAGCATGTAATGCAATTAGTCAAAATGATGGATTTGTACTCTTAAGTGTCTAATGTTAGTAAATAAAGAGAAACTAATTTGGCACAAAAGGTTAGGTCATGCAAACCTTAGATTAATCTCAAATTTGAATAAACTTCAACTAGTTAGTGGTCTACCTAAGCTTAGCTACAAAACTGAAATTATATGTGAAGTTTGTCAAAATGGAAAACAAACAAATAACTCCTTAACACCTATGAACTTAGTCGATACCTCAAAACCCCTTGAGCTCTTACATATAGATCTCTTTGGGTCAGTGAAAACAACATCACTAAATGGAAAGAAGTATGACTTTGTGATAGTAGATGATTACACTAAGTGGACCTGGGTAAATTTCTTAAGAAATAAAGATGAATGCCACAAAGTGTTTATTGCATTTTTCAAACAAGTAATGACTGAAAAGGGGTCTTAAGATTGTAAAAATTAGAAGTGATCATGGGGGAGCATTTGAAAACAAAGTCCTTTGAAAGTTTTTTTGATGAGAACGGAATCCTTCACAATTTCTCTTCTCCTAGAACACCATAAAAAAATGAATTTGTACAAAGAAATAATAGATCCCTTCATGAAATGGTCAAAACCATGCTTAACGAGATGGATATTGCAAAGAAATATTGGGCAGATGCAATTAACATTGCATGCTATATTCCAAATACAATTTTAATTAGGTCAATAATGAATAAAACACTATATGAATTGTGGAACGGTAAAAAGTCTAATATCTCATATTTTAAACAATTTGGTTGTACTTGTTATATGTTAAACATTAAAGACAACCTTGGCAAGTTTGATTCCATATCACAAAAGTGCATCTTCTTTGGATACTCTGAAAGATCTAAAACCTATAGAAAAGTTTAATAAGGAAACTCATATTGTGGAAGAGTCAATACATGATAAGTTTTATGACAAACAACTTGACCGTAAAAATTCAAAGTAGGGTGATGATAATGCATGGTTTATTGGAACCAAATGAAGCAAATGCAAATAAACTACAAGAGCTTGAAAAATCAGAGGATACAAGTAAATCAAAAGAAGATAACAAACCATAAGAGGATGAATTTGACTTAGTCATGAGTATTTAAGATAAGTCAGAATGGAGATCTTGATGGAAGTACAAGCCATTCCATCTTGAAACTCTAATCATTGAAAATGCAAATGATCCTTTGAAAACCGGATCATCACTGAAAGACATAATTTTGTTTGGTCTACTATCATCAATTGAACCTACATATGTTGATGAAGCATTGGCATAAAATGGTTGGGTAGTTGCAATCAAAGAAGAGTTAAATGAATTTAATACGAACGATGTTTGGGATCTAGTGTCTAAACCAAAGAAAAACATTATTAGAACCAAGTGCGTTTTCAGAAACAAGTTAAATGAAAAAAGAGAAGTGGTCATAAGCAAGGCAAGACTTTTGCACAAGGTTTTGGTCAATAATAAGGCATTAATTACATTAAGACATTTGCTCGAGTGGTCAGGTAAGAAATTGTTTTTATCGTACTATATTTTGTTGCTTATAATAACATTACATTATTTAAAATGAATTTTAAAATTGCATTTCTAAATGAGTATATAAGTAAAGAAGTCTATGTTAAGAAACCCCTAGGGTTTGAAAGTTATGAATTTCCAAACCATGTATTCAAACTTAGGAAATCATTGTATGGTCTAAAACAAGCACCTAAGGGATGGTATGATAGACTAAGTAATTTCTTGCTTAAAAAAATTTTGAAAGAAGACAAGTAGACAACACCCTGTTTAGAAAATCAATAAGATATGATATTCTTATCATTCAAATTTATGTTGATGACATTAGTTGTGGATCTACTTATGACATTCTTTGTCAAGAATTTACTATGTTGATGCAACATGAATTTCAAATGAGTATGACGAGAGAACTTAAGTTCTTCTTAGGGATACAAATTCAACAAAGTCAAAATGGCATATACATTTATCAAAACAAATATACAAAAGAGCTTATTAATAAGTTTAAAATGAGTGATTGTAAACATATGACTACACCAATGCACCCTACTTGTTCACTTGAAAAAGATGAATCGGGTCAGAAGGTTGACCAGAAAACATATAGAGGAATGACTGAATCATTGTTTTACCTTACTTCCAGATTTCCAATTGATCCAAGGGAATCTCATATAACTGTTGTTTAAGGATCCTTAGATACTTAAAAGGTAATACCAATCTTAGCTTATTCTTCAAGAAATCTACTAAGTACAAATTCAGTGGTTATTGTGATGTTGAATCTCGTAAGATTCAACATGCCTCTGATGAATAGTAAATTCAATATGCTTTTGATGAACAAGAACTTAAGTATGCCTTTAATGAAGAGTAACTTCAACATGCCTTTGATAAACATTAAATTCAACATGCCTCTGATTAATAGTAACTTAAGCATGCCTCTGATGAACAATACTTTTAAGCATGACTCTGAAGCCTGAAGTCGTTGTTTGAGTCGGATTCTAAAGCACATATTTTGTTGAGTCTAAAGAATGCAACTCGTTCTAAAGTGTTTCCTTTGATATGTAACGTAGCACACTCTAAAGTTATGATATCTCTGATAAAGAAATAAATATGAAGTTTCTCATGCCATTAATCTTAAGTCATGCAGCTTTACATCTGACTCTGTTTATTCAAGCAACACAACATCTGAATCCAACAATTAAGTCAATGATTATGATGAAGAAAATTCAACAACTCTGATGGAAAGACAAAAGCTCGGATAGATTGAGAAATGTTTTGAATTGGACTTAGTTGTATCCTTAATTCTGAAATAATTGCCTAAAATATATTTGTTACTTTCTCTTCAACATCCATTTGAAATTCATAAAAGAATGAGGGATTTTCACTTTCTTGTTTTAAATGCATCAATAATGCATCCACGTCACCATACTTTAGTTACTACTTCCTTTTGGTCGGAAATAATTCTTAAGGTCTCATCTTATAAACCAACAGTCGTTATTCCACCAACTTGTGTGGACATATATTCATGAAAATATTTTGATCTCAATTCAAATTCATCTTCTAATACAATTTGTGATGTTTGTGCCTCATATATGTGTGTCAATGAGAATGAATCATATGAACATACTCTTGTGGCTGAAGAGGGTGATTATATTGAGTTGTAAGGTCAACAACTTTATATTTCAACATCTTGTGATCAAGTGAAATAATGATATGCGGTGTACATCCTATTCTAGTTTCTTCTCTAGGCTCCGTTACTGGGTGACTCGTTTGTCAACACCTCGAATACCCTCTTTGAAGCATATGAATCTTCTTAAAGTCAAAATCCCATCTTTTATTTTATTTTATTTGCATATTATCGAGGAATACCAAATCGAATTATTTTATTGTGTTCATTATAAAATTCATAAGTCGTTGTCGCATATTCAAACTTCATTGCCAAGTGTGGTTGACTATCGACATTACTTTCTTGCATATTTTTTTATAGATATTGTTCACTCATTTATCTACATAATCAACTAATGGATTTGATGACATTTTAATTTCATCTGAGAATGAGTGGAGTCGTCATGCTAATATTATTATCCTTGTTAAAAAATAATTATGAAATAATAACAAAAAATAAGATGTAAGATTACAAATATGACATGTTAAAAAAACAAAGAACTTGTAACAAGAAGAAGAAAAACAATAAATAAAAAGAAAAAGAAAAAACCCAGTGAACGTGTGGCTATAATGAGAACCAGAGGCGAAGAAGAATATAAATAAAAAGATATGATAAAATGTTATAAAAGATTTGACAAATCAACAAGAACTTGTAAGAACAAAAAAAATTAGATTACCTAAACAAAGACTTATAGCAATGCTGGCGGAGTAGGAAATGACAGTGGTACAATGGAGTAACGGTGTTGTAGTGTTGTCGCGGTATTGTGGTGGAGCAGCAGTGCGGTAGTGCTACAGTGGAGCAGCAGTGCGGTAGTGCTACAGTGGAGCGGCGATGGTGCAACTAAGAGACAGAGAGGTGGCGCGAAGGAAGATATGCAAAGCTTATGTTTTGATGACCCTTTTTTTAATTAATTAAAATTGTCTTTTTAGTTTTTAAATCTCAACTATTAAAATTTTAATTGTCATGTTTCGCACATTTGAGAAATAAACAAGACAGAAAGTTGAGGGTAAGAAATGGAGGAAAGTTGAACTCGTAATTGGGTCAATCACTTAACTCAATTTAGTAGTCTAATATGAGGAAATTGGGTTTTTCATTAACATCTCGCTCTGTTATCTTTCGTATATATATTTAATTTTTAAAATATGAAATTGGAAGCTACATGTAGTTTAATGGGTGTTTCTTATTTTTACAACTAACACAACGACTGATCAATGTTAAATTGATAAAAATAAGAAAATATAAAATATTATTTTTAAAATTCAACTCATCAAATCAATATTAATCAGATAATCATCTTAATCATAAAAATAATGATAGAAGTGTCAAAATGGACTATCTAACTCGCATCATGCTTAGTCCATCTAAACAGTTAGTGTTCAAATCGAACTAAAAAATGTAAATTAAATACATACTATTAAATAGGTACTCGAATTCGGCCATATAAGAGCTATCGATTTTCAACCCGTATATATTCTTCTATTTATAATTAAATTTATTTTTATCACAATTAATTTTCAATCATTTGAATTTTTAATTAATTAAATTTACACCAAAATAAAAATAAAATTAACCTAAATATGTATTTTAATTCACATAATTAAGTTTAAAATTATGATACGTACAATAGAGAGTTTATTTTAATTTTCAATTTAATTTTAATGTTAATTATTTTCTTAATATTATTTATTAATATTCAATTATTAAATAAAAAATGACAACCAATTTTTTTATTCATTAGTTTTGCATTCAATGATTAATAGTGTTATGAATTAAAACAGATATTTTATTAATGAAAAATACGAGTTAAAAATTATTGTGGCTGCTGGGATTCGAGCCCAGGTCTCCACGGCCACAACGTGGAATTCTCACCACTAAACTACAGCCACATGAGTTGATGACATATTACACCCGTTAATTATTTCAATCCATAATACATAGATTCTTGCATGCGTCTATAAATCACTTTAGGTGTAGATAATTTATTATAATATTTTGATTATTCTCCAATGTATGTAAATTTAGTAAAGTAAAATTAAGAGTTGTATGTCCTACAAGATATAAATCTCAATTGAATCGAATCCTTGTATCAAGATAAAATCAATAACGTTTTAAGTACAAACATACTAACTCAACAATATTTGTTCCATCAAACTTTTAATTAATTGGTGCCTTATTCTCATGAAATTTAGTAGATTAAAACAAAACAAAAACATTTATAATTGTATATTGATTTACACTTATAACAGTACGTTTAAAATTTTATTTGATGTCATTTTCCAATTAGAGATTCTAAAAATTTATTTTATATTAACGCAGCCATAATGATAATTTTCGCTCTCCAATCATACTAAACTTTCTTGTTGTCCAAATAAGTTCCATTACTTTTTAGTTTATCTATAACAATTCCATCTCTAACTAGAGTGGACATAAAAATATTGATTTATACAACATCCAAATCGAACGAAACATTATTAAACGCCCCCTTTGATTCTGGAATTACATTTGAAGTTGTCTTGATCCTCTTAACGAAGATTAGACTTTCAAGCAGGGGCTGTCGCAAGTTCAAGGCTATAGGGCCCTGGGCCACTCCTGATTCATTTTGAACAAAACTATACGTAGTACAGTTAATATTATAGTATAGGTTGTTAAGACCATGTCATGGTTATGGGTTTTTGGGATTATATTTGTTAGCTTTGTTATGTGGAAATCGTGACCATGTAAAAAGTACTAGATAAGACAAAACATATAATGTCATTTGAGATTTTTTAAAGAAAACAAATAGATCTTAAATCTCTTTTTACGTTAGATTTTTTTTTGTTTAACTTAGCTCATTCTCTATCATCATTATATATAGAGGTTTCTACCATGTACTCTTCACTTTAACCTCTCACCCTCCATCCGAAGTTAAAATACAATTTTGCCATTTTTACTATCTATAAAATCCTCAAAAAAAATGATCATTCCTATTTTCACTCCTTACATTCGAAAGTATCCAATCTTCGAAGTCCAGAAGTAAGAACCACTTGAACATTTGAAGTTTCAAACCTTCGAAACACAGAAGTAAATATCACTCGAACATTTCTAAATTTTTTAAACACATCTTTTCTAGATTTTCGAAGGTTTCAAACAATCTGAAATTTTCGAAAAAGAAAGATTTCAGATTTTTGAAATTATACTTTTCTAGATTTTTCATACTTTCGAAGGTTTTGAAATTTTTAAAATAGAACATTTCAGGAATTTCAAAAGTTTAGAAATGTTAGAAACATTCGAAATAGACCTTTGAAGCTTTTCTAGATTTTTCAACATACCTTTGAAGCTTTTGAAAGTTTGGAAATTTATATATTCTTTCATTTGTTTTAATTATTAATATATTGATATAATAATCACGTTAACTAAATTTTGCAGTGCCTAGAACCAGATTTGTGTTTGGGAAAATTATTCGCACTATTGTCAGCGGCGTTATGAGAGGTGATAGGGGAGATAGAGCATATAGAATTCCACTTACAACATCACACATACGACGAAATTAAGCAAATCTTCCACCTCGTTAGCATCGTCGTAGACGTGATTTTAGAGGCGAGGATGTTCAGGACGATGTCCCTTAGCCTGCACAAATAGATTATGATGAATCTGAGTAGCAATATGTTGAATAGCTTGAAGAAGAGCAAATGCGTGAGGATGTTGATGAGGCTGACTTGGATGTTAATGAGGTTGATCTGGATGTTGATGAGACTGACCAAAACATCGTAGAGTAGGATCAGAAACCTGGATTCCTCATATGACCATTGGTGACATCTATGTTGACACATTATGAACACTACGTGGTTCATAGGATATGGGAAGGAGATGTATATTTTAATTAATTGTTTAATTAAGAATAAGTATTTATTATATGTAGTATATTTTTTTAATATATTTAATTAATTGTTTTTTTAATAAAAAATAATTTTTTATTGTTATGTTCTTTAATTACTCGTAGGATTGTGGCTTATTAAATGTGATTATATATGGTTTGAAGCTGAAAAAGTTTGTTGAAGTTTCTGTACCAGATGTTGTACAACATTGGATTTGAGAATTTGAGTTGCTACATTTGTTTTCAGCTTACTTGACTATGGCTGATATTGGTATGATATTTGCCTTTGTAGAAAGGTGGCATAAAGAGATCAACTTTTTGCATTTTCCATTTGAAGAGATGACCATTACATTGGACGACGTCGCCACACTTCTTCATATCCCATCCCGAGGTAGATTTTTCGATGCACTAGTAAATATGAACACTAATAATGTTGCGAGTGTTGCATATGAGTTGTTAGGTGCAACATCGTGATCCTTTGATGGTGCTTTGTTTAGCGGAAAGAATGTCATATCCAGATTACTAGACAACGACACCAATGTGACATTATATCTTGTTGTTATCATGTAACCCAACCTAACAATGTTACAATCGCTTGATACCCACAATTTCCATCAGACACAACGTTTATTATGTCCTCAATATACTGATGAATAAAAGTAAGAAAATGTATCTTAGATTGTTGCTTTGCAAATTCTTGAGATGATTGCCTTGCATAAAGTTGTGATGATTGATTTGCAGAATGCTCAGATGGTTGCTTTGCAGATTCTTGAGATGGTTGCTTTGGAGCATCAAATTATTTTCTCTTTTCATTACCTCCTTTGATTATCACTTTATTAGGTGGTGCACGTATTATTGTTGTATATGGAAATACAAATTCACACACATTTGCCCTGAATACCCTTTGACCAACAATATCTTGTTACTTCATGTATGTTTTCATTGCATTCAACTTTTCTGAAAATTCATATTATGATAAAGATTATTCATCCTTCAATTCATGCTCAATGCTTAATTTTCTCCAAAAAACATGAATGTTATCTAAAGGAATAACATTACTAGATATCTGCAAATTTATCAACTCAAAAGCACTGGGTAATCCATGAGTTGTTCTGATTGAGCAACTACATTTTATTTTGTCAGTACCTACAATTTTCATCCTCTTTAATTGTTTGTCAATTTTTTTAAAATATTTCCTTGATATAAACTGATGTAAACTTTGATAAAATGGTGACATATACCCATGCTCAACATCGATGATGGTTTTTTGAAAAGACAATTTGATGGTACATATTTGGTTATTCAACATCATATTCACAGCTTTCCAACTTTTACACAAGTCTCCATTACTAGTTTACAACATGTTTTTCAATCTCCAGTGAACAGACTCAGCTTTACAAATAAACTAAATAACACAAATCACATAAATTACTAAATCATATTTTCTAAAACAAAACAAATCATAATTTAAAAATATATGTTGGACGTTGTGTTCCCCAAATGCATCACTCCATTGATCTAAGCCATGAAAAATATTTTTTTGTAAGGTGCCAACCATGAATCTTTAACATAATCAACAAAAAGGATAATATTGGCACACACCAACTCAAACTGTGCAAGTGACAATCATACTCCTCCACACTAGTCGAAAATACAATTTTTTTTCATAAATCGATTATTTCATCTTGTTTATCCTTTCTCATATATTGTTTGCATCTTACCCCAACATTTTTTTCAATATAAAAACGACATCGCAAATGGATTGAAGTAGGAAATACAACATTAATAACATTCATCATGGCAATATCTCTATCTATCACAATAACTTTATAAATTAAATTTTCAAAGACGAACAACTGTCTTACTTTTTCAAAGACCCAGATGAAGTTATCATGTCGCTCTAGTTCCAAGTAAGCAAATCCAATCGAAAATGTCAAATTAGGAGATGTTACACCGATAATTTCAAGTAATGGTAACCGATATCTATTTGTTTTATATGAACTATCACATTTTAAAATAAAATGAAACTTGTTCAACAACTTTATACAATTAGGATACGTCCAAAATATGTTTCTTAGAACATATGAATCCTCCAGTCTTCTTATCCAATGCACATAATTTTCATTTTGTATTAACTTCAAGAGATGATGCACTTCTCTGTATGAATCTCTCAAAGATGATCGATAAGTACTCATTGTTTTATATATTTGAGTAGAAATTGTCAGATTCTCTTTATTTCTCTCTTTCAAAGCATTCAAAATGAATTTTGGTGCAAGCTTATACTTTGTCATGTCATTGACAAATTATCTCGCTTCTTTATTTTAACGCTCCAAATATAAATAACAGTTTAAAGTATCCGCTAAATCGTAGTTGTGTGTTCCACAACGAACACTAATTTTCCATCCTTCACTGATACTAAACGGTATACATTTGATTTTAAATGGACAGTTTTCCTTGTGAGAACAAATTACTGTTGACTTTGATTTATATCTTTCGCCTCTTTCGCAACCCAAAACTAATTTGTCTTTTCTTCCTCTCTTTTTGGTTGCTTTATCAGATCAAATGGTAACAATTAAAATTTCACTTTTCCTTCGAATATTTTTTGCCCATTCAAATATAGCTTCTCAAGAGGGAAATATCTACAAAATATATTTCATATAAAACATCAATATATGTCTATACATTAAAAACTAAAACTTCTAAAATTAATTATCAGTAATAATATCTGATCAATAGTGAATTTATATGTAGAATCTATAGTCATTATTGTAGCAGGAACCTTAACTCTACTCATACCTGATTTCAAAAAGTATACTAAATTTAATTAATAATAATATTATAAATACAATATTTAAAATACAAATTTTAATTATTTTTCAAATATTTAACTACATTTCAAAAAATTAATCAAAATTGAAAGTTTCGAACCTTTTGAAACTTTCGAAGATGTTAATGTTTCGAATATTTCATAGTTTCGAAAGTTTTGATTAAATCTGGGATTTTATATTTCAAAAGTTTCGAATTGCTGGAAACTTTCGAAAATTTGGAAAATATATGTTTCGAAACTTTCAACTTGATCATAGTTTCAAAAGTTTTGATGAAATCTGGAATTTAGTATTTCGAAAGTTTCGAATTGCTGGAAACTTTCGAAAATCTAAAAAAAATTATGTTTCGAAACTTTCAACTTGATCCAAAGGTTCAAAAATATGAAACATTTGAAATTAATAAAAGTTTACATCAAAGTTTTATACTTCAAAGATTTGTAAACTTTCGAACGGTGAGGTAATTTCTGTAAGTTTCGAAATAGGGGATGAATAAATGAGTCGTAAATTTTTTTGAGGGTTTTATAGATAATAAAAATGGAAAAATTGTATTTTCACTTGGAATGGGGGATGAGAGGTTAAGGTGGGGGATGCATGGTAGAAAGCTCTTATGTATATTTTTATCATCACCTCGAACTTTTTACCCATATTGCAATCACATCTTAGATTATCGCTCCAATCCAACATACATCTCTCTCACCAGTTTGGCCTATATATAATTGCTTCAATAATACTTTAATTAATAAATAAAAAAAATCAATGATTAATATCAAAACCTATAACCAAAAAAATTAGATTTCAAGACAATTCAATATCACCCACATTGAAAAGACAAACTTTTAAGATAGAGCAAATTTTAATAAATGGGTAAATCTCAACTATATACAAGAACCTATTAACAATCAAGTATGGCGAAATTAAAAGAGAAGAAACAACAGGAAGACACTGAAATTTATTCTAGTTCTAGTATGTCTTCGTCACTGTTAACTTTCAAGTTTATTACTTCAAGTGCAAGAAAATAAAAAAGTAAAAAATAGCATATGAGATGTAGGACTTGTTTATTGAATGAATGGAGTGTGCTATTTATATATAGTTTATTCCTATTCATAATAATTGCCTTCTGACTATCTACCTAACTAATTAAGTGATTATTTAGTTAGCTATTATATACACTTAATATTTTAACTTGAATTACACAAACTTTCAATACCAAGACGTTTTTGGTTTATTATGATTCCAGAACATTCTTGGTTTCTAACATTTTCCCTTAATTCAAGTTTCTATGTGACTTTACACTTAGCAAACTTCTTTAACTCCTCAAATCTAGTTGTCCTCAACGCCTTGGTCGTGATATCAGCCAATTGTACTTCAGTTTGACATTAAATTAGCTTTAACTTGCATCTTTCAACTTAATCTCTTAAGAAGTGAAACTTTGTCTCAATGTGTTTGCTTCTTCCATGTGACACAGGGTTCTTTGCTAGGTTTATGGCTGAGATGTTATCAATCATCAATGGCACTGACCTGCACACTTCAATCTTCAATTGTGCTATCAATGATTCCAACCACAATGATTGGCAGGCTGCATAGATGCCAGCAATGTATTCAGCCTCGCATGATGAACTTGTTATGACTGACTACTTCTTTGATATTCATGCTATTAGAGATTTCACGAACTTGAACACATAGTCTGAGGTGCTTCTTCTATAACTCTTATCTCCACATCAATTTGAATCTGAATACCCCCACCAAGTCTCTATCTTCTTGTTTTAATTATGTTGTAAACAAAATTCCATGCTTCATTGTGCCCTTAACATATCTCATGATTTTCTTAGTTGTCAGCCAGTGAGATTGCATGGGGTTCTCCATGAATCTACTGATAACTCCCACACTATAGAAAATAGCAGGCCTTGTGTTGCATAAGTATATTAGGGAGCTAATAGCTTGCTTGAAGAGGGGCGAATCAACCATCTTTTCTTCTAATTATGTTCTTAACTTTGCATTCACTTCAATGTGTGTGACAGCAGGGTTGCAACCAACCATATTAAACCTTCTTAAGATCTCTCCAGCATATTCTTTCTGGTGCCTCAGCAAGCCTTCTTCAGTCTCGGTGAACTCCATGCCCAAAAAATAGCTCAATTTCCCTAAACTTGTCATTTCAAAGTCATCTTTCATGATTTCCTGGAATTCTGCAATTGCCTTGTTGTTGTTGCCAATTACCAATGGGTCATCAACATATATGCATATTAGGATCATTGCATGTCCTCCATTAAGTGTGTAATGCCTCGCATAAACTCCTGACTCCATTGTGCACTTGATGAATCCAATTCCAATTAAGAATGAATCAATTCTTTTGTTCCGAGATCTTGGTACTTGGTTTAAACCATAGAGAGCTTTCCTCAATCTGAGCACTTTATCCTCTTTTCCCTCAATCACGAATCCTTGTGGTTGAGAGACATGCACCTCTTATTCCAGCTATCCATTCAGAAATGAAGATTTCACATCTAGTTGGAACATTAGTCAGCCCCTAGCACAGGCTAGTGCAATTACAAGTCTGATTGTTTCAATTATGGCCACTGGAGCAAACACTTCAGAATAGTCTATGTATGCCCTTTGTAGGAATCCCTTGGAAACCAATCTAGGTTTGTACTTAGCAATTATTTCATCTAGACTCAACTTCAGTTTGTAGACCCATTTTTCTCCAATCTGCTTCTGTTTTGGAGGCAAGTCAGTTAAGTACCATGTTTGATTCTTCTCAATGGAATTGATCTCTTCCATCATTGCTTTCTTCTAGGATTCTTTAATATTCAAAGGTTTTGTATCTGGAAATAAGACAAAATGAACCAGATCTCCACTTTTGTCAATTTCACTATCATTGTACACTTAAGATTCTCTTAAATGTGTTTGTAGTTTTCTTGCCCATTGAGGTCTGCTTTACTCCACTCTTTCTTCATCTCTATCTCCATTGGTTTGATGATCATGTTGCTCTTGCAAATTTCTTGGTATGGGAGAGCTTGAGTTGTCGATTTCCTATTCCCAGTTCCAGTCCTGGCTTCTGTTCTTCGGGCTCCAGTCATAGTTGTTGTTGTCTGTCTATTTCCAGTCCCAACTTTCTTTCTCAATGATCTTGACATCCATGTTGACCACCACCTTGCCTCTCACAAGATCTTATAGCTTTTATCCCCCAGTTGGATGATACCCAACCAAGATATTGGCATCACGTTTGTCTTACAGCTTTCTTCTCCTCTTATTTGGTACATGTTTAACACATAGAGCACCAAATGTTCTCAAGTGCCCTACTTTTGGACATTATTAAGAATGTAGACAACAGTTGATGCAGCCTATCCCCATAAATTGGGTGGCAATTCCTTCTCTTTTATCATACTTCTAGTCATCTCTAGAATGGTTATACTCCTTCTTTCAGTCAGGACATTATATTGAGGTGTGTTAGGAGTTGTTACCTCATGTTCAATTCCATTCTTGACATAAAACTCCTTGAATTAATGTGAAGTATAATCTCTTCCTCCATCTGTCCTTAGCACCTTGACAGCTTCTCCACTTTGTTTCTCCTTTTTAATCTTGAAGTTCTTGAATATGTCCAATGCTTTATATTTTGTTTTAATCAAATAAATCCATAACATTCTATTGAATTCATCAACAAAGGTTATGAAATACATATTACCTACTAATGATGGCACCTCAAATGGTCAACATATGTCACCATAAACCACTTCAAGAACATTTTTCGCTCTTGCTTGCACTTGTGATTTAAAGGAATTTCTTGATTGTTTTCCTACCATACATATTTCACACACCTTCTCAAGCATAGGAATTCCACTCACCATCATCTTAACTCCTAGTTATTGCAAGCTTATGAAGTTTAGATGGCCAAATCTTGAATGCCCAACCAGTTTTCATCAGTTGAGCTTACTACCTTCAAACATTGAATATCTACAGCTTGTAAATTGATGACAAAGGTTATGTTCTATGATAGAGTGGCCTTTAATATCATCTTCTTTTGCCCATCATACATCTATAAGGCATCATCCTTCATAATCACCTAAAATCCTTTTTGAATAAGATATCATATGCTCAATAAAATGCTTTTCATTCATGGTACATACAACACATTTTCAATCATTATTTTCTTGCCATTTCTTCTCTTGATCATCATGTTGCCAGCTCCCTCAACTTCCAAGATTCTATCTTCAGTAAACCTGATCTTGCTTTTTCTTGAGGTATCAATATCCACCAGCCATTCTTTATGACTTATCATACGATTAGAACAACCAGTATCAAGAAACCAGAACTAGGAAAAAGAATGATCTTCGTTTGTGGTCGCCATTAACAAGATTGTGTCTGAATCTCAATCATCTTCTTGAGTAGCACAAACTTCATCTTCTTCTTTCTTCTTTTGTTTTCCTCATTTGCCAGCCCAGCGTTCATCAACAAAATGTCGAAATTTTTCACATTTGAAACATTGAACCTTCTTCTTGTCAAAGTTCTTTGATTTCCCTTTGAATTTACCACTTTCACTTCATCTCTTTTATGAAGACTCATACCTGTCCTCAGGTTTCTTGAATTTATTATTCTTCCACTTCTTTTTTTGATCTCATTTCTTGTACACTTGTGCTGCCAATGCCTAATCACCAGGTTTCATTATGCTTCTTTCATCCATTCTCAAGTCTTTTGCCTCTAAAGTTCCTTGCAGATCTTCAAGACTCAATGTAGAAATGTCTTTGGACTCCTTAATGGCACAAACAATGTAATCGAACCTGGGATGCAAAGATCTCAATATCTTCTCACATAGTTTATGTTCAGTAAGCTTCTCCCCACAACCAGTCATTTGATTGGTGATACTCCTCAATCTTGAAATCGGATCTAACACCTTCTATTGCTCCTCCATCTGCAGCAATTTAAACTATCTTTGTAAGGTCTGCAAGTTCACTTTCTTCACCTTGGTTCCTCCAGAATAACACTTTTCAAGAATGTCTCATGCTTCTTTTGCACTTTTTGCATCAGAAATTTTGTCAAAGTTGGTTGTGTCAAGGCATTGATGAAGAATGAAGGTGGCCTTGCAATCTTTTTTCTTGATTTCTTTAAAATTATACCTCTACTACTCTATTGGATTAGCTCCCAGATCTTCAAAACCTTTTTTTATGGTTTCTAACACTTCTTGAAATCCAAACAATACTCGAATTTGCACTTTCCATTTATCTCAATCCTTTCCATCAAAATGTGGCATGTAGGCTGGAAAATTTATGTTGTTTCCGTTTGAATTCATCCTTACATCACTCGTTTTTTATCTTCACACTTCACTCGTGTTTATCACTACAGGATCGAAATCTTGCTCTGGATACCAATTGTTAGCTTTCAAGCTTATTACTTCAAGTGCAAGAAAATAGAAAAATAGAATAACATTTGAGTTGTAGGACTTGTTTACTGAATGAATGGAGTGTGTTATTTATACATAGTTTATTCATCTTCATTCTAAATGTCCTCTAACTATCTAACTAACTAATTAAGAGATTAGTTAGTTAGCTATCACATACACTTAGTATTTTAGCTTGAATTACACAAACTTTCAATACCAAGAACGTTCTTGGTTTATTCTGATTTCAGAACATTCTTAGTTTCTAATAGCCATGTGTAGCGTACATTCTGTCCTCCTACAAAATGTATGAAATTTTTTTCTTTTAACAATTGATATGAATGATTACAATATCTTTAAAAATGAATTAAAATATGATATTCTAAACCTTCAAGAACCACTCAAAAATCAAAAACTTGAAGAATATCATTTTCAATTTCCTAAACCTAAACCTGTCAATTGAAGAAGATAACTTCGCATTGAAGTCACTCACCAAACCCCTAAAGATAGCTCTCTTTAGTTCAGAAAAGATTCAATTTTTTCGCTTAGAAAATGTAGAATTTGATACCCACAAACTCCTACACCATGAACACTCATCAAGAAAAAATACTCATATTATTCTCTCATATTTTCACACTAAGAAAGGGAAGAAAAAACACTTGTGTAATCTAGGTTAAGACTTCGAATGAAATATACGAAGAGTGGGTATTAAAATGAAATTTATGATATATGTTAGTGTGAGAGGAACATTTATGAGTCATTAGATTAAAATAGATGCCTTTATCTTCTATCCATTAAAATCATTTTAAATAATAGGTTGCATCTATAACATCATTCTCTTAATCTTTTTATTATCTTTCAAGGTGTATACATTCGTATAGGTCTACACCAAATATTTTTTCGATTATTTTAGTATCTCTAGTGCCACTTTGACTTGTCTAAAATCTTTGAATATGTTATTATTTTTTGTTAAACTCAGCATGTTGCAAGGAGAATGAATGATGTTTTTGTTATTGAAGTGTTTATCTTTCCTAATTATGTATAAAAAGAACTTTCATCATCATCATCATCAAGTTTCAAAAGACCCTCTCTATATTTATGATGCATCTCCATCAAATCCCTGAAATTGCACAAACTTTTTTTCGTTTTTCTTTTAGCGATTGAAGAAACTCTGGGCGCATACAATCACAAGACTTCTGACTGTGTCCATTGACCAAACGAAGGCATAACCTTCAAACCCGTAATCAAGTAGGCCACAACTTTCCATAATCGATGTGGCTAGTGAGAGTTGAGAATCTGACTGTGAGACTCCCCCTGTCTTCTTCTCATTCGGTGCCAAGATGTCATTCAGATCTCCTAAGATTACATTCTTAATCTCGGATTGTGTCGATAGATGATGAATCAGTTTCCATGTTCTTCTTTTGTTGGGTTCATATGGATGTCCGGAAAAGAACCACCTATCACCATCCCCACAAGACCCGTGGTATAGCCACAACAAGGCTATATCTCCCTGTTCAATTGCAAGCCACTGATATCCCTGCTCATTTTTATATCCACTGAGAACTTAGGCAGATGTCACCACAAGCCAAAAGAGAGGTCTTTCTCATCTATATCATCAAAATCTACATTACAGTCCTTCAAGAGAAACATAAATTCGAAAATATCTCGTATTTAAAATAAACATTGAAGTTTTTACTTTGATTGTGTACCCCTTTTTATTGAAAAATTCTAATAATTATAATGAATCAGAGAATATACTAAAAATTCTAATCTTCCCAGATCAACACCGGTTGTGCAAATGGACCATCATTTATAATTAACAAAACCATATATTCATCGCTCTAAATATTCCTATTTGCATTTATTTACAGCCATCACACAGAAGTAGCTTGTTGCATTGCAGGGCGATTTGACAATTGAGTAGCTATTTAGTTAATTAATTGATGTTTATACTCTTTACTCTTTTGTTAATGTATTGTAATTAGAGCCAATATCTCTCTTAGAAGGACCATTGAGTTTGTCTTGATTGACACGTTGCTGTTTCTTGCAGCCAATGATCGACATCATTACATTCCACCCGAAGCACAAGCTTATGGGGATTAGTCTCCCCTTCTGCGTCAGTTTCGAAATATACTACAACAAAAAAACGTTTATTAAAAAATGATGATTGAAAATTGTAACTAGATTTTGTAGATGACAAACAATGAAAAATATAATTATCAGATAGTATATTATAATAGATCAATCGATTCCCAGAACATGCTTTTAATTCAATTGAAAGGTCAAACGAAAATAACAACGAAGGTTGGATCAACCTCCCCACACATAAACAGTAAATGACTAAAAAAAGAAAACAAACGGAAACATGAGTTCGCCTAACAAGGCAAACACTTATTCAACAGAAACAGACGACAAAGACAGAAACAGACGACAAAGACAGACAGAAACAGAAGACAAAGACACAAAAGCTACTCTTCTTCATCTTCATCCTTCCAGCATTTGAGAGTTGATCTAGGCGAGCCACAGTCAGAAGTCTTGACAAATTTTTGGTAGACAACAGAACCACCCATTCCAAGTTCTTCATGGCTCCTCTCTTCACGACAGTATCCCTTAACATCCAGCAAACAGCCCTGTTCAAATGATTTGGTTGCATTGTCCACATGAACAGCTACAGAAAACTCAGTTGGTTCGAAACAATCAAGCACTCTCACCACCAATTCGTTCAGATTCATTGTTTTCAAATTGTATCCCACAGTCTCAAAGCTAGCATAGCTGAAACCATCTTCTGGAGTAACATGAATGGTAGAAACAGCAGATCCTTCAACAGAATTCATTGAATAACCACAGGGTTCAAAATCGAAGTCGCATATTTCAGAATTTGGAAGAATCTTTCTGATGCCAGAGTTGACGGTCATCTTGGCAGCTGAACCTGATTGTTCTTTGAAGAAAACCAATGCTTTCTCTCTGTCTAGGCCAGTCATGCACATCTCTAAAGTGTAGACAGAGTCAATTGGGCTCACGGAATCTTCAGAGGCAGAGTAAACATGCCAATTTTGTGCTTCGTTAGAACCGCCCATAATATAAGCCATGCTGCCTGATCCAAGTTTTCCAAAGTAACCATCAAGGACAGCTACTTCCTCCGAAAAGTGGCGATGAGGGTAGGACTGAGCTCCAGGAAAAATGAAACTGCCGCGAGTGTACCTAACAGATCGAACTTTGAGAGAAATGGACTCGGCCAATTCCAATATGGGTGGGATTGAAAGCAGTAACTTGGTAGTACCACAGGTTTTGATAATGATCTTGTAGGCATAAACAAAAAGGCTGGACTCAGACAGAACATAGGAGTCAACATCGTCGTTGGCTAGGGAAGAAACAATGGTGCATTCCGCCGGTGCAAGAATTTCATCCAATTGAGATTTTGTGAGAGATCTTAAACCCCTACCTTGAGGGTCAGAAAAAAGTCCTGGGTCGAAAAAGCATATTTCCAACCTCTTTTCGAAACCTTCGAAACCAATTGCAGAAACTGCCATGGCCACAGTTCAAACAGAAAGAAATAAAAAAAATACAAGGAGAGAAACAAAGAGTACAATCGCAAAGAGAGGGTTTGGAAAGATGTTGTTTGAAGGAGAGTAGTGAATAAAACTAGACAAAAACTAAAAAAGCTAATAAAAAACGGTTTGCATGCACGGGACGGAATATCAGTAGAGAATATCAGGATGGCTTTCGAGCACACTGCATAAGAATTTCAAAAAACAAACAGGAATTAATTTTGAATTCAATAAATATTCAAATACAATTAGAGACATAACAATTAACTATGTCAAAATGAATTATTAAAATCATATTCAGGTGAAATAACACTTACGTTGGAGTAAGCAGCTGATCTGAATTTCTTGATTCCACCGTTAGGACGAATGTCTTCAATGCTGTATCCGAGGGGGGCTTCGTAGAATAATGATGATGATGATTTACTACTACTACTACTAGACTTCTTTTTACCTCCTTTAGACTCCATTAGCTCATTCAGTCCTGTAATCATAAATTCAACAGACACATTAGAATTCAGAACTGTAAAAACACCAAAATGCTTACACGGAAAAAATACCCAATTACCAACAAGATGGCCTAAAGCCACATTAAGGAGTTTCAACATACATGTTACAAAGTAATAGTTTGTAAAATAATTAATCATATTCATGTTTCAAAAGTGTTACTTTCATCATCCGGAAAAAATAAACATATAGAAAAATAGAATAATAAATAGTAAAAATCAAATCAAATTTATTTCAAAGCTCAATTCCTTTAATAAAATCAATACAACAAAAAAATAAAAAATACGGATGAACCTTTATAAAACTAAAAAGCAATAAAACGTCAAACAATAATGATTAAAGGCTGGAAACAAAATCTCAACGAACAATCCAGTGGTAGGACCCATCTAATCAATTAGACATGGACATATCATAAACGGTTATCAAATACAGACCCGTGCACATACATGACTTTAATGGCGTACATAAAGTACTCAACAACTGGAACGAAATTTGAATATAAAAACAGAAAACAATAATCATAAGGAAAAATAATATGAACCGATTAAAAATAATTTTAAAAAATCACGTTAAATAAAACAATCCATCCTCCGAAAAAAAATAAAAACAAACAACGAAACAAGGTCATAAGATCCAATAGGAGCAGGCAAATTTCAACATTAAAAAAATCGAAAAATCTTGAGAAAGAACGGTACCTGATTTGATAAGATCAAATTATAAAATGCCGCAGCTTTCAATACCTTCAACCCACCGAGATCAAATCGAATGAAATCTACAAAAATCGAAAACAAAAAAATAAAATAAGAAACGGTAAAACGAAAAACAAATCGAAAAAAAAAACAAGAAAGAAAAAGAAAAAGTAAAAACCTTACAGATACGAGTGGGAACTTGGGAGAAGGGAAAGCGCGGAGAGAAACGAAACCCTAGAAAAGAACGATCTAAAGTTCAAGATTATAATAAGGAAGAAAAGATCGAAATCACAGGGCTGCGCTGCGTTGTTTGTGTTTGGGATTTGTGAGGTGATAGTGTATTTATAGGGTTAGCGTGTGGGGCGAGGGTTTGTTTTAAGAGACGTCCGTGACCGTGAGAAGCGTAAAGAAGTTTTATATTTTAAATTACGGTCTTGCCCTTACTAGGTTTCCGGGACTCTTCATCATTATTCTATTGATTGACGGCTGTTTTTACAATTATATCCTCCTTTTTGTTCCATGATTTAGGGGTGGGTCATGGTTTATGGTTTTTTTTAAGTAGATGGATTCTTAACCCTTCGTCTATTAAGCATGTTTCTTTAGATTTGTAATGCTACTTGACAAAATCAGCTTCACAAAGTAAACCTGCCTGGATGTTTTTGTCATTATCATTTTTTTTCTGAAAGTTTTTGTCATTATTATTGTGTCACGTACTAAAATAAAATATTCATTTAATACTATAAAAAGTATATTAGTAAATAGTAGATTTGATTCTTTAACGTATTAAGCGGTTTCACACTAATTTTAAAATGTATCAAAATAGAATAATATCTTATTAAAGTTAATTCAATATATAAGACCAAACAAATTGAATTCAACGTAATATGTGAAATTTATTATATTTTTTAAAATAAAAAGGAAGTCAATTCAATAGATAAATATTAATATTATATTCATATTATATATTAAATTTAAATTTAAAATTTCATAGTTGTGTGAATTTTTATTTTTTATCCATAAATTTAATATATATTGAAATTTATTTTTATTAATCATTTCAATCTTTAAATATG
>JBBPBR010000008.1:14540576-14551487 GCA_037974775.1 Cicer pinnatifidum
TTTTTATTACTATTAATTGATTTTATTTCACAAAATAACTAATTATGACTAAATTATTAATTCTATAATATACAAATTTAAGCTTATTTGAGCGAAACTACATGTGATTCCCAAAATATTTATGTTCTTAAATGCAATAAAATTATCTTGATATTACAAGGGTTGAGTGTAAAGAAAGACTATTATAACGTTGCAAATCAAGATTTGATTCATAGTTGAGTGATGTTATATTCATATTTAGTGTATAAGGCGCCTTGAATAAAATTAATGTCTATGCAGAGAACCTATAACAAATGAAAAAATTATCTTGATAATTTTTTTATTTTTTTTTTGAAAAAACCCAATATATATATCATATCTTCCAAATTTTTAATGTAAGAAATCAATTGTAATAATCTGTTTAGTAGAAGCAAAACACAATTTATTTTAAATTTGTGCAATCCAATCCGATAGCGGCTTTAGTGTTTCTCAAACAATTTGTGGTCTTTAGATTGTGTTGAGAAGATTTGACTTGTAAAATCAAGGTGTAGTTGCCTTCAATAATATGTGGTTTACATGTTGTTTGGAAAAGACTTGACTTGTAGGGTCCAAATATTTTTGTCTTAAAAAGTCTGTAGGTGTCAGGTTTTTTTAGAAGACTAACTTGTAGGGTCAAATGTTATGTAATTAAACGATTTGAATTAGTGGTGAAATCATTCTAAGTGAAAGAACTGGATGCAGCTACCGAGTTAGTGGTGAACCATGATAAATTTGTTTGTGTCACTTTACTTTATACTATTTACTTTATTGTTGTCTCTAATTACTTCAACTTGATTGCTACTGCCTCTATTTTAGTTACAATCACCAAACTCGGACCATTTCTTTAATAAATAATTAAAAAGAATTCAACTTAGACAAACACAATTTAATCATCTTTTCGTGTTTACACCTTCAATTTATATGTGATACGGAAAAGTTATCGGTAAATAGTTTGATCAAACATAAGTTACAACTAGAACTAACAATGAACGAAGTAGTATCAATATAGATAGTTTGGGGAAAAGCTAGTGATTAGACATAAAATTAAATTTATTAAAATATCTAGATATTTTCTTACCACCTAGTAAGAAATTAGTTGATGAGAATTCTCCCACCTTGTTTATGCCTTGCCTATATAGACACGCGTAAACACAAAAGTTCCTCTATTCTCTTTGGAAGTTGCGGCCAATACTCCATTTTCCTCTTATCACAAAAAAAAAAAAAAAAAAATTATTTTCTTCTCTTCTTCAAGTGATTTTGAGAGCCTCTTCATGGTTGAGGTCGTTTCATTTGGAGGTAGGATTTTTAAAATAAGGTGGTTTGTTTGAAGATCCTTCTTCAACAATGTATTTTGTTTTTGAAATTTTTTTCTTCTAGATCTTTTACTCTAGCACTTGTTAAAGTGTTTACTCTTTCGAGACCTTGCTTTGATGTCAATTGAAGTAGCAATGTTAATTTACAAAGAATGGGGTTTGAATTTTAAATTTACCTATTTGAAATTTCCTGTTAAAATCTTAAGAAAATAACTGAAGAATGATCTTGGTTATGAAAACAGAAAACAGAGAACGTTCTTGGTTATGAAAATAGAAAACAAAGAACGTTCTTGGTTCTAGAAATAGAAAATCGGATGAGATACCACACAAAGATATATACTGGTTCACCCAATTTGGTCTACATCCAGTCCTCACAACTGTGAGATTTTCCAATAAATATTTAAACGGGGAACGTTCTTGGTTTTACAACGTTCTTGGTTTTATATAGTTTTTGTTACGATCAACCTTGATCTGTAACAACAATTCCTTTCCACCCAGAAAGGATTCAATCAAGTCACCTATCAATCTTGAGAGGATTTTACAATTCACCTTTTAACCATAAAATGATTTTTACAACAATACTCAAACTATAAACACCCCTTATAGTTTTGAGTTTACACAATAATGATTTAGAGAGATTGGTTGAATGTGATTATGCTCAACTTCTGTTTGAGAATAAATTATTGATAAAAGAAATCAGTAATACGATTTGGATATATGAGAATGAATTTAGAACTGATTCTTTTTCAAATGAAAAACTTTCAAGTATGTAAGTGTGTGTGATTGATGAATTTTCTTAGGACTTGAAGTTCTGTATTTTCCTTGAGTTTGGGATTCCTTTTATAGGCTTCAATATGACAGTTGAAAAGGTGCTTGTTGTCATGTGTCAGACTTGACGAAAGACCATACTTTTGAAACTTTGAATGTTATTGTTTTGAATATTATGTGTTTCTATTTATGTATTAACAATGTCTGATATGAGGTTTTTCATTCTTGACTGTGACAGTTGTTTGTTTATGCACACAAATATCTCAAAGATGTGCTTAATCGACTCATATTAAGATTTCCTTTTGATTCGTGCAAAACATACTGGAGAATGGTGAAATAAGGCTGGAGAATGATGGTCAATAAGTTGGAGAATGTATATATCATTCTGGACTTATGTCATCATACTTGGAGAATGATGTTGATCATTCTGGAGATAGTTGTTAATCATTCTGGAGAAAGATGTTTGTTGCTGAAGATCATGTGTAGCATTATAGAGAATGCTTATCAGTTTGGAGACTGATTACACATTACTGGAGAATGATCATTTGACACTTTTGCTTTGAGTTGTGCCTTCGATCATTTTGAGTGATTTTTATGCCCATATGAGAGTTGTACATTCCTAGTATATGAACTGGAAATACATTTATGATTTACAAGAGCTTTCCTTGCAATAAAAACTGATGCAATCTTGCTACCTGAAAATGACAGAAGCGTGGAAAACGTTTTTGGTTTTCCAGATTATGTCAAGAACGTTGTTGGTTCAGTCTTATTCATTTTTAGTTCTTTCTATGAATTGATTTCTCTTTCATTTGCTTTATACCTAATTTGGATTATTACACTCTAAATCACATGTTAAATTAACACATAATTTAGAATCATAATTAGAGTATTTAATTAACTTATTATTTATTTACATCAAAACATTAATTTAGGATTTTGCCTCAACAAATGCAATATATCAATAATAGTCATTAAAAATTTAAAAATATAATAATATCTATTATATATATTTAAAACAGACTCCCGATGCCACATCATCGTATTTGATCCACGCATACAAATATTTATTACATGAGCCAAAAAGCTGATGTGTACCTCTTGAGAGTATGCTCTCCTCCTTCAACAACTTCTTCTTTAATCTCTTTAATCCCTATTTCTACTTCTCCTCTTCTTTCTACAATTTCTTTAATACCTCCAAAATCTATTTGATAATATTATTTTATAATAAATTTATAAATTATAAACTTATTTTACAATTATTTATAATAAATTTATAATTTATAAATTATTTTACAATTTGATAATAATTTATATTATTATCAAATTATTTTATAAGTTATTTTATAATAATTATATAAATTATTTTATAATATTTTATATTATTAATCATTAAATTCAATCAAAAAGCAACCTAATCACTCATAAATATCATCATAAATGCTCTTTATACAATCCTTCTTTCATGAAACAATTATATTATTCCACTTATAGTGAGTAATGAGGGTATTGATATATATATATATATATATATATATATATATATATATATATATATATATATATATATATATATATATATATATATATATATATATATATATCCTACTTTTAATATTTTAATCTCAAAATGCCCCACTTTTAAAAATAAATACGACATTGCCCTACTTTTTCGACCCAGTTGCTCATCGCAACCGGGGGATGCGACCTTGTGAAGGAGCAATTTTTTCCATTTCAATAGATGGTTGCATCCTGGGGATGCGACCTTGTACCGGTGATTTTTATTTTTTTATTTTTTGCCTTTTGTATTTATTATTAATTATATTTACTATTATTAAATAATTTAAAAATAATAAAAACATTTAAAAAATTCAAAATACTATTATGAAAAATAATAATAATAAATTTAATAATATTATAAATTTTAATAATAATAATAATAATAATAATAATAATAATAATAATAAAAATTATATTAATAAATTAAATTAAAAGAAAAAAATACATCAATTTTGAGTAGATGTGTCAGCAGCGTTTGGATAATGTTTCTTAGTATGACCAGATATCCGACACAAACCGCAGTTTCTTTGGACTCTATTTGTAGTGTCCATTTCTGTTCTAATGCGTTTGATCTTTGGACGACCTTTCTTGACTCTCCGCATTAGTGGATTGTGACACACTTTAACACTTTCATATTGTGGCCAATATCCTTCATTTGGTATGGGTTGAAACGCTTCACTGTAGACTTTTAGTACTGTTTCCACCTTGTACACGTCAGGTATAAGGCTCCAATAATCATATTTGATGTTAGAACATGTTGCTATCACATGTGAACAAGGCATATGTTTAGCTTGATATTTTCCACAATCGCACCACTTGTTAGAAAGATTTACACTTGAAATGACCAATTGGTCGCCCTTCTCTTGGAACTACTGTCTCGTGGACCATGAAAGTATGGTTGCTCCGATCATAACTATCGACTCTATAACTATTGGATTTACGTATTTCTGATTTCATAAAAGTCATGCATGTTTCTGTGTATACCTGACTAGAAGCTAAAATTGATGCATGTTGTTTTTCCATGGTTGGAAATAGTGTACTATTTTTATAATATGTTGATTGCACCAAAGCAGTTATGGGAAGGATGTGTGATCCTTTTAATACTATATTCATCGACTCCACAAGGTTGGTGGTCATCTGACCCCAATGACTACCTCCATCAAATGATTGAATTCAATCTTGTTGCGGTATATTGTCTAACCATTTCAAAGCTTCTGGGTTTTTGATGCCAATTTCTATGCGGTAGTATTGATATGTAGACTCGTTGATTGAGTAACCTGTAATGAAACAATAGACAATGCATTATTACACTAATTATAAAACTTAATAATTTAATTTTTCATTAATGATAAGAAGTAAGAATTAAATTATTACCCATAGAAATAACTTTTTCCTCAAAGCATTATCCTTAAATTCCCTTGCAAAATTTTGTGAAATATGCCGGACGCATAACACATGCTTTGACGGAGGATGTTGCCACCCATTATTCGGATTATTATAAGCACTCTTGATAGATTTGTGTCTATCTGAAATCAAACAAATGTTGGCTTGTGGAGTGACGTGTGATATCAAGTTTCTCAAAAAAACACTTCAAGCCTCTTTTGTCTCACCTTCCACAAGAGCATAAGCAATAAGAATGATATTGTCGTTTCCATCATGTGTAACTGCTACCATTAGAGTTCCCTTATAATTGTCGTATAACCAAGTCCCATCAACTTGTACAATTGGTTTGCAAAATTTAAACGCATATATACATGGAACGTAAGCCCAAAATAGTCTATGAAAGATTGTCATCCCATTTATCAAACCATGTTCATGATAAGATGGGATTGTTTCCATTTCAATAATGGTTCATGGAGAAAACGTTTGCATAACTAATAACCATCGTGGAAGTTGATTGTAAGACTCTTTCCAATTGCCATAAATTTATTCGATCGCCTTATTTTTTCCCAACCAAGCCTTTTTATAACTAACAATTTAGTTATGCAAAACCTGAATCTGAGTAATAATGACCTTCACTTTGATTGAAAGGTCCATCCTCATAACTTGCATTATGCTTGCACATATCATGTTAGAATCCAACTTTGTATGATCTTGTGATAGTGCAGAATTTGTGCATGTGTGAGGCGCATTCAATTTCCCAATTACCCACAATTCACTTTTTTTGCATTTTGAAGCTCTACATCTAAACAAAAAATTTGGATGTGAACAATTAATAACGTACCTTTCTAAATCTGATTTTTGCACCACATAATTCAATTATTGTTTTAGATGATAATGCTTGATTGCATGTACACATTCATCCTTGTTATGAAACTTCATTCCAACTGCAAGAGTTCCACCTAAAATTGGGACTTCGTCAATGAACATGCGATCAAATTCAGTTGATTGGTTTGCGGTGTCTAAATTGATGTTCTTCATGTGGAATGGTGGATCAAATACAGGTAGGATAGGTTGATCTTCTGCTTCCATATCTTCATCAGCATCATCATCGTCAGAATCACAAGATGATTCATCGAAGTATGTTTCATCATCTTCACTATAGTCACCTAATTCTTCCTCATTGATATTATAATGGAGACTAAGCGGAAGATCACATTATGGACTTGTTGGGAGATATTCGTGATGGACTACTTGGGAAACATTGTTGACATGTTGAGTTTCTTCATTTTGGCTAGAGTATTGTTCATAGTGTTGTGACGAAGAATATATGTCGAGTTGATAAAGGGTGTTTTGATCGAATGATCGGATGTAGTTGGGATTATGCATGTTTGATGTAGATGGTTGATTTGTTGAAGTATGACCACTTTCAAATGTAATGTATAACTCGATGGTGCCGAGTTGTGACCATTGTGCATAAACATCAAACATGAGTTGAACATCTTCATCATCGCAAACCTTCATCAATTCAAATCTGGTTGTATTTTCACCAAAGAAGCCAAGGTGTCGATAAACTATATCAGTTATCGTCACGTTGTCGTCGAACTGTAACTTTTTCTTAATGACATTCTTTAGACGAGCAAAGTTGCTGCTAAAATGTACTTTAAACGCCTTTTTGTAATCACTTACAAATGTTTTCCCTTGAACTCCATCGATAATTGAACTATTGTAATACACAATACAAATGAATTGTTGGGTAGCCATGAATATGTAATTGATTAAGTATGAAATGTTAGAATGTATGATGAGATAGAAGGTGTGGTGATAAAGTGTGATCTAGTTTTCTATTTATAGAAGTTAGTAGGATTCATATTTTTCTACTAAACCATCCACAGCCATTGATAAATTAATTTGGATGGTCAAGATTAAAGGTTGAATAGATCAATTTGATTGGTCCAACTAAAATTAGGAGGATTCATATTTTTCTACTAAACCACAATCGTTGATAAATTAATTTGGATGGTCAAGATTAAAGATTGAATAGATCAATTTGATTGGTCCAACTAAAATTAGGAGGATTCATATTTTTCTACTAAACCACAACCGTTGATAAATTAATTTGGATGGTCAAGATTGAAGATTGAATAGATCAATTTGATTGGTCCAACTAAAATTAGGAGGATTCATATTTTTTTACTAAACAATCCACAACCGTTGATAAATTAATTTGGATGGTCAAGATTAATTTGAACAATGATCCACACCTTTAATTTTAACAAGGATCCACACCTTTACTTGTAACAATGATCCATAGCCATCGATTAAATGAAATGAACGGTTGGGATTCATCATCAGTGGTTCGCTACACGGGGATGCGACCTCCCACAGAGTTTGCTACCTGGGGATGCGACCTCCCACAGGGTTCACAACCTGGGGATGCGACCCCCCACTAGGTTCTCTACTTGGGGATGCGACCCCCCACTAGGTTGACTGAAGGTGTGGATCGTTACCTGGCCCTGCGATTTCCTATATAAACACTCCATACCAACATTATCAAACACACTTCCTCCATCTTAATCTAAAAATCACTATCTCCAACTTCTCAAACACACATTCTTCAACTTTAGTCATGGAATTATCTAAAAATCACATAGTTGAATTTCGATACATTAACGCATTTGTAAGTATTTTATATTAGTGTCATATATATTGAATATTTTATATTACTGTCATATATATTATTTTCAAATATATTAGCATAATATTTTATATATTATTAATTTCAGAATCCCTCGAAGGATAAACTGAAATGCAATGGTCATGCCAACAAAAAACCGAACGAAGCCATATTACCGTATTTGCAACAAGCTGGATTTGGTGAAGTGATCAAACATGGAAACTACAAGATCGATGTCGGTTTGATTACTGCTATGGTTGAAAGATGGAGACTAGAAACTCATACTTTTAATCTCCCGATAGGTGAGTGCACAATAACTTTAGAAGACATATACTATATTTTAGGATTAAATGTGTCTGGTTTTCCTGTTAGCGGTTCAAATTTTGTGAATGTTAAAGATGTTTCTCAAGAATATTTAGGAGTTATCCCACCTGAGGGAGCAACAAAGGGTAATTTTATTAAATTAAAATGGCTCAGATACTTTTGACAATGTTGGTGAAAGCACATCCGAAGTAGAAAAACAAGCATCATGTCGAGCATATATATTACGTATGATTGGAGGATTGTTGATGCCAAACAAATCCAATAACCGTGTACATTTAAAATAACTTTCAATCTTGGGCGATTTAAATAAAGCATCCCATTATAGTTGGGGTTTGACAATTTTAGCAACACTCTATAGAGAATTATGCCTTGCTATGAAACCCGACATAATGTCAATGGGAGAATGTGCATTGTTGTTGCAAAATTGGGCATGGTATTGTTTGACTTGTGTTGCTCCAGATGCACCCAGTGCATGGATATTTCCACTTGCACAAAGGTAACTATTGCACATAATTTTTATATATTTTTATTTTTTATATATTCGACAGATTTAATTCTGGGGGTTTAAATTTCAGTAAATTTCCTCACAACAATATAAAAGGATACCGGAATACAATTGATCATATGGTGGTTCAAGAAGTAATATATTCATTCTCATGTAGTTGCACTTTTAAATTTTTTTATATCTCTTAATATTTACTTTAGCCTGTTTTTTTAACATCCAGTTTCGTTGGAGACCGTATCTCAGATTCCAACACGAGGTACCCGAACAAGAGATCAACACTTGGACTACATGTACCTATCTGCACTGCTATTATATCGTCAAAAAATATCATGCAGATAGAGTCGCACTTCAGTTCAGCTTTCATCAACAAATTCCACAACCTCTAGAAGATATGACGCTCTACCATGAGATTGACATGAGACATGGCATTGATGATAATTGCAGTGTGGTTTGGAAAGATGATATTAAACATTGGAATGAATGTCAGAATTACATATAGCAAGGTCAGTACGTCAAAGGTGTTTTACGCCACACTAACGAATATATGAATTGGTTCAGGCATCACACTAAATTATACATATATGTGGAAAGATGCCTCCGTGATCCTCATTTGCAACCTTCAACATATCCTGATGTTCACTCTATGCTTCAATCAATCCCACAACAAAATATCATGCACCAAACACCGTCTTTATCATCACCACAACATCTTCAGGAAGCTGCAGATATACCGACTCAATACTACATTCCTTCAGTGACAACAATACCAACTCCCATTAATCCAACTGAGAGCAGAATTTTCTATAATTTCTTTGGTACTCATTGCACAACTCCTGAGTCGGCTTATGCTGTTTTTGATTCTATGTATAATGTCGAAACTCAAAATTATACGGAAGCAGGTGGTAGTGGTTATAATCCACAAACAGATTATAACGAGGATCAACCACAACAACCTCAAGTTGTTCAAAGGGCTAGACGAGTTCGACGACCGCGTAAATGTGGAACTGACGGTCATTTAGATGAAAATAATTAATTTTAATTTGATGTATTTTTTTTTGTTTGTAGTTTTTTTATTGTATTTTTTTATTTTAATTTAATGTATTTTTATTTTATTTTATTAATATAATTTTCTTTTTATTATTATTATTACTCTTATTATTATTATTATTATTATTATTATTATTATCTTATTATTATTAAAATTTATAATATTATTAAATTTATTATAATTATTTTTCATAAAGTATTTTGAATTTTTAAATGTTTTTATTATTTTAAAATTATTTAATAATAGTATATATAATTAATAATAAATACAAAAGGCAAAATATAAACAACAAAATCACCAGTACAAGGTCGCATCCACAAGATGCGACCATCTATTGAAATGGAATAATTTGCACTTTCACAAGGTCGCATCCCCAGGTTGCGATGAACAACTGGGGAGAAAAAGTAAGGCAATGTCGTATTTTTTTTTTTTAAAGTGGGACATTTTGGGATTAAAATATTAAAAGTAGGATATACATATCAATTACCCGAGTAATGATTTATTATATATATTTAAAACAGACTCTCGATGCCAGCTCATCATATTTCATCCACGTATACAAATATTTCCCATCTCAACCAAAAAGTTGTACCTCTTGAGAGTATGCTCTACTCCTTCAACAACTTCTTTAATCTCTTTAATCCCTATTTCTATTTCTCATCTTCTTTTCACAATTTCTTTAATACCTCCAAAATCTATTTGATAATATTATTTTATAATAAATTTATAAATTATAAAACTATAATATATATTTAAAACAAACTCCCGATGCCACCTCATCATATTTTATCCACGTATACAAATATTTTCTACATCAGCCAAAAAGCTGATGTGTATCTCTTGAGAGTATACTATCCTCCTTCAACAACTTCTTTAATCTCTTTAATCTCTATTTATATTTCTTCTCTTCTTTCTACAATTTCTTTAATACCTCCAAAATCTATTTGATAATATTATTTTATAATAAATTTATAAATTATAAATTTATTTTACAATTATTTATAACAAATTTATAATTTATAAATTATTTTACAATTTGTTAATAATTTATAATTTATATTATTTTTAAATTATATTATAAGTTATTTTATAATAAGTATATAAATTATTTTATATTAATTTATATTATTAGTCATTAAAATCAATTAAAAAAAACCACCTAATCACTCATAAATATCGTCATAAACGCTCTTTATATAATCATTCTTTCATGAAACAATTATATTATTCCACTTATGGTGAGTAATGATTTTATTTGTTAAAAATTCAATTGAAATAATTATTATTGTCAATCCATTTATAATTACTTTCAATTTATGTC
>JBBPBR010000008.1:14579364-14604501 GCA_037974775.1 Cicer pinnatifidum
TAACAATTTTATTATTTTTTTTAATATTTTATTTATTTATTAGTAAATACATATTATAAAAATAATAATTGGTGTTTAAATAAAATTTTAAATGATCAGATATTATATAAGACCAGATATTGTCAGGTCCTTAGTGAATGTGATACGTTAGCAAAAATATCCCCAAATTAGAGTGTAAATAAAAATATAAAAAAAATAGAAAATTTAAAATTAAATTTTTTTAAATAAAAGAATTAAAACTTTAATTTTTTGAAAATATAGACATAAAAAGTTCATTCATTTAAGCTTATATAAAATGAAAAGACATCGAATATTTAAATGTGGAATAGCATATCCATCAAAAGCTATAGAATATGAGAGTGTTGAACATAAAAAATACCCAATACTGTTTTTCAAATGAAATTTGATAGATCGGCAACTCATGAAGAAAATTAGCCACTTGTAAACATTGCTTGTCACTTCTTTGCTTTCGTTATCCACAACAAAAATGCCAATAATTAATGTCATTCCCTCCTAAAACGCCTCTATCCTCGTTGCCATTAATTAATGGAAGTATCGGCTGTTCTTTTATCTTTTCTTTTTTCAATAATTCACCCAATGATTTGTTTCAATCACTGCATCCATCTCAACGTATGCTTGTCGTTGATGGATGAAAGGATATAGGAATGTAGGAAAGTGGCCGAATTTTATTTATACTAAATACCATTAAATTATAAAAATTCATTTGAATAGACACTTACATATGTTGTCATTATAAACACTTTTTGATCTCACAACTCTCTCCAATGTTATCTTTACACTAAAAAAAAAATATAATAAATAGTCTTTAAATAATTATTGATCCACCAATTTAATTATTGAATATTATAAAATAATGAGAAAGAATGTTAATGTGTGGATTAGTGATTAATAAGATTTAGTTAAGGATGAATTTAATGAGAAAAACTAAGTTTAAATTCTAATTAAAGATAAAATTACATGCGGTTCAGTTGGATAACAAGTTTAAAAAATATACGAATTGATTCAATTTCAAGCGATTTAATTTAAATCAATTTTTGAATATCTAAATTACAATTGTAAAAAATTATTAATATTATAAAAACACGATACAAAAGTAAATTTGATGCAAAGTATAATATATAATATACTTAAGTTTAACATTACGGAATAGTAATGATCGATTACATTTAGATTAAATGAAATATCAAAAAAATTGAATAAATTAAACTAATAAGTATTATTACGAAAAAAAATTAAGAAGCAACAAAATAATATATATGCAATATATCATTCTAATAAAAAATAAATAAGTATTAAAATTTGTGATTGCGGTTTGATTTAATTTTGAAAAATGAATCAAAAATCCGATATGTGTGGTTTTAACAAAAAGAGATCCAAAAAAACCCAAAAATATTTGGTTTTGTGAGATTTTTGATTTTTTTTAGATCAGTTTGGATGTAATTTTCGATTTTTACTAACCTCTTGATGCTCTCTTTCTGTAAGCCATAACTTGGAAAACAGAGGAGCATAGCCACAATTTCTACATTGGACGCAAAACATAGTTCATAAATCTTAATGGTCAAAAAGGCTAATTTTTGAAGTTGGTGATTAGATTACGGGTTTTGAATCACCTTGTCATGTAATTATTTACTATTGGACTGTTAATGTCATTAGAGCCCACTTTGGGAGAGATTTCAAGTCGAGCTCCTTAGGTTAATTTAGATTATTATAAATAATTATAGGAGAGCCTTTGATGACACCTTTTATCATATTTTGCAAACCCTAGCTTTAGAATTTTTTTATGTGCTTTAATTCTCCATGCAAGGCTAAAACTCTTCATCAATCCATTGATTAGTAAATTTTTATAAGGATATTGAGGTTTGAATCTTTAATATTTAATGTTTAATTCTATGAAAATCATATTTTGGTTTACTTTGTGATTATTTGGAAAAAAAAAAAGGAAAACTAGCTTTATTATAATACAAATATAGATAGTTAGGTTTTATTTCTCTTAGCAATAGACTTGACTGAATTCAGTCTTTAAATTGATTATGCTACTACGACGTTTGTTCCATTATCATAGTTGATTAATTTTTTTTAACGTTTAGTTGACTATGAATTCTATAAAATTAATCATCGCTTGATCTTTTTTATTTCATGATCAAAAAAGAATAGGAATATAAAAACTATATTTTAGATTTGTGATTGATCCAAAATAGCATGCTGCTAATAGATTGACTATTTTTAATTGATTGTTAATTTGTCTTTACAAATCTGTTTACAAAGATCGAAATGAATGTACAAACACGTGAATGAAAAGTTGAATTGTGTTTGACTAAGTTGATAACTTTTTTATTATATTATTAAATTGGTTAAGACTTGATGATTTACTTGGAGTAGAAGAAATAACAAAACTAAGGAGTGCATGAATAAAGTGACACAAGTAATTTATCCTGGTTCACCATTAACTTGACTACATCTAGTCTCTTCACTCATAAAGAATTAATCCACTAATTCAACAACTTGAATTACAAAGCACCTAACCCTCTAAGTCAGTCTTCTCAAACAACATGACAACCCCAAACTTTGGAGGAATACACATACCTTGACTTTACCAGCCAAGTCTTTTCCACACAATTTGACAACCTCAGATTGTTGAAGGCACACTAACACCTCCATCGGGTTTGAATACAAAGGTTTGAAACTAGAATAATTGTTTCTAACAAGCTGATTGTAATAATGAATTTCACACTCTAAGAACAACAGTTAGAAAATATTATAATTTGAACAAGTATTTCTCTCTTTGAACTCTAAGATGAATTTGAAATTTTAAGCTTGAGTTCTTCTGCTTTTTTATGATTTTTTTTATGATCTTCTTCAGTGTTATAAAACGAGGGCTTCAATTTAGTCCTTGTTTAATTCTGAATTGTATCTTCATTCCTTGCTTGACCAACAATGATCTTATTCAAAAATAATTCTGAACAAGATGTTTTTTGATAATATGTTCTTTAGCCAATTCTTTATTTATAAATCTTATATGAGCAGTTCTTCTAGATTTACCTTGTTCGTATTTTGTTTATATTGAGTTTATAAGTTCTTTAGATTTATTTTGTTCATATTTTGTTCAGAATGAGTTTGTAAATTATTCACTTTGATATTGTTAATATTTTGTTAAGATTAAGTTTGTAATATTTTCAAATTGATATTGTTCGTATTTTGTTAAGATTCCTTCCTATTGCTTTCTTTGATCTGGGTGGGACATAAAGTTGGGCTAGTTCTTGAACTTTCACAAGTAGAGATATGACTAAGTCCAATTCATTATTTTGTTCTTTGCAAATAATAAATGTATCTTCTTGTGAGTGTTTCTTCTTATAAACAATTCTTGATCATATATTCTTGTAAATAATTCATATCTTCTTGTAGATAAATCATGATCAAGTATTCTTATAAATAACTAATATCTTCTTGTGATAAATCTTGATCAACTGTTCTTATAAATAATTCATATACTCTTGTAGATAAAACTTGATCAAATCTTCTTGTAAATAATTCATATCTTCTTGTCATAAATCTTAGTCAAATTTTATTTTAGATTGTCTTCAAAAACATAAATCTTTTTTCGTACTTTGTGAAGTTAGATATATTGTTCTCATAAAATAATTTTGTTAATATCAAAACTCTAAGTATGGAACCAACTTGTTTCCAACAATTTACTGGTCAAAGGAAAAACAATATTTACAAAATAAACTTATCAGATTTGGAAAAATAACAAAAGATAGGGACATGCCAATTTAAGTTGAATATCATAATTGAAAAGTCTTGATTTAGTCGAAGGCTTACCAAATTCTAAATATGAATCAAATATTCTCTTTGAGGAATATTAGATAGGAAAACAAACAAAATCATTTTATTTGGCCTTGGAAATACCACATTTTCCAGTGGAAAAAAAGTATGGAGTTGCTACTGTTGATTATTATTCCAAATGGATATGGGTAAAGTTCCTGAAACACAAGAATAAGTCACATAAAGTCTTCACTACCTTCTGCAAATACATGTAAAAAGAAAAAAAAATTGTATTGCAATGATTCACAGTGATATTGGGGGTGAATTAGAAAATAAGTTTTTTGAAAACTTATGTGAAGAGAATTGAACTTTACATAACGTTTCCTCGCCTATAACTCCTTAACAGAAAAATGTTGTAGAAAGTAAAAATAAATATCTTCAGGAAATGGCGCGCGCCATGATTCACGAAATGAGTGTTGCCAATCACTTTTAGGCAGAAGCACTGAACACTGCATGTTATATTAAGAATAAAATCTATATAAGACCTATTCTTAATAAGACTCCTTATGAACATTGTAAAGGAATAAATCTCAACATTTCATACTTGCATCAATTTAGTTGTGTATGCTATATTTTGAAGACCAAAGTGAATCTTGGCAAATTTGATGCACGGTATCAAAACTACACCTTTTTGGGATACTCTAAAAGATCTAAAGTCTATAGAGTATACAACAAAGAAACTTTGATTGCTGAGGAATCAATTCTTGTCAAGTGTGATGACAAAAGTGTTAAAAAAGGTGTTCAATTTTAATGATTGTTGGTTTTATTTTAAAAATATAAAAGAAATGAGTAAAATGTGTTTTATGGGTTAGGCCCATAGAGTAAAACCTAATTTTTAAAAAAATTGATTGAAAATAAGATAAAGGAATATCAGAAAGACAGGGGAGCATATAGTAGTGCAAAACCAAAAGTAGTCGCACTTGGAGGAAAAAAGAAGAAAATTGGCATCAGTGATCGATAACTATCCGATAAAACTTTCTCTGTTTTTATCCAAATTTCAGTATGTTGTCTCATTAATTTAGCTAATCAATTAAATACACTTTCTCAGATTTTTAACCATTCCAATTTCTCTCTAAAACACCCGACTTTTTTTCGTTTATAGAATTCGTTATTTTGTTCCGTTTTTTCTTACCGTAAATTCTATTTGAGTGAAACCAACGCCAAAATGATTGAGTGAAAAGTGGTTGTATTATCTACTTAATGGTTTTCTGGTTTATGGTAAGTTTTCTTGACCCAATTTCGAAATTGAGTTTTTAGAATGTTTTCTCATAATTTATTTTGGACGTTTAACTATAAACAATCAAGCAAGATCGACTAAAGGACAAAAAGTCAAATCACAAAAGGTTTTTGCTTGTGGACTCGTATTAACACGTGATAGCGTCATAATAAGGTAAAAGGTGAGAGATCATTTGAATTCATTAGTATAATATATTGTGAGATGAACGAGAAAATCTTATTTCTCAATGATTCATCTTGGGCTCGCTACGTACAACATTAGCCCTTTGAGTGATAAATTAATTGATGTGTAAATATGGAAATTGTGAGATTAAAATGTGGAATAGAAATATTTTTAAGGTGTTGATTGATTTAATTTCGTTAAATGTGTGGTATTTGATATTGTTGTGATATTGGGTGTCGAAGGAATTTTATGTAAATGCTTGATTAAATGAGTTTATGTGATGTGATAATAAAAGATGGATGCATTGTGATAAGTTTAAATGATGATGATGATGTATGATTAATAATAGTGATGTTATAAATTTGTGATAAGATTATGTAATGATATGGTGTATGATTGATGATAGTGATGTTCTAAATTTATGATAAGTTTATGTGTTGATGATGACGATATCTGATTAATGACAGTGATGTTATAAATATGTGATGAGAATATTAAAGTAATTCTATAGTTGATGAAATAGTGGTGATTCCAATTTGTTCTTGAGATGACAGTCTTAATGGAGTATCATAGGCCAACCAGGAAAGGAAGTAGATGTTGAGAATTTTTTAAGAGGAGATTATTTTGTCATCATATAGATAGGGCCTGACAAGCCTAATGATTTTAGGGAAGTACAACTGAATGAGTCTGATCGTGGTAGTCTGCTGGTTAGCCTTAAGACAAGATTATTAGGCCTTAGAGGTATTCGAGTAGGGAATTCCTAGGGGACTTGGAGGTAGCACTCCAAATTTCGGGAGCTACCATGCAACATGCGTTTATCTCAACTGTCACGTATATGTGTCTCGGATTGAGTTGAGGGGATCTATGTGGATAGAGCCAAATTGAATTGTATGCCCACTCAGGTGGTGGCATAGTATCAAATCTCCTAACCAAGTACACCAAATTGTGAAGTAGTCTAAGCATGCATAACATTGCATTGCATTTTCTTATGATTAATATATATTGTATACGATAATAATTTCTCTTAGATGATTTAATGTTATAGTGAAATATATTCATTTTCCTTAAGTGAGTTTGACTTTATAATGAGATGTTTTTACTTGGAGAATGTTTGTGTAATAATACGATAAATTTATGATTAATTGTGGATTCTTCTTACTTATATTATACTATCAACATGATTTGGAAACTGACCTCCTTCGTTATTTGTGTTTGACTGGTTTGGCCTTGTCTTTGCGAAATTGCAATCATTAGATGTTAATGAGTCTTGAAGTTCAAGTTTGGGAAAAGTCCTGCTTTAATAAGTGATACTAGGAAAAAGGTTTAAAGTGTTCCTTTTAAATTTTGAGAAAATTGATATCCTAAATTAGTTATAACTTTTATTTATTTCTTTGGAAAATATTTTATTTATCTACTACAAATTTTTATAAAAAAAATCTTGTATAAATTATTATATATTATTCTCGGGTTTAGGGTGTCACACGAAGAAATATCTAGTATCGTGTTAAGTCTTCCTATTAAGATTAACTAACAATCCTTAGCGGCTACTACCAAATGTCCTAATGAAAGTTGATTGATAATGGTTATGAGTCAAGGGTTGACCCACTCTAGATAAATAAGGAGTTGTTTGAAAATCGTAAGATTAATTTCAAATATGTGCACTTAAAACCTAACTACAGGGTAGTCTTCAAGATTCTAATTAGGTGTGTGGTACCTAAAGATGGATTTTTGGACCACGTTACCAAAGACTAGAAGGGTCTAATGTGGAATATCTCCCTAAGGATAAATACCAATCTTCCAAACCTGACTTTGGAGCACATGAGGTCATGTGTCATAAACTTTAGGTCAGAAAAGATCAAAACAATCCCCCACCTTAGACTCATCGCTATTGTACTGATGAGAACTCACTTCATTAAAGTTCTAGAGGAAGTAGGAGGAAATATTCAAGAGGAACATCTAGTTTCTTCGTATGCACCTATGCTCAATATTTCCAATGTCATCGAGATGACGCTGATCTCTCCTAAGAATTGCATTCGACCTAGTGGTGATGCCAAAAGGATATCTGGTCAAACCAGTGAATCTCAGGCCATTCCTCTTGTTGTTGAAGACTCTTATGCTCACATGTTTGAGGAAGACAATAACGAAGTAGTTCTGGAATACTTAAGGATGTGTCAACCAAGAGATGGCTCCGACATGCCTTCCTTTGTCCAAACCCTGACATACTCAAGTCTTTGAGAAGAAACAAAAAAGAGTTGTCAAGATGTTGAGTATAGAAGAGGATGAGGAAGAAAAAACATGCACTAATGGGGAAGAAAGAAAAGGTAGCACCAAACCCTGAGCAAACTACTCTTTATGTTATTTTTGGTAATAAGAGTGGTAATGAATAACCAGAACATCTTATACCCTCTACCCAATATAGAAACTTTGTTGGCCCTTTTTATGACCATGCACTTGATACCCTTGCTGACTCTAACACCGACACTTTATAATAAATGTTTGAGGCTACCTTAGCAGAACACTTTGCAATGCTGACCAACACTCCAAACAAAACACCATCAACTACTCACACTAACACTCCACAAACACCTACCAACTTCACTATTCCACAAACACCTACCAACTCTACACTCCACAATCACTTACCTTTTCCACCTCTACATCTGACCTTACCTTACCAAGGCTTATGAATAACTAAGTCTCTTATACATCTTCAAAAGACTTATTTGTTCCTCCCTCAACCCATTTTCACTTTGAACCTGCCACCTCCACCATCCCTCTAGATCGCATTCCCCTCACACATTTCATTCTCTCTAGCTTTCCAAACTTTGACTCATTCATTACTTCTCTTATTGCCAAAATTGCTTCACCACGTAATAGGAATGCTCAAGGTTTGGACCATAGTGACATTTCAAACCGGTGGAACAACGTCCTCTTGTTTGTCACCAAATTGATTAGGGACATCATGGAATGTAGTTACCACCTAAAATTCTACTACTTTCTGACAAATAGGTGAAACCCTCTATCTATGGATCTTGAAACTTCAAAAATCCCAATGTTATCAATCTAGAAAGCTACTAATAGCAATGATAGAAGGATCATCAAGGAAAACCCATATCCTTCTAGTTGTGTTCATATGGAACCCCTAATGGCTACTTCCTTAACACCATTGCAGTTTTCGGTGACTATTCACAGTTTGGGATGCCTTTATGGGATGTTCCGGCTGTAACTGCTTCATGTTATATAGAATCCTCCTATAGAAGTAAATTTGTCACACCCTCCGGCCTCGTATTTGATCCTTCCTAGTTTATCAAGAAGGAAGACTTTGATCAGTTGGAACTTAGCCTGAGGCCTTCAAGGAATAGATAACCAATAGTTAGGAGAACACTCAAACAATCCTAAGTTTAATATTAGCTAGGCGGACCAACCCAAATTGATAGTTCCTTGTATTTTTTTGTTTTTTTGTTTGATTGTGTGTATTTATTTTCCTTTATTGAACTTTTGGCTTTTCCATTTGTAGACTACTCTACTCTTTTTTTATGATGACATAAGGGGAATAATATGTTGAACAATTTTAATGAAAACTTCAAGTTCTTTTTTAATTTCAATTACTTATTCTAATCAACTATCTTTTTAGAATATCTTTCATCAGTCTTACATTTAAAAATGCATAAATTAAGGGTTATCCTTGTTGTGATATTCTATGTTATTCTTTTTACTCCTTTAAAATCAAAATTGTTCACAAAAATAGATGTTTGTCATCATCAAAAAGGGGGGAGATTGTTAAAATTAAGTTGTTTTGAGGAACTATGACTTTATTTATTTTGATGATAAAACAATTATTTAGTGGGAACAATTTAAAGAACCAATGTTCTATTTAAGTGTGCAATTCTCAAATAAAGTAAATCTCAACAAACCTAACGTTGCATCCTCTAAATTTTGATCCAAGTTAAACGAACACCAATATGTTGCTTTGATTTTCATATTCTAAGTTTTGTGAACACACTCTAAATCGCACCTCTAGTGACTCAATCTAATACGATGAATGCTCTGATTGATTTTCCAATGATGTGTTCAACAAACATCTATTTACTTTTTCCTTTGATTGTATGCCTCTAATGATCTCGTCTAGCATATGATCATCTTGCTCTGTTGAAAAGTCATCGCTCAGATAAAAAGTCAACACTCATGATAGTCAATGCAAGAATGGAAGTAATTGCTCTGAAATGACAAGCTCTGAAAAATTCAATGCTCTAAATAGTCAACACATTAAACAAGACAATGTTGTGTTTGAAGAACTATATGACATACTCTAATGATGATATCCTCTGTTATTTCTGTTTTCATATCAAGATATGCATAATCAATTAAAAGGACTATTTATGAAAAATCTTTAATGGTGAATCAATCTATGAAAGATTTGATACAAAAGATAATGATTCAGGATGATTTCTGGCAATCAAGACAACAACCCAAAAGCCCTCTATAAAAAGATGTGTAGCCCTCATTGAAACAACACCACAACATTAGAACAACGTACCACAATACAACAATCTTTCTCTTTTGTTTGTCTACGTACTATGAAATAGTTTAAGTGAATACAACTTTTGAACCACCCTCTTGTTAGAGTTATTCAGAAAACCTTGAACATTTCATTTTTGTAACCTAGCCTAGTAGCGGTTGCATTCCTCAACAACTTGATTGTACTAAGCTAGAAGTTTGAGAAAACTTGAACACCATTATATGACTAGCAGGTGTTCATTGGAAGTGTGATTCGGTTCGTGGGTTAATGGATAAAATCATTATGATTGAAGGGACTGGACGTAGATACTGCATTAGTGGTGAATCACGATAAATTGGTTGTGTTGTTATGTGTTTCTGTTTTAATTTTTAAAAAAAAAATTCAAAACTCCCTTTCTTATTTTTCTCATTCTACAAAGTCTTGAATGAATTTCTTGATAAATGTGTTGTTTCCCCTTGTAACATTAACTTGGTTTATGACAACAATTTGGAAGGATGTAATGGGATTACTAAGAAACATTCGTTTTCTAACTTGAAAGAATGTTTTGTTAAAAATAGAATCGACATTTTGAAATTTTATATGAATGCTAAATATTTGCATATGGAACTAGTTCATGTTTGCACTAGTACACTTCCCCTTACTCTACATATTATTGCCAAATCTTTTAAATTTCCATATGATACTTTTGATGTGTTTGAGAGATTTGAAAAAAACAAAGTAACTTATATTTTGTCTCCATGTTCAGGCCGAGGGATGTAAATTTTTTTCCAAGTACAAGGTAACTTTTTCTTCACCTTTAAAACTATTATATTGGATATATGAAGGTGATAAGATGTTAATTATATTGTGTGCAAGTGTGTTTCACAATCTTAGCACATTTGTTGACTTTCTAAATTTCCGTTGACCATTGGGGAAAGGTTAACATTCTTGTTCATATATTTAACTTGTATTTTTTTTTTTTTTATCATTTAAGTTATGATGGATTTATATTCGAGGTTGAATTTCTACTGAGAAGAAGGGAATGTTAAAGATCTAAAATAATTTAAAAGAAAAACTAAAAATATTTCACGTCAAAATTTTAGAATAATTTTTTATTTTCATTATATTTAATTTAAATGATAATAATTTTGATTTTATTTTATAAATAATTAATTTTAAAATCACATACGTAATTAATCATGATATATTGAATGTGAAAAACTTAGTGCATAAAAATTAAATAATTTTATAATAATTTAATTTTTTTATAACAAACAATTATTGTTAAATCATTAATAATATTTATCTTTTACTATAATTAATTTTAAAGTAACGCAAATCATTAGTCATAAAACACCAACTATGTAAAATTTTCTACACTATTAGTCCATTAAAATTAAAATCGTTGCATAATACATCCATTACAAACAATTCGTATTTTAGTATTAATTATTATTTTAGCTAGACACAATTCATGAGTTGCATAAAATAAAATCCAATAAGCAAAGAGATAGAAAACACCTGGCACGTAATACAATGATAGTGACCGTATGACCATATACATCCTCATTGTATACTTGAGGATCTTACATGTGCCAATTTTTCAATTCTTCACAATGACACGCATTGGTATATTTTTCCCTGAAAATCGTTTTCATATGAGAAATTTCCGTGTACCCAAGGAAGATATTGGTATTCCAAGTCCAACCACAAGCTTAGCCGGCGCCAAATACTGCTAACTAATGGTACCAATAATATTATTTTTTCTTCAACCGTTGACATTCAAAAAACGCATTAATCTTTTCTACACTTTAGCGTGCATCTCACTTCTTTATTTTTTTCTTAAAATGTTTTATATTCATTTTCAACACATACTATTTGTTAATCGCGTGTAAATTGCTATTTATTCAATTAAATAAATAGTTAATTTAGACTAATTTCAAAATTGTAATTAAATTGATGATATTTTTATCAAACATGTTTTTATACGTAATGATCGGATGTCTACGGGTGTAAAAAAAATAAATATCCATGTTTTATTACTGTCTTATTTTTTTTAAATTTATGAGTGTATATTGTACAACCACTCATTCTGCAGTTATATTAATTGTGAGTATAAAATTAATTTAGACAGTACATGTTATATTTTATTTATTTATTTCTTCAAATTTCCCACTCTTTCAGAATTCCTATTGCCTAACTTTTCTTGCTCCCCGTTCAAACACATAGACAATAGAAAACCTCATGTTACTTGGTAAAACCTTTCCTCAAACCAACTCCTTAAACCACTTTTCCCATAGCAAGCAAAGGTTGTGCAAAATCATTCAATCAAGCATCTCTATAGCCATTCTTTTCATGGAAAATTCTCATTCTTCTAAATCCTTGCATCTTTCATGCAAAACCTTTTCTCTAGTTCTCCTTCTACTTTACTTCCTCCTTTTCGGTTGTTGTACTGCAATAAGAACTGGGACAACTATGAAGCTAAATGAAAGGAAAGGGTTTCAACAGAGACTTCCATACCAAAACATGGTTTTCAACTTCTTTCCCAAAGGAACAGTGCCCCCTTCAGGTCCTTCAAAGAGGCATAACGACGTGGTGGATTCAACACCTCATAATTAAGTCCATTTTGTATGATTTTTTCAAATTTTTGTTTCCTATTTTGTATGATTTTTTCAATAATTTTTTTGTTTGTTTTGAATTATGAGAGGGATTGAAAGCCTCTTCGATTAGAATATCAAACCTTATGAGATAAGATCCTTAAAGGGTCTGGTTATTTTGGCCCTTATTCTAAATTATAATGTAAAGTACATATTGTTGACAGATAGTTATGTGTTTATTATTTTTCAGTTGAATATTTTTTTGGGTACAAAGTTGAATTCGTTTCTACTCTGTTCAATTGATTTGTTTTTTTGAATATATGATTATTATTAACAGCAGTAGTAATAATGACTATTTTACAAATGTCTCATGAAATTGGAACTCTGTCTTTAAAGTTAAACTATTAAATTCTTACTATTAATCTAACAGAACATCAAAGAAAAAGGTGGATGAGTGAAGTGAACACATGTTCAATTCAATTGAATGGCCTTTAATTAATCTCCGATTATTTTAGGTTGTATCATGCTATATGCATATCAGGTTTTCATTGTAATTGAAGCAGCATTCATATGTCATTAAGATGTAACATTGACATTTAGTAAAAGTATATATATAAATAAAATAGCCAGGATTTGCTCGTTTTTCTGAAATCAGCATCAAAGTTGAGCAAGCTTAAATTTGAGAACGTGGCATGCACAATCAGTCCAGTGTGTTGAAGCGTGCCATAAAATCTTTATATTAATGAACCTTGAACTCTAATAAAGTGTTGACCATGTAATATATTTACCCTGAATTAGCCATGAATAAGAGATGGGAAAGCCTTGATGGGTAATTTAGATCCAACATTCGAGGTTGAAGAAGTTAAAATACAAATATTACAATAGAAATGCTGAATTGTTCGCTCATGAAAAACGTGGTTGGCTGCAATGTGTAGAGCCCTTTGGCTATAACAGTAAATAACATACAATTTGTTAGTGCAAAAGTCGTTCTAAGTATAATCATCTAGTTGATGTTTTGATGATAACAAAAACAAACAAATAAAGAACAAATATTCACTAACTGTATATGCTAAATGTACTTATTAAGTTAGAAGACTATCTATTTTAAAGTAGCATAAATTACAAATAAGTTAAAGATAATAATATAAGTGTTTTTAAACACAAAGAATACTATCACCTAAGTAACAAGTAACCATGTTTACTAATAGAGCAAGTCATAATACAACAATAAGAAGTACTCTGATATACAGTCCGTGTCAAAATATTAAAGACAAAAGGAATACAAGTAATTTTTCTGGTATAAGCTAGATCCTCTAATGAACAAAGAAAAGAGAATCTTTTAAATAAAGATCACAAGGACTCTAAAGAAATTGCTATAGTTGTGTTTGATTCTAATGAACGCGCTCTTAAACGCACCTTCGGTGACACTATGCGAAAAATGATATTTTATAACGCTTTTTTTAAGCCATTTATAGCGCTTTTTCAAAAAATTAAGCGTTGTAGTATCTAGCGCTGTAAAAAGATATAATAGCTCTCTTTAAAATAAAAGAGCGTTGTAAATCTCTTCTAAAAACGCGCTGCTTGTTGTACTAGTTTTACGGCGCTTTTTAAAAAAAACACTCTAATAGGTGCATTCCTTTATTTTAGTTGGATCTCTTTCTGGGATTATATCAACAATCTCCTTCATAAATCGCAATATATAGTATCCGCAGTCTATGTTGTTAGTTTGACGAGAGCATTATAAAATAAAACATATAAATCAATAAATATTTGTGCATTGCTTGTTAATGAAATTTTAAAGGCATATATTTCAAACCTTTATTGGAATCCATGTGATTTATTTGACTTTTGCTTCGACACTATAGCACCCCTTTGAGCTCGGAAAACTTGTAAAGCACTATAAAATAAATGTGATTATTAGCATTAACAATCACATTATATATATATATATATATATGTAAGAAATAAATAAATAAATGAATACAATACCTGAAGAATGCGAAGAAATACGTAGGGTTCGTAGGGTTACGGTTTCTTTAAGAAGGAACAACGAGAATGCGCAAAAATAGGAAAGGTTCGTAGGACATAGTAGGGTTCGCAATGAGAAAAATACGTAATAATGTTCGTAGGGATAGTAACAAATATAGAGATGGTTTGCAATGGAGATGGTTAACAATATGGTTAGTTGGGACACTAGGGTTCGCAATGAGAAGGATAATGAAGAGGAGAAGGACACTGAAGCGTAGTGAAGTTTATGTAATAAAGAGGAAACTGAAGCGGTTTACTGTTATATATAAAATCCTATTACAACACTTTTTTAAAAAGCGCTGTAAAAGACCTCCTTATTTTATTTTTAAAAGTCTATTACAGTGCATTTTTAAAAAGCGCTGTAAAAGACCTCCTTATTTTATTTTTTAAAAGCCTATTACAGCTATTTTTTAAAGAGCGCTGTAAAAGATCTCCTTATTTTATTTTTTAAAAGTTTATTACAGCGCTTTTTTAAAGAGCGCTGTAAAAGACCTCCTTATTTTATTTTTTAAAAGCCTATTGCAGCGCTTTTTGAAAGAGCGCTGTAAAAGACCTCCTTATTTTATTTTTTAAATGCTTATTACAACGTTTTTTTAAAGAGCGTTGTAAAAGACCTCCTTATTTTATTTTTTAAAAGCCTATTACAGCGCTTTTTTAAAGAGCGCTGTAAAAGACCTCCTTATTTTATTTTTTAAAAGCCTATTACAGCGCTTTTTTAAAGAGCGCTGTAAAAGACCTCTTTATTTTATTTTTTAAAAGCCTATTACAGCGCTTTTTGAAAGAGCACTGTAAAAGACCTCCTTATTTTATTTTTTGAAAGCCTATTACAGCGCTTTTTTACAGACCTTTTAAAGCGCTTGTCCAAAAGCGCTGTAAAAGACCTCCTTATTTTTTTTAAAAGCCTTTTACAGTGCTTTTCCAAAAAGCGTTCTAATAGGTCCTTTAATTATGTGAAAGCGCAAGTCTTTTACAGCGCTTGTCAAAAAAACGTTGTTGTATCATCCGTTATTTTTAAAATATCATACAACAGCGTTTGTATTTAATAAACGCTATAAAAGACGCGCTATAAAATGTCATTTTTGACGTAGTGTGAATTCATTAATATAAGCAATGATTTGGATATTTTGCCTCTGATAAGTATGTCATGCAAAATGATTGTCTGTCTATGATAAGTATGTCAAGCAAAATGATCATTTGCCTTTGATAAGTATGTCAAGAAAAATGATTGTCTGTCTCTAATAAGTATGTCAAGCAAAGTGATCATATGTATCTGATAAGTGTTACAAGAAAGTGATTGTTTGCCTTTGATAATTGCGTCAAACATCCAATCCCCTGACTCTATTTAAAAGTCAATGCTCTGATAAAAAGATAACACTCAGTATAGTCAATGCTCTAATGAAAGAAATCGCTCTGAAATGACAAGATCTGAAAAGTCAATGCTCTGATAAAAAGATAACACTTAGGATAGTCAATGCTCTGATGGAAGTAATCGCTCTGAAATGACAAGATATAAAAAGTCAATGTTGTGAATAGTCAACACTCTAAAAAAGAAAAATATGTTTATTCTCTAGTCAACATCTTAAGTCCACCAATTGTCTAAAAGTTTTTGTGACATCCTCTTATAGTAATATCCTATAAGATCTGCCCTATTAAATTGAAGATGCACATAATCAATCATGAAGATATATATAGATACATCTTAAAGACTGATCTGTCTTAAATGGTGATTGAAGATATCCAACGATAACATTCTCAACAAACACTTATTATCTCTATTTAAGAATAACTCGTTCAATCAATTGAGTGTGGGAGAGAGAACAAAAAGGCATTGTGTTAAAGAAAGAACTCTAAAAAAGCCAAGCACACATAAAGAAAAGTATGAACGAAAAATACTCAATAAAAAGATATTATAATTGATGTAAATCAGTCAAAATTTTTTCATACACTTGGATTGATATAGGACTTGATATGTAACATCATCTCAATGAGAGTTAGAATCCCAAAAATAGACTTTGTGTCAATTCAGATAATATATTCGACTGTACTGATGAAAAATATCTTTGTAAGGGGAAAATTAGATGTAGCAATAATATATTGGGAACTAATATAAAAATATATGTGTTCCTTCTATCTCTATACTTCTCTTATCTATGTCCTCTATGATTCAACTTCTTTGTCTCTATACCTATTTTAATCGTAAGTTGAATGATTTGATAAAAAACATATTTTTTGGTTAAGATTTTGAAGTATATTTCAAAAATGACCAAACACAATTCAACCCCCAATTTCTTGTGTTTTTCAACACCATCATAGTCTAGTCAAAGACTGTCCTAAGTGATGTAGTAGGAATGTAATACACTAAAGTTCATGAGTAGCACTGGCCAGGGTGGGAAGACCATGAGTGGCTGTACACTAGTATATCATAAAAAAAAAAAAACAATACAAACTTGCGTAATTGGTCACGAAAAACAGAGTTCATAAGACTTTGAAACGAAGTCGGGGCGTTGGTTAACCTAAAAGGCATGACAAGCCATTCATACAAACCTTGATGAGTTCTAAAAGCAGTCTTATGACGATCCTCGGGATGGACTAGGATTTGGTGATACCTAGAGTGCAAATCCAACTTAGAAAAGTAACTAGCTCCAAACAATTCGTCTAACAATTTATCCACTGTGGGTATGGGAAAACTATCCTTGATTGTAATCGCGTTTAAAGAACGATAATCAGTGCAAAAGTGCCAGGATCCGTCCTTCTTTTTACTAACAAAACTAGTGAGGAAAATGGACTCGTGTTGGGCTGAATAATGCCTTGCTTCAATATCTCGGACACCATCTTTTCAATCTCAGCTTTCTGACTGTGTGGATAATTGTAGGGTTTGACCTTCACAATTTTACTTCCATCAATGAGAAGGATCAAATGATCCTGATCTCTAGGTGGCGGTAAGCATGTGGGTTCATCAAACACATTCCAATAATTATGTAACAAGGTAGCCAAGTCAACCGGGAGATTCTCAAGAGAAGCTGTTGATGATGGCTGTGCTATGGAATGAAATTGCAATGTATATGATAAATCAATAGAATGAGTATTCTGAAGACGACGAATGTGATGAAATTGGGACTGTCTTGGTTCAGTGATTTGATTACCTCTAAGAGTGATGAACTTGTTGTTGAGGTAGAATTTAATAGACAAAGCCTCGTAATCCGCAATGTGAGGACCCAAAGTCTTAAGCCAAGTCGCGCCTAAAACCAAATCAGCACCAGTAATTGGTAGCAAATACACTGGAAGATGGAGAGTATGACCTTGAATAGTTACTGGCAAGTCCTGAATCAACCCAGAAGCTGTCTTGGTGCCACCATTGCCCACGAGGACTTGAAATTGAAGAGCTTCATGGATTGTTAGTTTCAAGCATTGACCAATACGTGGTTGGAGAATGTTATCAGAGCTACCACTATCAAGTAAAACTTGTATTTGGATGCCTTGAATTTGACCCTGGAAACAAATTGTGCCAGCATTATACGCTCCTTTGAGTGCATGGAATGACAAATGGTGCTCTGACTCAAGGACAGCGAGTAATGGATCCGAATTTGGAGGATCCATTTCGGGCTCTGGTGGGTCCGAATCATCGACTTGCAACAAGAGGAAGTGTTTATTAGGACAACGGTGGTTAGGGGAAAACTTTTCATCACAATAGAAACATTGTCCTTTGTCTCGCCGAAGCTGAATCTCAACCGCCGTGATACTACGAATTGGACGAGCTCGGGAAGTTGGAGGTTGGGAACGGGTTGAAGGAGTGGGTAAAAGAGCGTTTGTGGGTCGGGTCAGGGTGTATGGGCTGGAATTGGAGAAAGATTTTGTGGGTTGGGGGGTGAGCTTAGTAAGTGAGGTGTACTTTTCCTCAAATAGTTTGGCTAGGGATAGGGATTTGGATAATGAGATAGGTTTTAGGGCTATAACGTCGTGATGAAGGTCAGGCTTAAGCCCACTTACAAAATAATCCAAAAGTGCATCTGGTGAGAGACCTTGGGTGCGATTAGCAAGTGCGGTGAAGGTGGAATAATATTTAGAGACGGTGGTAGTTTGGGTTAATTTGAAAAGGGTGGGTCTGGGCGATTCATACGGTGACGGTCCATATTCCAATTCCAAAGCATGAGTGAAAGCTGCCCAAGATCTAAAAGGGTTGTTACGAGTAATCATTTGATACAAAGGCACCACATCCTTGTCCAAATGCATTGCTGCTATGGTGAGCCGGTGGTTGTCCGGGGTCGAGTAATAATCGAAGAATTGCTTAGCTTTAAAGATCCAGTTTAATACCTCAATGTCGTAAAATCTAGGAAAATCAAGCTTCACGTTGCGTACCTAGAAAGGCTGCTGTCGCGATGAGACGTCGGAGTTCAAGCTACCATTCAAGGCGGCAGAGAGCTGGAAACTGACCTGCTCGAGGCGTGTCATATCAGCATGACGGTGTTGCATGTAGTCGTTATGTCATGCTTCGGCGTCCTCCACAGCAGTAGGAAAGTTAATAAAGAAACCAAGTTAATTTAATGATGAATAAAGGGTGAACATGGTACTCTTTTCTCTTGCAAGAGCATGAGTTTTTAACGAGGCTCATCCACCTCTTCCTAAAATTCGTGGCTTTAATCTAATTCTTTACTTTCCTCTAATGAATTATGATCGAGTTGAATGTTGTTGACGATTATATATTATATAAACTAAGCCTAATTAAAAACGATGTATTGTATCCCACTAAAAGAACATGATTAGCATAAAAACGACTAAAAGATTGTGTTATTATATACACAATATCTTCCACGGATTGATCGTGGTTAGCATAAAAATGACGTGAAAAGATTATGGTTGGTATAAAAACAATGTCTCTAATTGAAAGAATGGTGTTGGTATAAAAAGGATGTTTGCCGCTGAATGATTTTGGTTAGTATAAAAACAACGTCTCTGTAATGGGGGTAAAACATGTGAGCAGAAAACGATTCATAAGAAATCTCTTCACTATATTAAGAACAAATGCAGATGAAGAATTTAATTGGATATGATTAGTGAATCATTTCTTGGAATGAAAAGGTACAATTTTATTGTAACAGAATTTAAAAGAGATTCATTCACTAAGAATGCCACTAGAGCAAGGAAAGACTTGTATCCAAAATCAGTTCCCCAATCATTCCTTCCTCCCCTCTATTTGTATTGACAAGAGGAATATTTTCTGTTAGGGATTCTCTTTCTCTTGCCCCTCCTTCTCTCCCTAATGCAAGGATCATTCACCACGTGTCCTTGATTTCCTTCTATTTGTCCTTTTCCTTCTGCATCCATCTGTTGCCAGCTCCATATATTATCCTTAATCATCACAATCTCCCATTAAAAGATCAATATGGTAAGCATAAAAGCGATGTCTCCTATTAAAAGATTGTGGTTAGAACAAAAACAATGTCTTCTAGTTAAAGATTGTGGTTAACACAACGATGTCTCCAACTGATAGATTGTAGTTAGCATAAAAACTATGTCTCCTATTAAAAGATTATGGTCAGGAATAAAGTGATGTCTCCCACTAAAAGAACATGGTTAGCATAAAATAAAAACGATAATATTTCCCAATGTAAATAGTGGTCATCTCGAAGCCAATATTCTTAATTATGAGGTGAACTAACACAATTAGTTGCAAATTAGGTCATCCATTACTCACAGTTAGAAGGATACTTCGTAAATTTGTCATTCTAAAACAAGAAGACATCACCCAAACTAAATTAATAAGAGATTGTTGAAAATGATGTTGGAATTTAAGCATTAAGTGTTTAAAGTTTGAGCTAGTGTTTTGTGAATTGAAAATAATGTAAAAGTTCCACATTAGAGCGATATCACACTCTAATAGTCTTTATAAGGTGGAAGTATAATCTTTGGATTGTGTCCCAAGAGATATCCAATTATGTGAACGGGAGAGAATGCAATCAAACCGACCACAAACTCCGCACGTCGCCGTTCGGCCGGCTGGGCTTGGGATAAGTGATGTATTTTCTTTTTCTCTACATTTTTCTTATGCCCTCCATCGAGTCAACAATTTATATGATCTATGTTCTACTCCTCCCGTTTTTCACGCGGAAATTTCGCATATCCGATCAAACTAGCTCACTTTTTTTGCTCCACTCGATGTAGAGTTGCTCTATAATTATAGATTCCGCTAAGATTGTAATTCAGACCAAAACTTCAAAAAAAGTATGAGTTTTCTCTCATCTCCTTTTTCTATCCGTCCCGGATTTTCTTTCCGTCTCTTCAAATTTTCGAATGGTTATAGTACTATCCTTTCGAGTGCCTTTATCCACCATATTTAGGGATGTAATTTTAGAATTGTTTTCTACAATGCATTAGTAAAATCGATACAGTGTATTTAAGTTGTTTTATTCTAGAGACCTCGTAGTTGGTCGTCTGTCTTATACAAATATGAATAATATTGTGAAACGTCTTAAAAGGAAGATCTAGTTTGTGACTTAACTTAATAATATCTTCGGTAGCTGAAAATTATTATTTAAAATAGTATTTCGAAACTTAAAAACAATATAAACGTGCGACATGCAAATTATAAATGATAAACAACACCAATGGGTCCGGCATACACATAGCAATAACCAAATAAGGTGAGGAGAATAACTATTTGATAAGCAAACACTCCAAAAAGTTGTTTAAAAGTCCATTGTAAACTTAAAAACATATTCGGATAAAAAGAAATTAAGTTGGTTTTTTTTCTTAATTTCAAAATAGTTTTTCTTGAAATTTTTTTTAAAAAAATAGATTTTACAATATTTGAGTTATTTTATTATTATTTTTCTATTTTTAATTATTTTTATGTGTCAACATTTTTTATATTTAATGAATTTATAAAGAGAGATGGAATAAAGAGATTGATTCAATAATAAAATAATAAAATAAAAATTGACATTCAATTACCAATTAAAATTTATAATTAAATATTAAAAACTGAAATTAAAAAACTTAAAACTAAAATTTAAAACGCTGAAACTGATTTTTATTTTTAAAATATTTAAAGAATAGAAAATAAAAAAAAATAAAAAAATAAAAAAATAAAAACACGTCAAACATAGCCTTAGTTAATCAATGACAAGTGCATGGGACAAGGGAGTAGTGGTGAAATTGAGTAACGCGGGAACTCACAAAAATGTAAGCAGACCAGTGAAAATAAACTTATGAACCCAAATGACTTGCTATGTTCCAAAATACGTTTATTATAGTTTCCAAAATACATAAAGGTTGGTCACTACAAAAGGAGTCAAAAATACAAAAGAAGAAAGTGTTGACATAATCATTAAACTAAGCCTACAATACAAATGTCTTAGCTCAATTCTTTGGGCCTTTGACGTCGGAGTCGACAACATCTTCAGGAAGCAAACCGTGCCTTCTTCTCAGCCAGTTAGACAACTCTGAACTCGTCCTCTATAGTCTGGCTCAGGAAGGTGGCTCTTATTTGATAAGACTTCATCTTTTCACTGGCTCTAGTTAAGTGTAACTTCTCCACTTCATTTACATCCTGAGGAAAGCTTTGATGGTCCCAAAATACGACAGTGGTTGAAAAATCGGGAATCATATAAAGATTTCACTACGTCAAACAGAAAGAAAAGATAAGCATCTCTTTTTTGGTGGAGATTGTTTTATAGCGAGAGTATGTTAGTTTGTTTATTAGGACCGAGATGGTTTAAAGAACAATGACTCTTAATACTTGTCATAAAGATAACAAAATATGTGTGAGAATAATTTATATTTTAAAGTATTTTCTAAGTGTGCGTCATCTCTAACACAAGTTCTAATAGTGATCTACTAAGTATAAGAAACTTTTTCACTGATCCTTTAAGTAACCGAGTCAAGACTCTGATCAACATCCCTTGTTGTGACTCTGATCAATATGCCTTAATGACTATGATGATATGTTTGTATCAGTTAAATGTAACTAAAGTCAAATTTGATTCTCTTGTCAGCACTCTAAGAAAATTCAATCCTTTGAGCCCAGACTAAAGAAAATTAATCAACATTCATTGTCTCTTATTTAACCCAAGTCAAATCCTATGTTATTCTTTAGTGGAAGCTATCATCTGATTTAAACATCAACAACAATATGATCCTTTGATCGTACATCCTCTGATCTTCTTGACTTAATGATCAAGATACACTGAATCATTATAAAGCTAAGTGATACAAAATAAACGTGAAGATTCAAGTCATTTGACTAGTTGTACGATGCTTATATTTCATGCGAGATATCTACTACAATTCCTGCAACAGTCAGAAACCCTAATGGCATCAAATTTCACTGTATAAAGAAGTGTGAACAACAATGCAAATACATAGAGCATAAGTAAAACTTCTTTGTAACAATTCCTTGCAATAGAGAAAAAAGAAAAATTTCTTGAAATAATCTTAGTTCTTTTACTAAGTGCTTACATTATAATATCCTTAGTAAGAGTAGCCTAGAAACAATTCAGCCCTTTATATTTGTAAGTAACATTTCCAAGTAGTGATTGCAACTTCAAAAACATGACTATACAAATCTAGAAGTTTGAGAATATTAGAATATAATCAGTAGACTAATAGATGATCTAGTCCTTGTGAAAATATGTTTGATTTAGTGGATTAAATCCTTCAAAGTGAAGACATTGGACATAGCTACATTGTTGGTGGTGAACCAAAGTAAATTGGTCTTGTGATCTATCTTATGTCTTTATTTTTTTTTTTTTTCGTTAAAGTTGTTTTAAGTTTCTAACTAGAACTTGTTTTTATGGAAATTTTTTAAAATTAAAAAACAATCCAAACCTTCCATTTTTTTATTTTTGTGTTTTTTAACCTTTAGAGTAGAGTCATGGACACTTGGAAGCAGCTTGGAAAATATGGGGAGAGTTTCCACTGCATTAGAAGACTCTTTCGCTTCGCCTTGCTTCTACTTCTAGGTCAAAACGTTCCCTTCGTGAACTTGAGATCCTCCAACGAGATTAGCAATTTTCTGATCCGCAACATGTTTCATATAAGTTTTGGACAAAGGGAACATCTTTCCTATAACCCAAAATCTTAAATTGGGATTTGTTGTTGCAAAAGTGATTTTAACTACAATAATCTAATTGATGTTTTGATATGAACAACTCTCCTAACTATATTTACTAGTGTGCAGATTAAATTAGAAGATAAAATTTATATCAATAACTATCTATTTTAAGGTAGCATACTTTATGACTAAGTTAAATCACTACAAGAAAAACTTAAATTTGTAGCCAACTTTATAAATATTTTGTGGCCGAATAAAACCCTCACAAATTAGTGACCGAAAAAGCCATCACAAAGGTCAAAATTGAAATTGGTATTTATTTGTGGCTGAAAAAGCCCTAACAAATTTTTAAATATTTAACTGGGTTTTGTGTCTGCCTAAGCCCTCACAAAATCACAACATTGTGATTTTGTGAGGGCTTAGGCAGCCACAAAATCCAGTTAAATATTTAAGGAGTTTGTGAGGGCTTTTACAACCACAAAAAATGCATTTGTGAGGGCCAAATCCGTCACAAAGGAGTGACGTGACCAGTGTCATTTGTGACTGCAAAGGCCGCCACAAAGGAATGACCACGTGGAATTTGTGGCTGCAAATGCCGCCACAAAGAAATGAGCACGTGGAATTTGTGACTGCAAAGGCCGCCACAAATGCTCAAACAACACTATATATATTTCTGCCCCTCTTACTTCATTTTTTCACATCCAACTTCTCTCTAAAACCTCATTCTAACTATTCTCTCCTCCTTCTCTCTACACCAAATTACTCTTAAGCTTCATTTAAATATAATTATAATTATTAATTTAAATATTTAAATATTTTATTATTAATAATTTAAATATTTTTTTATTAATTTAAATATTTTATTATTAATATTTTATTATTTAAATTAATATTTAATGTAATTATTAATCTTTATTTTTAATTTAAATATTTTATTTTAAATTTTTAATTATATTAAGATTAGTTTATTATATATTAAATTTAATTTATAATTACATTACATTTTAAATTTAATTTAAATTTTAATTTAATTATAATTTAAATTTTAATATTATAATTATATTAATTTATCATATATATTATTATAATAAACTATTAATTTTGAATTTAAAAATTAATTTATTAAATACGAATTATTTTGTGGCGGCCTAAGCCCTAACAAAATATATTAATTTTTAATTACGTTGGCATTTGTGGCGGCCAAAAGCTCTCACAAAGGTCCAGTCAACAAATTCAGCCTCTTATTTGTGGCGGCCTATGCCCTCACAAAGGCAGACTTTTGTGGCTGCAAAAGCCCTCACAAATGCCTGTCTTTTGTGGCTGCAAAAGCCCTCACAAATGCCAACCTGTTTCAGGCGCTTTGTGGCCGCAAAAGACCTCACAAAATTTTGTGACCAGCTTCTTTATGGCTGCCAAAAGCCCTCACAAAATCCACCTTTGTGGCTGTTTTTTCCCCTTTGTGAGGGCTTTTGGCCCTCACAAAATTCATGTTTTCTTGTAGTGAATATAATAATTTGAGTGATACTTAACACGAAGAATAGTATTACCTAATGCACGAATAACTATGTTTAGTAATAGAGCAATATATTAATGAGACAAGTTGCAACGAATATCCAATTGTTCATGTCCAAGTCAAAGCAAAGTATATATATATATATATATATATATATATATATATATATATATATATATATATATATATATATATATATATATATATATA
>JBBPBR010000008.1:14604653-14647739 GCA_037974775.1 Cicer pinnatifidum
AAAAAAAATATATATATATATATATATATATATATATATATATATATATATATATATATATATATATATATATATATATATATATATATAAGTCAATGAATGATCATATGATCACAAAAGAAAGTAGTGCAAATATGATTGTATGTCTATCAAAAGTCAACTATGTGTTAAGACTTTTGTTGATCATATGATTTTAAGAACAAGAGTGATATCTGAATCAAGCCTCTGAGAAAATCAATGCTCTAATTAAAGTCAAATCCTCTAATAAAGAAAATTACTTTGGAAAGTCGATGACTCTGGTCAATAAGTTAGCTTTGAAGATTGGCATAAGTTATTGCTAATCATCAGAAGGAAAAATTCTAAGTGAAAGAATTTTGTTCCTCTAATGATAAATTATCTTAACATTGAAATGATTTATATCTTCTAGTTAGTACACTATCGTACAGTTGTCCATGTAGTACAACAACAACTTGGAATAGTATTATGAATAATACAAATCTTTTAACGACTCAGTGTACTATTGCTACTCCAACGATATTATTCCCAACAAATATATTCTTCAATATTTAAATAGAAATATTTTCAAACTGAAGAAGATCGAAGAAATTCCATTTAATGATATACGATTAACAATACTAGATATTACGAAGAACGATAATCAACGAATTTGATCATATGATCTTCATCGTTACAAAAGAAATCACTCGATCATGCACATTCTAAGTATATGAATTTGATACAAGAAAATAACATTTCAAAATGATTAATGTATCAAAACAAAAAGACAATATTCAAAGAAGATTTTTGAAAAAGCCATGAACACATCAAAAGTAAAGAATGAATGAAAATCATATTTGTTGAGAGTTATTAGATATTGATGTAAATCAATGAAATTGTTTTCTATACACTTGAATTGATATATAAATTGAATTGTATTATCCTCTTAATAAAAATTACACGCCCGAAGAAAGATTATGTGTCCACTCAGACACATACTTGAATGAGGGTCAAGTCCCATAGTGGCAACAACTCTTTAATCTAATAAAGGTACTTTAAAAGGTTAAAGAATACTTGGAGCATGGAGAGGCAGAGAAAAATATTAGTAGGCTGAAGAGGCAGGACAATTCATACTTATATGCTATTGATTTAATAGTGGATTAATTTTTCAGGTGTACTGAGCAAAATTCCTCTTTAAGGGGAGGACTAAAGGTAGCAACCATTGTCGTGAAGTAGTATAAAAATACTTGTGTCTCTTCTCGTTCTCAACTCTATTATTTGATTTAAGTTTCTTATGATTCAACTTTATTTTACAATCATAAGATGAATTTTTTGATAAAGAACACATATTTATGTTTAGCAATTGAATTTGATTTTCATAAATGCTCGATACAATTCAAATCCCTTTTTTCTTCTATTTTTCAACACTTTCAATTAGTATGAGAGTTCGATCTCTTGATTGCGCATTTTACTGTGTAAAAGTAAAGATTTTTTACTATTGAAAATATCAATTAAATGGTTTGACTTGTTGTATGTTTTTGGTTCAATCTTACTCTCAATCTATTTCTAAAATTCAAATTTTTATTTCTTTCAAAATCATGAATTGACAAAAACTATGGTAGTTGCATATTGAAATTTCTATCAGATAATTGTGAGTATATCACATCAATTATCAATGACATCATAATGAATTATGATTACGAAAGATGATCTCCATGTTTCTAGAACATCTTGATAATTGATTACACCAGTACGTATAGCAAATTATAGATGTGAAATCAATTTCGTGTCTTTAAAAGGTAATATAATCAGTTATCGATTTTCATAATCGATTATGATGTTGTATCTGACATAAAATTACACCTGAGAAAATCAAAATTTTTATGGATAATTGTTGGTTTTCTTTCATTGTTATTTTTGGATTGACCAAACACACCTATAAATAAGAGGTCATTTTCAACATGTTTTTCACATCAATTGACTTCCTATTCTTCTCATGTCAATTCTCACTTCTCAATCTACTTGATTTTCGTTCTTGCTCACTATAATAATTTTATGTGAGAGATTTTTTTAACTATATAGTATAAGATGTAATATTTATTTTTACGCTTCAATTTGTTTATCTACATAGGATGTGTAAATCAATCTTATCTCTTGTTATAACATGATTAAGAGTAATCATATTGTTCAAGAAATGTCATATCTCTTGTAGTTAAAGGCTCTTCTTCAAGGTGTAATTGTTTAAAGAGTTCTCTTAGGTTGTTAATGGTTTCTTGCTAATCTTGTGTTAAAAGCTTGATAATTAAAATTGAACCGAATATTAAACCGGTGTAGACAATGTAATTAAATCGAATATTACACTTAAATAGACTACAATTCAATTCACTTATCTTTTGTGAACTTAATTTGTTAGTTGCATGAACTTAATTTAAGTGCATTTAATCTAATTTATTATGTATGAAAACTTAATTTTAAGTAAATTTACTTCATGTAAGTAATCAATTTGTATAAAAAAAAGTGTTGTATATTTACCCAAGCCCATATGGTCATTAGTATACTAACACATGAAACCTAACAACTCATTCTCATGGCCGCCACTAGGGATGGGAATAGGCCAGTCTTTGAAAGACATGAGTCTGACCTACGATTTATTTTTTAGGCCTAAGCTTGGTCTACGGCCTATCATAGGTTTTATGTTCGGCCTGGTCTGACCTTTTTAAAAGTCTCGTCTGACATAGAAGCCTATTTAAAAGTCTTATTCATATTAAAATATTTAAATGCTCTATTAAAAGCACATGATGCTCTCCACGTACCAATATCAATGTACATATTTATATATATTAAACAAAAATAATTTTTTTTTAAAATAATTTTAAAAAAATCTGAAACAAATACCCTTTAAATCCTAAAAAAATAATTTTTGATTTCAAATAATATTTTTTTTGTGTGAAACAAACGCACCCATTATCATCTCTTAAATAAATATGGAATGACTACTGAGATTGACTAATTGAACGACTACCGACTATAGAACGACTACCAATTATATAATCGTTACCAAATATGGAACAACTACTGAATATGAAATGATTATTGAGTGATTGTCTAATTGATAGAATTTTAAATAAGAAATAATATTATTAATATACACTACAAGAAATTCCTTCACCTGTGGCCAACTTTACAAATATTTTGTGCCCGAAAAAAACTCTCACAAATTAGTGACCGAAAAAGCTCTCACAAATGCAAAAATTCAAATTGTTTTTTATTTGTGGCTGAAAAAGCCTTCACAAAGGACTTAAAATTTAGCTGGATTTTGTGGCTGCTTAAGCCCTCACAAAATCACAACGTTGTTATTTTGTGAGGGCTTAAGCCGCCACAAAATCCAGCTAAAATTTAAGTCCTTAATGGGGGCTTTTTCAGCCACAAAATCAACCTTTTGTGAGGGTAAAGGCCGCCACAAAGGCAAGCCGTTTGTGGCCGCCCAGGCCGCCACAAAAGCATTGATCCGTTGCACTTTGTGCCTGCAAAGGCCGCCACAAATTCCCATTTTTCTGTTGCACTTTGTGGCCGCCCAGGCCACTACAAATGCCTTATTTTCTGACCGTTAAAGCCGCCACAAATTCTCATTGTACCATTGGATTTTGTGTCTGCTTTGACCACCACAAAGGATCAACAATTTTCTATAAATATCACTTCACTCCTCTTATCAATTTTCAATTCTACCTTCTCTCTAAACCTTCTTTCTAAATTTTCTCTTCACCTTCTCTCTACAAAAATTATTTCTCCAAGCTTTTTTTTTTACTATCTTGAAGTTTGGTAAGTTTATATTATATATTTAGTTTTTTAATTTTATTTTTGATTTGAAGTTGTTTATTTAATTAATATAATAGAATTTTTTATTTTGACAGTGGTGATATTAAGTTTACTTCGAAGAGTTCTCAGCCCTGTCAAAGCTTCAAGTCAGACACTATCCGACATCAAGTTAGTATTTTATACATTTTAAATATAGATTAGTAAAATATGTGATATTATAAATATATTTATATTATTTTTAAAATATAGATTAGTAAAATATGTATTATTATAGATTTATTTAAAAAAATAGAAATTATGTTGTTTACATAATATATGATGAATACAAATTTAAAACACATGTAAAATTTATTGATTTAAATATAACTATTTTTTTAATAAAATATTATTAAAATTGATGTTATTAATATTTGTTGTTAGTTATTAAAATTTTATTTTTGTTTATATAATTATAGTCATGATAAAAATTTATTATATTGTTTGTAAGTACTCCCCTAATTGACATATAAAGTATGTCAAAATTTATATAATGCTTTTGAAACATAAAGAAATTAATATATAACACATCTATATATATACATAATTTATATTAATTTTCAGAATAAACATATATATATATATACACACATGGTTGAAGACATTCTCAATTTTGCGAGAGTGCAGGAAATTGTCGAAGATGAAGGGGGATGAGCTGTTCATGTTATTTATGTCGATATAGACGGTTTAAGAGTGAAGATGAAATAAGAGTGCATTTATATCGTCGCGTAACATTCCACAAATAATGATGGAGGGAGTGGAGTTGATCAGAGGAATTATTACGATGATTGATATATTTGAATAATTTCATAATTTTTTTTTTGTTTGTATAAACACATTAAATTTTGTCCTATTTAATTATGCATGGTGTGTTTAATTTTTGGGTTGTAAGACATGATTTATTAATTTTGAAATGTTTTATTTGGTTTGATGGTAATTACTTTAATTACTATTAATATTATATTTTTATATATAATAGTTATACTAAATTTTAAATTAAATTTAAATATTATATTTTAAATTTAATTTAAATTTTAATTAAATTGTAATATTATATTTTAAATTTTAAATTTTAATTTATATTGACATTTAGTTTATTATATATAACATATTTAAATTTAATTTAATTTAAATATTATATTTTAAATTTAATTTAAATTTTAATTAATTTATAATATTATATTTTAAATTTAATTTAAATTTTAATTAAATTATAATATTATATTTTAAATTTATATTGATATTAATTTATTATATTTAATATCATTATTTTAATATTAATTTCGAATTTAATAAAATTAATTTTTTAATAACGCAAAAATTTTGTGGCGGTCTAAGCCCTTACAAAATATTTATTTTTTAATTTGGTTCATCCTTTGTGGCGGCTAGGGATGGGAATAGGCTAGGCCGTCCGTAGGGGCCTATGGCCTGACCTACTTATGGTCTAACCTATTTAATAAAAAGGCTAGGCTCAGGCTGTTTTTAAAGCCTATTTATTTAAATAGGTCAGACTCAGGCTTATAAAAAAGCATGTTAGGCCTAACAGGCCGGCCTATATATATTTATTATTTATTAATATTATTTTTTTATTATTATACTAATAATATTATTTTCTATTTTAAATTCTATCAATTAGGCAATCACTTACTAATCATTCCATATTCAGTAGTCGTTCCATATTCGGTAGCAGTTATATATTTGGTAGTCGTTTTATATTTGGTAACTGTTCAATTAGTCAATCACTTAGTAGTTGTTCCTTATTTGTTTAAGAAGTAATAATGGATTCGTTTAAAAAGACTTTTAAAAAGGCTTCCAGGCCAAGCCAAACTATTAAAAAGGTCAGGCTTAGGCCGAAAAAAAAGCCTATGATAGGCCGTATGCCAGGCTTAGGCCGAAAAAATAAATTATAGGCCAGGCTCAGGCCTTTCAAAGCCTGGCCTGGCCTGGCCTATTCCCACCCCTAGTGGCGGCCTAAGCCCTCACAAAGGGAGACATTTGTGGCAGCCTAGACTCCGCAAAAGCCTAATTTTAAATTTCAGTTTTACCTTTGTGGCAGCCTAAGTCCTCACAAAATGAGGCATTTGTGGCGGCATAAGCTATTACAAAATGAAGACGTTGTGGTGGTTTTTGCCTTCACAAATGGCAACGAATATTTCACGTGCCCTTTGGCCGCCACTTTATTTGCTTCCCCTCCTTTGTGAGGGATTTTGGCCCTCACAAAATCACCTTCACAAAATCAATTAACTCTTGTTGCGATATTAATAAAAAATAATATTAATAAATAATAAAATATATATATATATATATATATATATATATATATATATATATATATATATATATATATATATATATATATATATATATATATATATATATATATATGCCGACTTCACACTTGTGAAGCCTAAGAGGCATTTTTATAATATTTAAATAACCTTTTATTAAATAAGTTAGACTAGGCCTATGACGGGTCTAGTCTATTCCCATCTCTAGCCGCCACCCATCAACAATCATCTTTCTTTTCATTTGTCTACTGCATCTCTTTTACATAATTATGAACACTAATTTCTTTTTATCCATTTTGTCTTATAGAATCTGTTGGGAAAAAACAGCATAAGTTCAAAAGAATCAAGACACAATCACAACACAAGAATATAATGTGGAAACTCCAAAATCGGAGAAAAACCACGGCCGCTGCCTAAACCGGCAACCAGAGAATTAACACTATGTGAAAATTGTTACAACACATAGACTTCTCTCAGAGAATTAACACTATGTGAAAATTGTTACAACACATAGACTTCTCTCACCCACACCCAACACCCCAGTACAACCACACTCTTACAAAGCAAATATTTAAACTAAGTCAGATACAAGCTTAAAGTGCTACATACTGACTGGTGCTGGTGCATTTGAAAACAAAGGATTAAACCCCAATATATAGCCTTGACCTTCTCCTTATTCTCCCACACTAAGCGATGTGGGACTTGCAATCAACTCCAACAATCTCCACCTTGATTGTAAGAGTTACAGCTTCCGCATTCATTGTCTTACCGACAATCATACTCCACCATAAAGAGTACACTTCACTTGGAACTAAACCATCCCAAGAATTTTCTCCACTTGGAACTAAACCATTCCAAGAATTTTCTCCACTTAGAACTAAACCATTCCAAGAATTTTCTCATGTCGAAACCTTGCTGAAATTTATGGTGCAACTCCCATGTTGGCTTCTAGGAAGTTCTTCAGCCATCGACACATCACCACACACCTTGCATCAATGCTAACCAATGCCCGTGTGTTGTTCTGAATCCGCTAGCAATAACTTGTCCTTTTTCATGGTATAGCGGAAATACCATAAGGACAAACGGGAGACCTTGCCAGCACTTGTCTCAGAGTTTTTTTCAACGCCTTGTGTAATCCTGATTGTATAAGCACATCCTTGACTTGTACTTTCCACAAGCCAAAGTTGATTCTTCCATCAAACTTCTCTATGTCAAACTTCATAACGCTTGAATGAGACATAGCAGCTGCACGCAGACTGTAAACTGTGCACCAGGTAAGTTCCCAGGAAAGAGAGGTGGGTCACAACAGACACGCTTAAATACCAAGTCTTTCCTTAGCCAGAACCTCCCTAAATAGCACTTTCACATTATCACCTTTCCCCTAACAATACCAAGGATAATTCTTTTCTGATGTGGAAGCTCAGACAAAGCTGCAACCACAAAGCATACTAAGAAAAATTATCCCACCGAACCTCCGAACCTGGCTCTTGATACCAGTTGTTGGGAAAAAACAGCATAAGTTCAAAAGAATCAAGACACAATCACAACACAAGAATATAACGTGGAAACTCCAAAACCGGAGAAAAACCACGGCCGCTGCCTAAACCGGCAACCAGAGAATTAACACTATGTGAAAATTGTTACAACACATAGACTTCTCTCAGAGAATTAATACTATGTGAAAATTGTTACAACACATAGACTTCTCTCACCCACACCCAACACCCCAGTACAACCACACTCTTACAAAGCAAATATTTAAACTAAGTCAGATACAAGCTTAAAGTGCTACATACTGACTGGTGCTGATGCATTTGAAAACAAAGGATCAAAACCCAATATATAGCCTTGACCTTCTCCTTATTCTCCCACACTAAGCGATGTGGGACTTGCAATCAACTCCAACAGAATCAAGAGGCACGACTAACAAACTACTTTAAGACCACGAAACGTATATTCTATTCTATCCTATTCTCCTCTTTTTTTTTTTTTTTTTTTTTTTTTTTTTTTTTTTTTTTTTTTTTTTTTCTTTTTGTCTTAATCTTCTTCTTCAAACATCTGAAATTCCAAACATTTTTAAACCAGAAACCTAAAATGCGGTCCAACCTGCTGAACCTCCAAGTTTTCACAGTTTTGTCGGTTTTCTTCGGTTTCGCAGTTAATCCCTGGTTTTATGTATGAACGGTTTGTGCACTTAATTGGACAAGGTGCAGGTGCAGGTCCAATTCTTGGTCCAACCGGTTGTATTTTTTTTTTTCTTTCTTTCTTTCTTTTTTTTTTTTGGTTTTTGTAATTTGAAATAGGGAGTAAATGATGAAGAGCAATCTCATTAGTGTTAGGGTTCAAATCTTGTGATAAGTCATATTCTGATTTGTAGTCATAGTTGGTGGATAATTATCAGGAAAAACAAGTGACTTGAGGCATTTGGAGGACAAGTGACCCAAGACAGGGCATAATCCTAAAGTAGACCATAGGTGGGAATTGTTAGTATGACTTGGCTAATTTTTATTATTATTATTATTATTATTATTATTATTATTATTATTATTATTATTATTATTATTAATGAACTTGGCTAATTATTATGAAGGGGTGAATGTAGTTAGTAAAACATTTGATATTTAAAAAAAAATATTAAAAGAATAATATGATATACAATCATAAAACATAGTCATGTTAAATTCATTCATATAAACATTTTATAGTTAATAATTTACAAAAAGAAAAATAAGATCTTCCTTTTTGTGCATAATTCTCCTCTTAAACAGATCTTAAAATTTAAAGTTATACATAGTTGAAGTATTTATATTCATATATAAACTAAATAAAAAATAAAAAATCTAGAAGAAAAGATTCATAAATCCAACTTGAAAACTCTTTATAAAAAACTCACTATAACAAAATATTATTATAAGGAAGTTGGTGATGAAAAAGAGCAGCTATACATCAAATTTTAAATTCAGTGGGTATTCCTGTATTCTAATTAACAAGTGTTTGTAGTCTTGTATTATTTAATTAATGAAATATATTTCGAATAAATTTGCAAAGTGTATGTGTATTGCACTCTACCATATTTTAATACTGCCTCACTGAGACTGTGAGGTCTTTCTTTAATGGTTTAGTATGCCTTGAGTTATTTGTTTTTTATCGGTTGCAAATTTACATGCCTACGTTACTAGCTCAGAGTCAGTGGTACCTAGTCTGGTAACAGAGACTTTAAATCTGAATATGTGTAAAGTATGAATTCAAATCCACAAAAATTCAACACCATAAACAACGAAATAATATTAAAAAAAACAACAATCACAAATTTAATTTCAGCGTTTTAGTTTTTTTTTTTTAATTGATCTTTTATTTTAATTTTAAGTGACAATTTGATATTTTATGTTTTAAAATTTCAACAATGTTATTCTTTTATATACAAAAATTTAAAAAAATAATCAAAATTTTCAACTAAAACCCATAAAATTAATAATCATCTTTAATATAATGCAAACTTTATCAAATTTATAACTCAAATATTCAAATACACTCATATTTTCATCTCCAACAACATCAAATAAAGAATGAAAATATAAATTTATTTCAAGATTTAAGTTATGAATTTGATAAAATTTGTATTTTATTAAATATTATAATGAATTTTATGGGTTTTGTTTGAAAAATTTGATAATTTTATTCAATTTTTGTAAAAAAAATAACAACATTGTTGACATTTTAAAACATAAAATATCAAATTGTCACTTAAAATTAAAATAAATGACCAACTAAAAAAAAAAAAAGATAAATGACTAAAACGTTACCTGAAATTAAGTTAAGGGACACGGATGTAATTTAGTCTATAGATAATAACTTTATATAAAAATTATCAATATAGTCTTCACTTGTAGACTGCTGTTGAATTGTCTAAAAAAAATAAGTCATCATTAATTTTAGGCTTAATTATACTTTTGGTCTCCCTATTATAGGTGAAAATTGAAAGTAGTCCTCCATTTTGTTTGTCCCCAGTTTTAGTCCCCTAACAGAATTTGAGTCCAAATCATGAGTTGTCATTTTTTAATGACGTGTCAATAAAAGAGTTACGTGTGAGACGCTTATATGGAATAAATTCATTATTATATTATTTTTGATTAAAAAATATAATTTATATTTTTAAAAACCATTATTATAATTGTGACAATATTTTTAAAAATACAATTTAATTATTAAAATTAAGTTAAAAGAAAAAATACTTAAAATCATGAATCCTAAATTCAATTTCTCCATTGGACCTAAATTCAATTTCTCCATAGCCTGAAGAAGCTTCAATCATGAGTGAATGTTTTTGACATTCTAGAAGAATCTGATATAGAGTTTGATACTACAGATGTTGTTCGACCTGATAATGACCCTCCTCAAAAGGTATCTCTATCTTATGTGTGTTACTGTTGAATTCAAACAATTAGTTAATCAATGGAATGGCAGATGGGTAATCCTTCTGCTCAAGTCACGGAAGACCAGAGGGATGCTGCACAACTAGCAAAATCAAAAGCACTTAATGCTGTATCACAAGGTAAGTCAGATCAAGCACTGGACCTACTCACAGAAGCCATTTTGTTGAATCCGCACAGCCATACTTTATGCCACCAGAGGTACTCTATATTGTGTATCTTCCACAGTCAAATATGTCTTTTTCATTAATTCATTCCCCCAGCTTTATTGTCTGTTTTACCCACTGTGTCATTGCTTAGATCCTGAATTTCTTGTTTTCAGCTAGTGTGTTTGTAATGTTGAAGAAACCAAATGCTGCTATCCGTGATGCTAGCACTGCCTAAAAGATTTTAGAGTTCATGAGTGAATGTTTTTTCATTTTGATTTGTTTAGGGTTCATGATTTTAAGTATTTTTTCTTTTAACTTAATTTTAATAGGGACTAAAAGTAAAATTAAGCTTTAATTTTAATTTATTTAAAAAAAATTAAATAATCTAAAAATATTGGTCTTGACTCAAAAACATAGATTTGGGAGTCGATTCCAGTTGAAAAATATATTAGCACCCTAAATCCTTCATTAGAGATGGACAGCAATAATTAAAGTATAAAAATTAAAATTATCTTTTTATTAAAAAAAATAAATATAATTTTTAAATTATTTAAATAAAATACAGGAGAAACATATTTTTTTATTTATTAGTTTTACAAGACAAAACTTTACTCGTAGATATTTCTTGTTACAGTAGAAAAACTAAAACGCGTGTACTTCCTTATAGAAAATATATATGTGTGACTTAATCAATTTTATTTATTTAAGCAATTTTATTTTTTCATAAAAATAACTCAAGAAAGTTGACATAGATAATAATATGTCAACGAAAAAGAAAAGAGAAAAAAAAAGTCATAGAATCAGATATTAATCATATTGTTAGTGATTTTTTGCACAGTTTTAGTTTTAGTTTTATTTTTTATTTTTTTAATCATATTTTTTGCACGGATGAACCATCATTATGTTCATGAAAATCTTGTGAAAAGTTCTCACCAAAATTATGGGGGTGAAATCTTAACTTATTTTCTCTAAGAAAGTATTTCAACATGTGATTAGTTTACAATGTAGCTACAAATTCAATTCATAATCAATGATCTACATAAATGGACATTGAAATTTTTTCTATTTGAATTAACTTTTATTAAACTTTTTGTTTGTTCTTTTGATATTCTTCAATGAGAAAATAGGAGAATTCTTATTGCTTCAATGTTGAAGAGTAAGTGAAGTGGTGAGTGTTGGTAAACCCTGAATAGCATTATGCTCAACGATCCATGCCAATTACATGATGAATAACCAAAGGCGGAAGCGTACCTGTGGGAATTGCCATTGATGAAATCTTGGGATGATGATGATAGAGCCAATGGGTTGGGTGATCTTCCTCAGCAAAACACTCTGAAGACCTTGCTCTCTTGATGGGGATAGAGAGAACCAGAGAGTTTTCTCTTTTAGGGTTTTGTGAAACTGAATAGTCTTGTTGTGTTTGCCTTGGGGACCACTACCCCTATATATAACTATTATTAGTTATATCCCAAATTGCAGTATTACTAATTCAGCCCCTCATTAAATTAGAAACCGCCTGGTATCTACACAATTAATTTTCATAATTATTATACTATTTAGCCATAAACTATTATATATTATTTGACCCCTAGTTTATTAGCTAATTATATAATGACTCTAACACACTTTATTAATTAATTACATATGTGACCCATAAATCTTACAATCTCCCACTGGTCACACATGTATCCTTAGGAGTGTGTTAGACTTTATGACGTCAAAAAAGTCATTATAATTACCTTGAGCCTAATCCAAATTGTCCCGTCCATTAATCGTATCAGCACATGGAACCAAAGAGGCTTTCGTCATAATAAGCATAACTAAACCCATCAATGATCACCCGCACTGACACAACTAAATGACATAGACCCATTATGAAAAGTGTAGCATGAAAATTACATGAAGTTGGTCAATGCATGTCAATTTTCAACTGGTCCTACTTTACCGAATGAGATCATACCATAACTTAAATGTACAAAGTAACCAAAACTGAATATTGTAAACTTTATTTCTGATCAGAAAATCCAAATACAATGTATTTGTATTTTACAATTAAACATAGAACATAAATTACATAATGGACGAAACTCCCACTAAATTCAAGATCCCTCAAACTGTAGCACACCCATGTGAGCAGTATGCTCATGAAAGACTTTGGGTGGTAGACCTTTAGTGAGCGGATCCGCAATCATGGAGTTTGTCCTTAAGTGTTCTATGGATATCTGTCCACTTTGTACATTCTCTTTAACAACTAGGAACTTAATGTCAATGTGTTTTGACTTGGTTGAGCTCCTATTATTGTTAGAATACAGGACTGCTGATCTATTGTCACAATACAACTTGAGTGGTCTTTCAATCCCTTCAACTATTTGCAGCTCCGTGACAAAATTTCTCAGCCAAATGTCCTGGTCAGATGCCTCATGAATTGCTACGAATTCTGCTGCCATGGTTGATGGAGCAGTAAGACCTTGCTTGGCACTACGCCAAGAAACTGCTCCACCAGTTAACAAAAAGACATAGCTTGAAGTTGATCTTAAGCTATCTTGGCATCCCGCAAAATCCGAGTCAGAGTACCCAGTGATCTCTAACTAGTCTGACTTCCTATATGTGAGCATGTAGTTTCTTGTTCTCTTCAAATATCTCATGACCCTTTTGGCTGCTTTCCAATGGTCAAGACCTGGATTGCTTAAATATCTGCCTAAAATCCCTGCTATGAACGCTATGTCTGGACGCGTACATACTTGGGCATACATAAGACTCCCTACAGCTGAAGCATAGGGCACTGTTTGAGACTAAACTTGTCTCCCTTAGCAACTGGGGTGTCCCCTGGTTTGCAATCCTGTAACCCAAACCTTTTGAGAACCTTATCGATATAGCTCTTTTGTGACAATCGAAGAATACCTCGAGATTTGTCTCGGTGTATCTGAATTCCTAATACAAAAGAGGCGTCACCAAGATCTTTCATCTCAAAATGCTTTGATAGAAATTTCTTAGTTTCGTGCAACATGCCTATATCGTTAGTGGCAAGCAGTATGTCATCAACATACAAGACTAGGAAAATATGTCTGCTCCCACTGAACTTATGATACACACAATCATCAACTGTATTCATCTCAAAACCAAATGAGAGAATTACTTGATGAAAGTTGACCGAGTCGTCTTCCGTCATGCCAACATTTTCCTCTACCTCATTGATAAATACTACATAATCATCCGAAATAGCATTTTTCCTTTCTCTAGTGGATCTCCGCAATGGAGCTGGCTCTTGAGGCACTTGTTCTTGAGGATCTTGAATTTGACCTGGATTTTGTTCTTCCTGAACAACCAGATCATCTTGAGTTTGTTCAATAATGGGAAAATCAATTGGTGGAAGAATCAGTTCTGGAATTGTTACCGATTCTTCCTCAAAGACAAAATCTTTAACCTTAATCTTCCCCCCAAACTCAATATCCTCAAAGAACGTTGCCGTTCCCGTCTCAAAAATTGTTCTCAAATTAGGATCATAAAATTTATAGCCCCTTGATTTTTCTGAGTACCCTATAAAATAGCTGCTAATTGTTCGGGGTTCAAATTTCTTTTCATTCGGCCTATAAGGCCTTGCCTCAGCGGGACATCCCCAAACATGAAGGTGCTTCAGACTAGGCTTACGCCCAATCCAAAGCTCATAAGGTGTTTTAGCCGCTGCCTTAGTTGGTACTCTATTAAGAATGTATGCTGCTGTTTTTAATGCCTCTCCCTAGAGTGACTCTGGCAAGGTGGAATGACAAATCATACTCCTTACCATATCCTTAAGAGTCCTGTTTCGTCTTTCAGCTACACCATTCATGCTGGGTGACCCCGGCATAGTGTATTGTGGGACGATTCCACATTCCTCTAGGTACTTGGCAAATGGTCCCGGACGTTGTTCACCTGAACCGTCATATCTGCCGTAGTATTCACCACCACGATCAGATTTGACCTTTTTATTCTCTTATTAAGTTGATTCTCAACTTCGGCCTTAAAGGATTTGAACACGTCTATTGATTGAGACTTTTCGTGAATTAGGTAAAGGTAGGCATATCTAGAATAATCGTCTATGAATGATATAAAATATTGTTGACCATTCCAAGAAGGAGTTGGAAATGGCCCATAGATATCCGTATGTATCAATTCTAAGACGTCTGTAGCTCTATATGCGCCTAATTTCTTATCTTTAGTCTGTTTTCCTTTAATGCATGCTACACAAACGTTAAAGTCTGTGAAGTCAATGGAATCTAAAATTCCATCTGACACAAGTCGTTCAACTCTATTTTTAGAGATGTGACCTAGACGCTTGTGCCAGAGCACTCCTGAATTGAAATTGTCAATTTTTTCGCTTAGTACCACGTGATTCCACACTCAAGGTTTCATTATAGTTAGCCATAGTTTCCAACAAATAAAGATTATCATAACCAGAAAGTAAACTGGTTCCAACAACATTCGAATTTAAAGACAAAGTAAATTCTTTATTCCCGAATGAACAATAATATCCTGATTTGTCCAAATAAGAAATAGAGACCAAATTCCGTCTAAATGACGGTACAACAAAAGTGGCTTCTAAAATCAAATAATGACCGGAACTTAATAATAATCTAAATTTTCCTATGGCTTCAACTTCTACCTTCTTCCCATCTCCTACATAGATGCATCTTTCAGTATCATTAGGCTTTCGGAAGTTCAGGCAACCCTACATTGAAACACTGATGTTAGTAGTTGCACCAGAGTCTAACCACCAAGTGTTTCCAGGTACTGAAGCTAAATTAACCTCAGAACAGACCAAAGACATAATCATACCTTTCTTAACACGCCAAGCGTGATATTTGGCACAATCCTTCTTCACGTGTCCAGAACTCCTGCAGAAGAAGCAGTTGTTATCCTTAGTCTGCTTCTTTTGTTCTGGACCCTTAGCAGCAGCTTTGTTCTTGGGCTCCTCAATTCTTTTCCTTTTGCCCTTGTCTTTAGAGATGCTAGTAAAGTGAGCGCTTTCAGTCCTATCTTGCTTCAGCCTGTCCTCTTCTTGCACACATAATGAAATGAGCTCATTAAGAGTCCATTTCTCCTTTTGACAGTTATAAGTCACCTTAAACTGACTGAATTGCGAAGGAAGAGACAACAATACTAAATGAATGAGCAAGTCATCTGACAACTCAAGCTTTAGTCCTTTAAGCTTAGAAGCAATGTTGGACATCATCATAATGTGCTCTCTTATATTTCCCTTGCCTTGATACTTCATGGAAATTAAATTCTGAAGCAAAGAACTTGTTTCAGCCTTATCACTTTTTTCAAAGCGTTTTTCCATCTCAGCAAGGAAATTTTTAGCTGTGTCTATCTCATCCGAGACAGCACCTCTAAAGACCTCAGGAATACCACGCTTTATGATCATAAGACTTATGCGATTTGAGCGATCCCATTTCTCATACTCTAATTTTTCCTCAGAAGAACTAGAGTCCTTAGGAGTAGGGGGTCGATCAATTCTTAATGCAAGGTCTAGATCCATGCAGCCAAGAACAATCAGAATGTTCTCTTCCCATTCCTTAAAATTTGTTCCATTAAGGACAGGAATAGAACTCAAATTTGCAGATATAGAAGCAATAGATGCTGTGAATTAAATAAAGAACGAAACTTAGAAACTCACATTATAGGAAAATAAATCAATAAATAAATAAATACATATGTTCAAATCATGGAATTTAACCATCTCAAGATACCCAGTGCACCATTGGTGTCAAGTCTTTGGACAGTAACACCAACTGCTAGTGGTACTCTTGTTGCAACGATCAACTATTGACAATAAGACATGTCAAACAATAAACCTTCCTTTGGGCCGATTTACTGCTCACATGTATAACAAATAATTGTCACACATTTATCATTGCAGGTGTACATGTGATTCTGCCAAATATTAACCTTCCTTTGGGTCGGTCAATACCCGTATGAATAAACATATACACAGCTATTTGACACTCTTCACGAGCAATTTAGACAAGAGAGGTCACTTTAGCGATATCAAGTTTCAATTAACTCATTCAAAATGTCAAACTTGACTTGAACATATATTTATTATATCCAAATAAAACAATATTTAAAAAAAAAATATTGTTCACTAATATAAACTGTGTTTCATTAGTATTTGATAATTAATAATATTTAATTTTTATTGTAACTATTTATAAAGTCACTCATATAATAATAATAATTTATCGAATGTGTAAAACCTTTTACACTAACCGTATAAAAATTAAATATTATAATATGTCGTTATTACTTTAAAATGTAAGATATATAATATCCTATATTAAAATAAAACAGATAAAAGCGATGACATTTTAGACTTAGTGGACAGAGTAACATAAACAATTAACAAGTAATGTTTGACATTCATGAAGTGGAATGACAAGATATTCACTAGGACTCAAGAATCATGGACTTTAGTCTATAACAACATAAAAAAAACGTATAGCAAATCTCAAATATTATTAATTATTTGAAAATTCGGTGAGATCCTAAACAAAATTAATTTTGCCGTGTTCAGCAAAAATCAAATAAAAAAAATTGATTTTTAACCTCAAATAATTTATTTTTGAATTTATATTCGATTCAACTTTCTAATAATTAATATGTTTAAAATCAGCTACTGTAACTACAAAACCAAAATACACACTTCAAAAATTCCCAAATTACAAACCCTAATTTTTCAATCAGGTCAAAATTCCCAAATTACAAACCCTAATTTTTCAATTATGTCAAAACTCCCAAATTGAATCCTAAAACAAGGACAATAATCGAATTTCATCATGAATTAAACATGGAAGGCTCTGATACCAATTGTTGGTAAACCCTGAATAGCATTATGCTCAACGATCCATGCCAATTACATGATGAATAACCAAAGGCGGATGCGTACCTGTGGGAATTGCCATTGATGAAATCTTGGGATGATGATGATAGAGCCAATGGGTTGGGTGATCTTCCTCAGCAAAACACCCTAAAGACCTTGCTCTCTTGATGGGGATAGAGAGAGCCAGAGAGTTTTCTCTTTTAGGGTTTTGTGAAACTGAATAGTCTTGTTGTGTTTGCCTTGGGGACCACTACCCCTATATATAACTATTATTAGTTATATCCCAAATTGCAGTATTACTAATTCAGCCCCTCATTAAATTAGAAACCGCCTGGTATCTACACAATTAATTTTTATAATTATTATACTATTTAGCCATAAATTATTATATATTATTTGACCCCTAGTTTATTGGCTAATTATATAATGACCCTAACACACTTTATTAATTAATTACATATGTGACCCATAAATCTTACAGTGAGAACAATCAAAAGACTAAAATTGAAATTTATCTTGTGATAAAAAGAAGTTTTAGAATCCTAGAGAAAAGTTCGTGCAAAATAACGGTAACGTTAATGCATGTTAACAATTTTTAAACTAACAAAATAGGAAGACGTTTATAAAATCTTTAGCAAACTATAATTATAAACGTGCACGCACTCTGTCAGAAAAGTTCTCAAATATGGAAAGTGTGTTTAAAGGCTTAAATATGAAGACTTAATGTTATAAGGTTGAAGTATGCCACCAAAGTAAATGTCAAAGGATACCCATGTATGTCTATGGTTAAATTTAAGATGAATATTAACTCTATGTCTATGTCTATGTCTATGTCTGATGACTATGTTGATCAAACTAAGTGAAGTCAATTGTTTGATTGTTTGGAAGAAGCACTTCGATTACACGACATTTATCTTCTAAAGCTTCATTCCCCTAGTCATCAAAATCTCTTCATCTTTTGTGATTCATATCAAACAACACACATCATCAATCTTCTTGAATAAGAATATCTCTATCGAAGACTTTACAGAAAACAAAAATACAAAATTCTCTTTTTGGAAGATCATTACCATGTAGAATTATTAATTTGTTATTACTAATTTGAAATTAGATAATTCTAGAATTATGTAGAATTTCCATATAATAATTTAGAAGTACTTTAATTATATAAAATTGTAGGAAGTATTTAGAAGTCGGTATTAATTAGGAAGTTTCTAGAAATGTATCTAGAGTTTTTTATTTTTACCTATTAATACCTACTTATACTTCACATTAAGCATCAAACAAATTGAGAGTTTTATATTAGAAATACCTTCCTTTCTCTAACAGACTTTCCGAAAAATAAATATACAAAATTCTCTCTTTGGAAGATCATTACCCAATGCATCATCTGACTCTTATACTAAGAGAATATCATTTTTTATGTTCTAAAAAATTGGGAAATTTACTCCTTGATTAACTTGTGTAAATGCCAAATGATGCTTTCAAGCAGTTTCATCAGCTCGATGGTGTAAACCAGGTTCCACAAAGCTCCAAATATTGTGAGCTTTTAGATGTGTTGTCATCAAAAGAACACAATAACTAATATCTAAATTTGCATTTAAGTTGAGACCAGATTAGACGATGTTGTAAATGGTTATCTTAACTCTCTTTCAATATAGTCAGTCACACACAAAATTTGAATAATGAGAACTCTCATATTTCTTACACACTAAAATAGTTGTCACACTAAAGGGATATCTGCAAAAAAATCCCGTCAAGCAAATATTTGTGCAGATAGAGAGCGGATATGAATACTATTTTTATCCAATCGAGAGGATAGCGGGAGACTACTATTACTCGAACTCGTCACACTGACATATCCCTAATACTATTGTTATAATAGTGGGACATTATTTTCAAAAATTTCTAATGCATATACGCAGGAAGTGAGAAAACAGAGGAAGAGAATTTTAATTAACACTATACGTCATTCACTTAATTGATAACATGATACAAAACATGCCTTTATATAGGCTTTCAATCCTTATGTATTAAGAAAATAGATAATGATAAAAACTCACTATTTAACACACACTTATTAACATATTCTTTTTTATTGGTTAAAGTATGCATTAGTCCCGCCGAATTTATATGCAACACATATTTTAGTGAAACCTATATAAATTTTAATTTATTTAATAGAATGTATTAAAAAATGTGTTATAGAATGTGTTGTTATCAGGAAGAAAATATTAGGTTGGGCCTACGTCTTTCTTTCAGTCCAATATTTCACTTCTTAATGTGAAAGTATTGCGTTAAGTGTCTTCCCAAATCTTCTAGATGCCTTGATTTAATAACTAACATTTGAGGTATTTTAGTAAACTAAATAAATTATGTATTAATATATTATCTCGTTGAATTTTCAACTGTATTAATTATTTTTTTTATTGATGTATATTTAAATAATTTGTATTTTTTCTACAATCAACAATAAATATTAAAATTCTATAACTAAATAAATAAAACAATAATTATTATAATCAATTGTCAACAAATTTAATATTGTTATCAATCTTAGTTCTTGTGCTTTGATCAATGAGATTCTATATTTAGAGTCATAGGTAGCATATTGTTGGTAGATTATTGCCTTCACATCTGGGACTGGGAAATCATCAAGAGTAATTTTAGTATTTCACTGATGCATGATATTTAAGGAAAAAGATACACATTGTTGACACATGATCTTTCATTTCACTATCTAAAACGATCTCCGATTTCGATGTCAAATTTGGTCACTAAAGTTGGTCACAATTCAGAAGTTACATATTTGGTCAACAGTGTCTACATATTCGATTATCAATTCTAATGTGCTATGTCCAAACAACGTGAGTAGTATATATTGAGTATGTGACAAAAGAATAAATTGTCTCCTACTCATCATTTGATAACGAATGAATAGTACACAATGAATTAGTCACATTCAATCTTATCATATGTCAACACCGGAGTATAACATCAAATGTGTCAAAGAACCAAATTGGATAAATCAAATAAAGCACCAAAGACATTTTGATATGATAAATAATTCAACATTTGGTACAAGATATAGAGACATCATCGAACCAAGTTGATCATCATCTTATATGTTCATAAATGCGAAGACAACATGAGATTTAGCTTCGATCAAAATCAATAAGTCATTGAAGGAAAAAGAAAGGAAGAATGAAGTTTGGGCACACAAAGATCGAGAAGAATTTTGAAGACTCAACTCTTCATACACAACACTTTAGAAAATAGACCTAAATGATGACGGTGTTATAGTTTCATGATAGAGAAATGTGGCTAAACATTGTGATTATAGTTAAAAATATATAACTCGTTAACCGAGAATGAAAAATTGTCAATTTTCGGGGTAGTCGAAGGAAGATTAGATGTGTAGAAAGCAACATAATATGAGTTAGTCGAGTCTTTCTTAGGTTTACAAGATTCCATAAAGGTCATAGAGGTCCAAAATTGGGTCAAAGCTCACTACAACTTGATAATTTGAAAGTTACATTCACCTTCCACATTTTCCCCCACTAAAGATCTACATGTAGGCACAATATATATAATGAATAAGTGTGTATGAATATTGCCAATGTGATAGGACAAAGATGTAGAGAGAAAAACACAAGAAACGAGGGGTTTAAATTGTCAATCTTATAGGTCTAAGTGAATTTATCTACTCTTCCAGAGGCAATTTGTTAAGGTCTTTATCCTCTTGAATTGCGGTTACTTTTGTTCTTCACTTGCTAGGTAGACTTTGATGGATCTTCTTGACATGCGTTAGAATAACTCATCTGGAGAATCTTTAGTCTGGAGACTAGAGTTTGAAATCTAGAAAACAATTTCTCGATGTCTTCATCCTCTTCCATATGGAAAAGTATGTACTTCGTGACAAGTAGATTTGTCTTAGCTTCATGCACTTGTTTATTTCCTTCATAGTTGAGGACCTGAGCATCGAATATGCTTTTTGTTGTTTCTTTATTGTTGTATTTTTCGAACTCTTCAAAAGTGATATCATTCAACATAATAATTATACCTTTATGATGCATCTTATATTGTTTCTTTTGATCGAAGTTGAAATCTTTTCTGGATATTTCAACACCAGCAACATCATGAAGGGGGATATTGTTAAAATTCAAGTGTTAGCGGTTAGTACCACAAAGTTATGACACATATACCTAATATAGGTTTTGAGTTGTGATGTGGTGTCAAAATCTCTTAGAAATCCTGAACGTTTAGTCCATTGTTATTGTCGCGCTCCTCTAAACTCCCCAACAAGTGGTCTAAGAGCATGGTTCAGCTTGATGGGGGAGTGAGAGTGAGAGATCCTAGTGTGATCAAGTCTAGTGTTGTGAGTGACTTACAATTGAGGGGAAGATTGTTGGAATTCAAGTGTGAGTGGTTAGTCCCTCATCGACTGAAAATGAAGGAAATGTGGTATATATAAAAGTGATAACCCATATATCTAATGTCTTAATATTTTAGATTGTAATGTGATGTCAAAATCTCTTAGAAATTCTGAACGGTTAACAAGTCTCCTATACCACAAGAGGCTAATCCTCCCGTACCACAACAATGGTCTAATGCCCCATCGGGTGTATGGGTATAATTATATGGAATGAACTCAATGGAATGAACTCAAGATATAAAAAAAAATAAAAACAAGATATAAGGCAATAGATATATTCAATAGTTTATTCTTGTATATAATCTGCAATATCAATATTACTCTGCAAATCTGAATGAATGAAGAAATTTTTCTTGTTAATTAATAAGACCACATAAAAATTGAATATGAATACTACAAGCCTATCCATTTATTTTTCTCATAACAATCATTCCCATTTGCTTCTTAATTGATGACAGTGTTTGAAAGCATAAGTCAATACAACACTTCCATCCAATCTCTTCAATACAAAAGTCTCAACCAACACATAACATCCAAATTTCTTCCATCCATTATTACTCCCTTCAAATTCTTCCACTTTCTTAATTCTAATTTCCTTTTCTTTTCCTCCAATCCATCCAACCCTTTCTTGCTCCCACTTCATTCTCTCAACAATTGCCATACTCAATCCAACACTGTTCTTTTCTCCAACATTGTTGAAACTATTAAACCATAAAAAATCTTCAGCTACTACATCCATTATAGCTTCCCACCCAGAAACCACAACAACTTCCTTTTGAACAACAGCATCAACATTCACAGTGTTTTTTCCCCTCCTATCATCATCATCATTCTCACATGAAAACACTTGTTCCCATTTCTGCTCTAGTGTCATCTCATAAAACATTGATTTTCTCATTTCTTCTTTCAATGTTCTGTGAGTTCCTTCCTTGATAAACATAAAAGGACAATACCATTTTCCAACAACAACACTTTTTGAAAATCTGTTTGATATGGAGAATTCAAATTCTGGTTTAATCACACGGAGGGATTCATCTATACCTGATGCTTCTCCAAGACTTGAATCAGTTGATGATGTTGAAGCACTCAATTTCCATCTTCTACTTAAAAACCTTGGAGGATATCCTTCTGGAGAAACTGATTTAGCCGAGAAACCACTCCTTAAAGTAACTTTGCTTCTACGAGGATATATCTCAAACTCATGATTTGTGTCATTGATATCTATTGGATGTAGTGGCACATCAGAGACAGAATTGTAGAAACAGAATGTGTCCACATCTTCCTCCTTTGAATTAATGTATGCTTCCCTGTACAACAAAAAAAGAAAAGAAATTACATCATTATAATTTATAATACTATTCATTCATGTTTTAAATCTAACAAATGGTTCAATCCTGCTATTGGTGTGTAACCTCTGAAGCAACGACACTTCTGATTGAAGATGTCTCTATGTTTGATTTGTCGATACAGACACATCAATTACATTTAATATATGTATTTCATAATGTGTAGCCTTTAAATTAGTTCCTCTACCGGCATTGAACGGTGTAGCGGGCTGTAGAACTTTTGGATCTGAATTCAAAACCAACTTGTTTTCATATCAAAGGCTCAAAATCCCGTTGCACCGTACCACAATAGAGAATTCAAAGTCATGAACTCATAATGGTTAAACTTGAGTAACTTTGATTTCTTGGCATAGATGAATTGAAATAAGTGTAGTTTAAATGACCAAAAGTTAAGGAAATAGTTATTTTTCACAAAATTAATTAAGACTTACCCTCTTTTCTTCCCTTGAAGATGAATAACATAGTATTTATTGGAAGATAATGGCTGATTAACAACTGGAATGAAGGCAACATGATGATAATGAGTAGCTCTGTTGAGTGAAACGCCTGATCTATAGAACAACTCAAGGTTCATGTTTTGTGGAAAAGGTAACTCCTTAACTTCATGATACTTTCCCAACCCAAAACAAGAGGTTGGTTCCAAATCATCATCTTGAATTACAAGAATACCAGAATTTGGTCCTTCAGGTGGAGGTAACGAGAGAGCCTCTGAAGACTTTTTTAACAACGAAAGAGGCCTAGTCACATACATATTCTTCTATATTCTAATTTTTCTTCACTCTCCAATACTCTTATGTTTTGTTTTTCTATCTTTATATCCAAGAATAACTTGTTTAATGTTGTTCTTAATGGATATACTCATCGACATATATATATGTTAGATTAAATTTTATTTTGACATGGTCAATCATGGATAGTTTAAAAACACGTGTATTAAATTTGACTGAAGTTACTGAAGAAAGTTTTGGATTTTTCAAATTTGGTCCCCATATTCCATTTTGGCAAGCCTCGTTGGCTTTGTCTATTTGGACAGTTCAAACGAAAAGGAGGGACTTGTGTCATGCGATTCCAACCATCTGATCAAACATCGTATGGCTCAAATTTTAAAGCCATAATTTTATTTTCAAAAATTAAAATTTATCCCTAATTAAAGTTAAATAGTGACGGCTACATTTAATTCAAATTCAAAAAGGAGAGAAAGAGGAAGGTGCTGAGTTGTTAAGTTGAAGAGATTGGACACTCAAACAAAAGAAAAAACAAAAAATGTAGAGGATGTTTTTTGGTGGGGTTAAAAGTTGTTCGGCATTTCAACTTTAACAATTCATGAAATGGTTGCTATCGAACTATAGTCTACTTTTATTATAATTAATTAATATATTAAATTATGTCCTACTATGTTCATATTTGAATTATGGTTGCTTGTAGAGACATGAAAGCATTTTTGTTTAGTTTAAGTTTTCTAATTATTTGGTTTCAAGTATCCTCCTATTTGAAATTCTCTAGCACATGCTGCTAGTGCTGGACAACTCTACACTTATCATTGTTAATAAACATGTGTTGTTCCTCCATAAATTGTAATTATTTTTTCTTGAATTCACTTTTGTTAAATTTTGACAGTATAATAAAATAGTGTGACAAAATTATATAAAATATATTACATTACTGAAATGAGCTCATAGTTTAATTCAAAATGATATTAGCTATTTTACCATAGAATGTGTCTCCTTAACGATTTCTGTTGTATAAATAAAAAAATTAAAAAAATTAGTAAAGTTATGGACGAGTCAAAAGGGAATTCCCAATCTCTGTTTCCTGGCACTTTCTTTCAATAATGCAGTAACTAACAAATGTATAAAGTTGTTGCCACAGTACTAAGTGTCGCTTCTGATGGATTTACCAATTTAACAAGGTTTAGGGTGAGAATAGGGTACATCATATTAGTCTTTGAAAGATTTGACCTACGATTAATTGTTCAGGTTTAAATTTGGCTTGTAGCCTAAAACTTTTTTTCAGTTTAGTCTAACATTTTTAAAAGTATGATCTGACCGAAAATCTATTTAAACTGTTTATTCACGTTAAAATATTTAAATGTTATATTTTATCTTTTTTTAAATAGATTAAGCCATGTTTTTATATAAAAGAGAAACTAATAAAATTATAATCAAATCTAATAAAATTATAATTAACAAGTTTGCACTGAAACAAACTTCTTAGAAAACAAAAAAATAAAATGAATCCATAATTAGTTCATATACACATATCATGTTTGTAATGTAGATATCTATATATATTAAACAAAAAATAATTTTTTTAACAAAATGATTTAAAAAAATCTAAAACAAACACACTTTAAATCCTAAAAAATTCAAAGAATAGATTTTTTCTTGAAATAAACGCATCCATTATTACCTCTCAAACAAATATAAAACGACTAACGAATGATTGCCTAATTGAACGACCACCAAAATATGGAACCACTATCGAATATGTAATCACTACCGAATATGGAACGGCTACCAAATATGGAACCACTACCGAGTGATTGTCTAATTGATAAACTTTAAAATAAGAAACAAAATTATTAATAAATAATAATAATAAAAATAACATTAATAAATAATAAAATATATATAGATCAATCTGTTAAGCCGAATAGGTTTTTTATAAGTCTGAGTCTGAACATTGCCTATTTAAATAAATAAGTTTTAAAAATAGTCTGAGTCTAACATTTTTATTAAATAGATTAAATCAATCCAGACCATAGGCTCCTGACGGACAGCATAGCTTATTCCCATCCCTAATCGTGATCTATGTCATGTTAACATTGCTAGGAATTGGATTTGGTGATGCAAGTGCGTCTCTCAGCCATTCGATTTAGATCAACAGTTCATATAATTATACTATACAAAATTGAATACGTGATATGGCCCGTCAAATCTTAAATCGACAATTGAGATTGATTATATCGCAGGTGCGTGATTGAACTACAAGCAATCTAGATCCAAATAAGTGATAATAATAGGTCAAGTGTCAATTTTGGCAACCACTTAGCTTCTATATCACACACTTTTCCACATTGAAAATTTTGTAATTCCAGATTGATTTTGGCTTAATCTTTTCATGCTAAGGAATACTATGATTGAGAAGCACTTTCTTTCTTCTTTCCTGACATTTAATTGAAAGAAAAATTTGACTAAGGACTTTCCAAGAAGTTTCTATTAAGGATTTAACTGAAGAAAAAAAAAATAACATTAGTAGACAAGAAATATAATGTCTAAAGAGCAACTACAGGCAATTTAAACAACAGACTAATACTACCATGCTAATGAAACTACATAGAAACATGGTTTGTTTGCATTTATGTATTTGATTTGTCAGACTCATGGTTTAAAATTGCGATCTGCAACTGTAATTGCGATTGCAGTATTGCAAATTTTGAAGTATTTGCAATAGTATTGTAGCTGTAATTTAGATCGTATCAGCCGCATTCTCTTGCATTTGCCAGCAACATAAAGAAAGATTCACAGCCATGATTTAAAGTCACTCAGGTTTTGAACATAAGATCTTGATCTCTTTTCCTTGAGCTTCCTCCCCAATTTGAATGATATCTGAAAATCCATCTCCAACCTTTCATGTTTTTTCTTCCAGTTTTAACTCCTCTGTCATTGACAGTAATCCTACATGAACCTCCACTAGTCAAAACTCCTTCAGCATCATGTTGCATGAAATTTCCAGCACCTCTTATGCTTCCAAAAGCAGATAGTGTATTTTCACCCATCTTAGCATTGAACAAATCATGCTGTTTTGATTCAGATGAATAATCAAGCTTCAAATCAATAAAACTAGACTCATCCATACCTTTGAAATCACTCTCTCTTAATGAAAACACACGCCTGTTTACAACATTGTAGCTTCCATAATCAACTTCACTCTTTCTACCATTTTCACACTCAAATACAAAATCACTCCTTCTTGGCTCTGCTTCACTGTAACCACTTCTTCTTCCAGATTCTAAAATCAAACCACCATTCACACCTGAACTTCTAGCTGCAGAAATAGAACTTCTAGCACCTGATAAAACTGAATCACCACCATCTTCAGATCCAAATAAACCACCACCACCACCACCACCACCACCTCTAAAACTGCATAAAGATCTTGACCTTGATACACCCCTTTGATGATTATCAACATTCCACATCATCATCTCACTACTCTTCTCATCAAACCCACCAACACTTCTTCCACTAAAATCTTTCTTTTTCTTCTTCCTAAATAGTTTCCCAATTCTCCAAAAAGTACCATTCCTTTTTATATCAACACAATTGCTTCTACTTCTCCTCAACACAACAACATCTTCTTCTTTATCTTTAGCCTTAGAAATCAAATGATGTATTGGAGTTGTCTCATTCTTTTCATTCTCAATAAGAAATGAAACCCTTCCAACACTTCCTACCTCAACACTACATGAATTTCGATTCGAAGTTATCTCATCAGAACAAGAACAAGAAGAAAGCCTTTGTTCACCACAATCAGAACACACAAGTTTCACTAAACGTTCCTTAAGACAATAAGCACAAATACCACCACCACCAAAAGAAGAAGAAGAATAAGAAGAAGAAGAAGGATGTTTCTTACATTGAACAAGTTCAGAGGTAGAATAGTAACAATCCATTTCATTGCTATTAAAAGCTTCAACAACACCTTTGTTTTTCTCCTTCATGGTTTCACTTTAGATTGAGTTTCAAGAATGAACTCAATACTTAGCTTGTACAAGCAGTGTCTTTGAAGCTATGAGTAATAAAAAGTTGAGAATTTTGAATATCAATGAATAAAGGGTATAATTGTAGCTGATTTTTAGAGTGAGACGTAGCAATAGCATAGAGGCGTTTCCTTTACGTTTTCTTTGCAGAAAAAAAAAAGGGTGATTGGAAGGAAGAGAAAAAGATAAATAAATGCAAAAGAAAAGAAAAAAAGCACTGGCTCATGTAGGCATTATTGTGTAGGGAAGAGACATAAACAGAAAAAGAAAAAAAATGAGTGAAGAAAACTCTTTTGTGACTCCATAAATAAACACTTGGATCGCATGCATATATGTTGATCATAAATATGTGTCCATCACTTACCATGCCAATGTTCACAACTTTCAAAAACCCTTTCACAATTATAATTTTGATTTGAAATAAAAATTTTACTGTTGACTAAATTTTGATTTTATAAAAAAAAATAGTGGGTTCTAATCATCTGGTCTAGAAAACAAATCAATCTTTCATTTTATGAACTGTCAACAACATTTTTGCACAAGGATTTTATTTTGTGTTTTTCCTTGATTTTTGCAATCCTATATTTGACAAAAAATGTTAACACTCCAATACCAACTTTGCATGTGTCCCCTCATTCCCTTTGAAATAGTGGGTAATGAGAAAGCAACCCTTCATAGTAACATGAGTGTGGCACGCATACTCATTTGTCCATTCTCTTTTTAGCACCCTAGACCATCATTCCTTCAAGCCAAGCTATAGTATAGTCTGTTAAACTGTGTCCCTTTCCTCGTGGATTATAGCCACGTGTCTCATGTCTCACCGACAGATCTATCTTTTGGATCAACATTCTCTGTTCAGTATAATAACATCACCAGTACTCTATTAAATCTGTCCTAATGATTGTTCCCTCCGATAATTTTTTTATTTAAGGCTTTTCAAATTTTTCTTCATTTCAAAACTAGTGGTGTTTAACATTTTGGCATGTATATTAAAAATAATAATAATTAGAAAATAAAATCTATATTTATTAAATTATTATTATTAATTATTAATATATTTTTACTATCAAACATATAAAGTAGAATAATTTTTGAAAATAATATGTAGTAATAATTAAAAGGTATAATTAAAAAAATAATAATTGAAGTTATTTTAAAATTTGAAAATGACATTCATTTCAAAACAATTATTGTTACTAAAGTGATATTTATTGTAAAACCGAAGGAGTACTCCTAACAAAATACACGATGATTGACACGGGTCACGCATTCGGGTCATATGAGGTTGGATACCACATATTAAAATAGATAATATACAAATAATTCAGATAATATATTTAATTGTAAAAATATTAAATATGATTGATATGAACTAATGAAGTAATTTTCAAAATCATCTTAGTAATGAAAAAACTCACAAATGAAGTTGTTGCGTATGAAATTTTACAAACACTATTATGTTGAGTTTTGCTCAAGTTTCAAAAAATATTAATTTATTGTTGATGTATTGTCGCACACGAGTCAAATACAATTGATAAAATATAAATAGATGTGATAACTCGAGTCGTTTCACACGGATTTCTGATATAATAATATTAACTAAATTAAAAATTAAAATTAGAAAGGGGGTTTTTTAGATTTTGATTTTAACACATGAGCAAAACGATTAATCCACTTATTCGAGTTTCAGACATATCACAAATTTTATCAATGAGTTTAATTTCTAATTCGTGATTCTATTCTTATTTGACTATAGAATTGATCAAACAAGCGAATCAATCATATATGAATTTGGTTTCTTTGACTGGATTAAGCATCACAATTATCGAAATATTATAATTAACGATCAAACGTCGCAAAATTATAGTTCAATTAAATTAGAAACCAAAATCAAATTATGTTAAATGAATTTAATCGATCCTATTGAAATTCAATTTAAGCAATCAAAATATCAATATAATCAAATAAACAGAAATAGAATCATGAAGCAAAATTGACAGTGTAACTTGAATATCAATGTGTTGATGAAACTTTGAGCTTGTGGATTAATCTTATGAATTTAGTCTTCCATCAAATTAAAATTAAAGTGTGTATATCTAATCTCAATCTGAATCTGAAAATTTCTTGTCCAATTCTCTCGATTTTGGGCTTTAAAAACAAGTGACCCAATATTTATAATTATTACAAAAGTCCAGATTACGAAATCTGCAACTTAGACCTAGTAAAGTTCAGCATTGGACTTTTATTCCAACACAAATGTTGTAGCTCTAATTTTTAGCTTTCCAACGTCTGCTCACATGCGCCAATCCGATATTCAGAGTTCAAGCAAGGGTCAAAATACAAATAATAAAATTATAACTCAATTTTGACCCAAAGTTTAGAAACAAGCTAAAAAAGTATTATAAGCTATAAAGAGCTTGTAAAATACCAAACTAAAAAGCTAGAAACATGTGCTCAAATATTATGATCAATTGTCTTTTATTTACTACTTATGGTAGTTTCTAAATTTCATGGACAACCATCCACCTCCAAGTCTCGTCGTAAATGTAAATATTGTCACCGTTCGGGACATAATATCATTTGTAGCTGGAAACTTCATAGTTGTCCTCCGTGTCATTTGATTTCTTTATTTGACACTATTCAAACTATCAATCCTCATAAGGTTTCTCTAGTTACTTACAAAGATTTTCTCCTGTGGGTAAGGTATCCTTAAAATTTGGGATCTATTGTTTCAATTTCACATACTAGTAAATCCTTTGTTTGCATCTTTAGGTCACCTTCCCTTAGTTCATGGGTTCTTGATTCTAGTGCGTCTCACCATGTTACTAATAATAAAACTTTTTTCTCCACTCATTGTATCTAGTATCTTACCTAGTGTAGTCTCAATCAATAGTTCATAAACTCAATCTCAACGGATTGAAACTGTCCAAATTATCCCTTCATTGTTAGTTACATCTATCTTTTATGTGTTTAGATGTCCTTTTAATTTAATTACTATTAGTCGAATGACTCGTTTTCATGGTTGTGTGGTCACTTTTACTAATGATATTGTAACTTTGCATAATGGCACTTCAAAATAGATGATGTATCTTAGATGTATGTCTAATGGCATCTATTATCTCCTTGTTAAACCAATGGTTTTTCCTATCAACTTTGTTAGAAGAAAACACTTAAAGTTTCAATCTTTTGTATTCAACCCGATAGTGGTTTAGTTCCTTCTTCAATCTGGGGTTGTTAGGTTGTTATTTTTTCATCTAAATGCTTGCTTCTTGGGATATTCTTTCTCAAGCTTTGAACATTCAGATTTAAAGTGTCCAAGTTTTTTTGCATTCATAGCATACGATTTTCTTCTTCTCTGAGTTCTCCTTTTATACCTTGAATATTTGGAATATTTTAAGACCTTATTGGGAAGTTGTTTCCTTCTTTTACTCCACATATGCTGAACTCATTTGGAATTTATGGATGATTCGTCATTGTTTGAATCTTCACTCTGGTCATCAGATTTATATTCTCTTGGGTTCTTCTTCTACTTGAAAAGCCTTAAAAGTACATTTTTGCTCTTAGACTTTGATAGCGTTTCAGTAAGTGTATTGAATCGTTGCAAGTAATAATTAAAACGGTAGTACCGAATGTCGAACTCAAGAATTGCGTTTTACTATCGAATTATATTTAATTACTAAAATTGAACAAAAGGTTCCCAGGTTGATTGAAATAATATTTAAAATTAAAAACGGTAATAAAATTGATCCTTTATAATGAGAAAAATGCCAGGGATGAGTTTCACTTCAAATTCAACCTTGGTGCCTAATTTGATCCTAGTTACTGAATTCCTTTATTGAATTACAACCGAATTCTCTTTATTATTCTTGCCCTAATGTCTTAGTGACAGAACCTTTAATTCCAAAGTAACCCCTAATTCCTTAGTTGATTTAAGATTAGAATTAAGCATTACCGTATAGAAATTCTCTTGTAAACTATTGCTTTGCAATTAATTTAATTGGTTACATGACCTGCATCTATCCCTAGACTACAAATTCATGAATTTCTCATCTCAAGCATTCATAAAGTCCACTTCCATTTCAAAATTCAAATCATAGAACATTTTAATGTTGATCAAGAAATAAAAAGCATTAAGCACAGAGATGAGAAAAATAATTCTATAAACTCATTCATATAACTAGAAATCAAATCAGAAAAATAAGAGTTTCATTTGGTTACACTCATCCCTAACAAATAAGGTTTAGTTACTCATGACAGAGATACAAAAGATAGGGATTAGAGGATAATTACAAGAAGGATTCATGAATGATTCTTGATAAAACTGCTCAAATGGTGTCAGAAACGAGTCTCCCCACTTCCCCAGAGTCAAAAAGATCCCTAAACAGTGAAAAATTGCATTTTTATGAATGTTGATGCGCGTCTGGTGCTCCAGGTGCAGGATTTGCGCTTCGGGCGCGCCTGGACAGTGTTTAAAGGCTGGAAATGTGCCTCAGGCGCACCACTTCTTCAGGTTAACGTTTTCTGCATTGTTCACCTCTTTAGAGTCTGAATTGAGTTCCGATGTCTTCATGAAAGTTGTAGCTATAAATCGTAGCTTTCATTTGAACTTGGTTTGACTCCAATTGGACATCTACAACTCTGATATGGCTGAAATACTCCACATAAGTCATGTTGATTTCTCACCAATATTCAACACTGCACTAAAACAAACTAACAACACCAAACTCCGAAAAATATCTACTTAATCAAGGAAATAAGAACTTAAACATTTCATTAAATCAAACAAATAAAATTAACTCAATATATCAAATAAATTCTTAAATTAACTAATGAATAAAAGATAAATAGAGTAAAAGCAATAAAAAATATGCATATAATGAAGAGTCATCACAATCCCAAACTTAATTTATTACTTGTCCCCAAGCAACAATTAATTTCAGATTTGGTGCAGGTAAATGCAAAATTAAACTCAATTTCTCAAATCAAATCAAACTCAATTTTCAAAGTTCCAACTACTACAAAATATTCATCATGCTCCATGGTTGCTTACAAAAACAACAAAATTTGTACATTTTAGCCTTGACTTATCAAATTCAACTCTCTCTTCACACAATCTCACCAAAATGTCTCTCAAGTGTTTAGAAACGATTATGAATTTATCACTAAAATCCGAGAACATGCATCACACTACCATAGACTTGAAAAAAATTCTAGTTAGCAATCACAATGCAGCAAACACATACATTTTTGGAGGACTTCCGGGTTGTAATGGGGCTTAGATAAGGTAGGACATTTTGGGATAGTAGGCTTTACTACTTGGAGTTAGGCATAAATTTCCAAATTATTCTACCATTTTTTTTTTAATTTTTCTTCACCTTTTCATTCTAGAGATTCTCAAACATTGACAAAAGAACCAAGAATGTATTATGTATCAAAATACACAAACTGATTTTTTTTTCTTTTTTTTTTCTTTCATTTTTTTTCTTTTTGTGAGAATCACCACCCCAAACTTAAAAGGTTGATATCCCATGAGCAACCCCAAACTTAGAACTTTATCAAGATAATAATTTTTTTTTTCTACTTAACTCAAAGAAAGGTGATTTAATTAAAGTCACGTACTTGGCTTGTAATGTGGCTTGTAACTGAAATAAAAGGGCAGGGCTCAAAGAGGCTAGCAAAGGGTAAAATTTTCGTATGGTAGTTAGAAAGGCTCAAACGACCAAACAAAATTGCCTCAATGTATGCATAAATTACAAGTGATGCAGGTCAGAATCAGTGCAAGTTCAGAAGGGATAACACATGTCTGGATAATCACACAACAAAGAATTTAAGTGTTTAGGTTCAAAAGCTCCCAACTAGGATAATAAGAAAGAGTATGAACTATCTAAATGATATCAAACATACCACTACAGAATTTATTTAGTTTTTTTTTTTTAAAAAATGCGAGTGAGACTTCGACAACCAAGGACTAATCAACAATGCACGAATTAGTGAAGCTTATCGAATTGAGCAATGATATGAGCAAAGAAATAGGGTTTAAATTTCAAAATCCCAAACATAAAACTTAAGATCAAATGCAAGTTTTTAATAATTCTTCATCATAGTGCATGTTTACACACAATTAGAAAGAAACAAATTCAAATAACAAAAATAAGATTGCAAAAAATAAAAGTTACCTCTACTTGTGGGTTATCTCCCACGAAGTGCTTCTTTAAAGTTATTAGCTTGACGTCTCAACTATTGTCAAGGTGACATGTATGATAGAAAGAACACACCATCCTTCTCACTAAGAGATACATATTTCAAATGAGGAGGCAACTGCTTGAGTTCAATCAGTGGTGTCTTCTTCTTCAAGGGCTTGTCTTCATTCCCTTTCAACTCCTCCCATCTAGTAGGAAAATGGGGGGAGTAGGATGGTGATGCTTCTAACATGGCCAAGACCTCTTTTACCCTTGGATCTTGACTTTCTTCAACAGCGTCTTGGGGTAGGCATAACACTCTTTCTAATGGAAAACTGGGTGCTTGATGCTCCATTTCTTCGTTGACTATTGCACCTAAGATCTCAATTCGATTGCACCATTCTCTTTCTTTTGATTGTTCCATGGCTTTTAAAATGTTAAAAGTGACGGTTTCTTTATTTACTTTTAAGGTTAAGGTGTCATCTGCCACATCAATCATAGCTCGCCCTGTTGCTAAGAACGGTCTCCCCAAAATCAAAGGAATGTCATTGTCCTCATCCATGTCTAGTACCACGAAATCCACTGGAAAAATGAACTTATCCACTTTAACCAATACATCTTCCACCACTCTGTAAGGGTGTTTCATTGAGCGATCCGCAAATTGTAGCATCAGTTGTGTATCTTTGACTTTTCCAATGTCCAATTTTTTGTATATGGAAAGGGGCATAAGACTTACACTAGCCCCAAGATCACACAACATCTTCCCAAAAGTTCTATTTCTGATAGCGCACGGAATTGAGAAGCTTCCAGGATCCTTGAGCTTCGGTGGCAGTTTTCTCTGTAGTATAACACTAATTTTTCGGTAAGCATCACTATTTAACTGTCGATTTTTCTTTTCTTCGACATAATCTCCTTCATGAACTTGGCGTATGTTGGCATTTGTTCTAGTGCTTCTACAAAAGGAATGTTAATCTGTAATTTTTTAAAAACATCAAGGAACTTACCGAATTGTTTTTATGTTTCTTCCTTTTTTAACCTTTGAGAAAACGGAAGTCGAATTTATGGTTTTGTAGTGATTCCCTTTTTTATACCACAAGTTCTTCCTCCTTTTCAAAAGTGATGTGCTCCTCAATTGATGTCTGTGTGACCATTTCCTCCGAGTGGTTCGAATTTGATGTACTTCCACTTTGTTTGGCTTTAAGTGGTACTTGTTCACTTACCTTGCCACTCCTTGTTGTCACGTCATTGACATTATTTCGCAGATTTGGAACTGTGTCACTAGGCAAATTTCAGATGTTCTTTGTGCCATTTGTTTAGCAAGATGACCCATTTGAGTCTCCATATTCTTTATAGATGCATAGTGATTTTTATGGATGGCTCTTGACTCTTCAATGAAAGAACTTGTGCTTATCACTAATTTTTCTATAGCACTCTCCCAAGCAGCCTATCTAGGTGGGAATTGGTTTGTTTAAGCTTCTTGTTGACCCTGAGATTCACCTTGTTGACCCTGAGATTCACCTTGTTGATCTCTCCAAGAAAAATTTGGATGATTTCTCCAACCAGGGTTGTACGTACTAGGGTAGAGATTATTCTGCCTCCCATTATTACTCACAAAATTCACATATTCTAGTTCTTCTATCTCATTGTCATCCAGTGCTTCACAAGCTCCAGTTTTAAGCGTTCCTCCACAAAGGTTACAACTAGTATGCTTTAGTAATTTGACAGGGACCACTTGGGGTTATATATTTAGCGCTACCATCCCCTTCTTTATCTCAGCGGTGATAACATCTTTTATCTATTTTGAGAGCAACATCTCTTGAGCCAACCCAACCTCCATACCATTCAATTCCAGCATACCAATTTTTGATTTGCTTTCGCAATTTTTTTTAAAAGATTAAAGAAAAGTTCAGCTGAGTATTGGCCTCGCATACAAGGTTAGAAAAATTATGAGTAATTAATAGTTAAAGAAAGATAAATAATTAAGTAAAAATTAAAGAGTTTTAAATAAGAATTTTTTTTTAATTAGAAATAAAATAAAAGAATAAATTTTATTGCAGAGTAAAAAATTTCATTTCAGTAAATAAATTAAATTCAATAGTGATACGGCAATCCCCGGCAACGGAGCCAAAAACTTGATAGCGTTTCAGCAAGTGTACTGAATCGTTGCAAGTAATAATTAAAACGGTAGTACCGAGTGTCGAACTCTAGGATTGCGTTTACTATCGAATTATATTTAATTACTGAAATTGAACAAAAGGTTTCCAAGTTGATTGAAATAATATTTAAAATTATCAATGGTAATAAAATTGATCCTTTATAATGAGAAAAAATGTCAGGGATGAGTTTCACTATGAATCCAGCCTTGGTGCCTAATTTGATCCTAGTTACTGAATTCCTTTATTGAATTACTACCGAATTCTCTTTATTATTCTTGTCCTAATGTCTTAGTGACAAAACTTTTAATTCTAAAGTAACCCCTAATTCCTTAGTAGATTTAAGATTAGAATTAAGCATTACCGTATAGAAATTCTCTTGTAAACTATTGGTTTGCAACTAATTTAATTGGTTCCATGACCTGCATCTATCCCTAGACTACAAATTCATGAATTTCTCATCTCAAGCATTCGTAAAGTCCACTTCCGTTTCAAAATACAAATCGTAGAACATTTTAATGTTGATATAGCAATAAAAAGCATTAAACACAGAGATGAGAAAAATAATTCAATAAACTCATTCATATAACTAGAAATCAAATTAGAAACATAAGAGTTTCATCTGGTTACACTCATCCCTACTAAATAGGGTTTAGTTACTCATGACAGAGATTCAAAAGATAGGGATTAGAGAAGAATTACAAGAAGGATTGATGAATGATTCTTGATAAAACTGCTTCAATGGTGTTAAAAACGACCGTCTTTGAATTTCTATGCTAGGGCACAAGTCTCCCCACTTCCCAAGAGTCAAAAATGTCTCTAAACAGTGAAAAATTGTGTTTTTATGAATGTTGATGCGTGTTGCATGCCCCAGGCGCAGGATTTGCGCTTCGGGCGTGCCTGGACAGTGCTGAAAGGCTGGAAATGCGCATCGGGCTCAGCTGGCGTGCTTCAGGCGCACAACTTCTTCTGGTTGATGTTTTCTGTATTTTTTACCTCTTTAGTATCTGAATTGGGTTCCGGTGTCCGCATGAAAGTTGTAGCTATGGATCTTAGCTTTCATTTGAACTTAGTTTGACTCCAATTGGACATCTACAAATCCAGATATGGCTGAAATACTTCACATAGGTCATGTTGATTTCTCACCAAAATTCAGAACTCCACTAAAACAAAGTAACAACGCCAAACTCCGAAAAATCTCTACTTAATCAAGGAAATAAGAGCATAAACATTTCATTAAATAAAAGAAATAAAATTAACAAAATATATCAAATAAATTCTTAAATTTACTAATGAATAAAAGATAAATAAGAGTAAAAACAATAAAAAAATGCATATAATGAAGAGTAATCAGATTTCAAGGAAGTGGATTTTTATTTCTTCTTCGATTCATCTTCGTTAAGATGAATTTTATGGGATGCAAGTAAACTAACGAGCTCTTCCAGAGGAAGTGTGTTGAGCTCTTTTGCTTCTTGAATAGTTGTAACTTTGGGTCTCCATTTATTTGGATGAATTCTTAGAATGTTTTCAACAACATGATTATCAGTAGTATATTTTTTGTTAAGAAAATATTTTCTATGTCTTCATCTTCCTCCATTTGGAACAACTCATATTTTTTTACCCATATATTTGCTCCAGATTCATTGGCTTCCTTGTTTCCTTAATAGTTAAGACATAGAGAATCAAAAATACTTTTTGCTATATCTTTGGTACTACATTTATCAAAATCTTTTAAGGTTATGGTATTCATATTAAAACTTCTTGATCTATGATGTAACTGGAATTGCTTACGTTGATCAACATCAACTTTATTTTAGGGTTTTACAATGCCATTTGCATCAACATGAGCTACATAACTAACTTCAACCATTTCTCATAGTTCATGACTATGAGATATGAAGAAACTTTGCAATTTATCTTTCTAGTATTCAAATCTCTTTCCATCAAACTATAAAGTGTTCAGTCAAGAGATCGAGCTCCAATACAAATTGAACGTGAAAAATACACAAGAAATGAGGTTTTAATTGTGTGTCAAAAACATTACCCTTAAAGTATTTTAATTAAAATCTTTTTCAATCGAGTTAAACGCAATAGTTAAAAGAAGTTTCTCAAAAATAAGTTTGTAAATGAAATATCAAGGGGAAAGAGGAAATCATAAGAAATTATTGTAGTCCACCACCAACAACAAGTAGCTACGTCTAGTCTCTTCAACTTGAAGGATTTCCAATATAATCTCCTAATTATAAACCGCTAAAGCATACTACTATTAATTGATTATACCCTAGTATTCTCAAAGTTTTTGACTTAGTACAATCAAGCCCTTAAAGGTCTTAAGCCACAACTTAGCTAAGTTACAAGTGGATAATTAAGGTTTTTCTCAATTTGATTAGCCATGTTGACAACTTTAGAAGTGAAGTTGATATCCATCTCAGTCACTCTTGAAAAGACCATAGAGTTACAATATTCTTAGAGAGCTCATAGAGAGACTCCAAATAATGTAGGCCAATTGCAATGGTTGAATCAAATATTCTTGTTGCTAGGGTTCCATTCTAACCAAGCCTGGAACCTAAGACTGTAGAACTTAGCTCAATGATCTTCAACAATGATTTAGTTCCAAAATTGTTGAGCATTCTCACAATCTGGAAGGATTTGCATCATGGATTCAGATTTTGATTGATATATGGAACAAGTATCATCATATATCATATTTCTATGCTCTGTTATTACATTTGTGAGATTGGCACTACAAGACACTTTCCATAGAATCTTGTGTATGTGAGATGGTATCTTCCAGTGGCAAACATGATCAAACAGTGAATGTAAATTTGTATTATCAATAAGTGGATCACAAATTAAATGATAGAAATACTTTAAACTAAATTGGCCATTCATGGACAATTCCTAATTAGGGATATCATTAGAGTTAGTTCAACGCGTCACTTTGGCAATTAACTAGCAAATGGAGTCTAAAATCCTGGTAGATATCATATTCCAATTCCAATTTCCATGAGTCACATAGATTGAAATAGAAAATTCCAATTCTTCAAGCGGAATTGAATCAACATAATGATCTTATTCCAACTCCAATTTTCGTGTCACATATTCCAATTACAATTTTCGTGAGTCACATATATTGAAATAGAAAATTCCAATTCTCCAAGCGGAATTGAATCAACATAATGATCCTTAAGAGCACCACAATTAGGGATCTTAAGATTATCTACGATGTGGTCATTGACATTCTTCGAAAAGAACACTCTAGATTTGTGTAAGTTAATCTTCTCGCCTGATTTTGTGCTAAATCGATCCATAACTTCTTTAATAAATTAACTTGTTCAACATTGGCCTGAGCAACAAGCAATAAATCATCAACAACAAAAATGAGAAAGCTCAAGCCCTCCCCCACGTCTATATGTTAAGGGTTTCCAACTTTCCTCGTTAACCTTATCTTCAATCAAATGATCCAATCTTTCCAAACCTAAAACAAATAGGTTATAAGAGGAAGGAGGTTCTCCCTATCTAATACCATTTTATTTTATACTCATGGAGGTTGAAGAGATGCAATGATGAATCACCTAAGGTATGTTGTCTCTCAATTTAAGTGATCATAAGCTTTTTCTTGATCAAGCTTCAGGATTAGCAAACCTGTTTTCCCATAGATGTTATTTAAATGTTAAAACCAGGATGGTTTGTAGAACAATTCCTTACTTTGTTTTAATGATAACAAAATGCAATTTATGAGAACAATTTAATGCACTAATCATTTAATTTAATATGCAGAAAATAAGCTAGAGGAAGTGTCCAGGATCTAAGGAATCGCGTCTACCAGGATACCATCAGATGATACCACTAAAGGATATCATCAAAGGATACCGCCAAATGATACCACCAAAGGAAGTCACTAGAAGAAGCAAAAATATCAAAGTAAAGAAACAACATGCACCCTTCGTTGTGTTGAACTTTACATCAGAGCAAGCAAACAAATTAAGAGGAAACAGAATAAAATGATGGATCAGCGGAAAGGAACAACACACTTCATTCGTTGTCTCCAAATGAGATGTCTAAGAATATGCCTCTTCCTCTAAGTATCTGAGTCTATGGATCTAACTTTGATAATCTGCCTCTAAGGCTTTACCTTTAAAGATAAGACTCTAAACTCAAGTGCAACATGCTCTAAGAAGCTGCCTCCAACAAGCAACTTAGAGGCAAACATCTTACCCTAATTGACAATGTTGATTCTATCTCTACTAAGTTTTCTCTGGCTAGTAATTCAATACCAGAAGATGATTGGGTAAGACTCTGAACATTACATTACTTCTGATTTTGAGTTTTAGACTCTGCCTCCAACAAAAGCAAATGTCTAACTATAAAAAAAGTCAATGCCTTTGTTAAAAATGTCAAACACAACATGAAAAAAGTCAACGATCTGGAAGCTGACTTTGAATACACATTCTATATACAACTCAGAAACATAATTTGACGAAGGCTCACTACCTCTAACTCTGATACTGAAAATTCAAATGACCAAGTGGTTATTTTTGTCCAGACTTGAATGAATTAGAGTACCCAATCAATTACATTCTTAATTGTACCGAGTTGAATATCTCATCAATTTGAAATGGTCCAATTGAAATTCACGACAACTAGTCTATGTAATCAAAGATAGAACATCCTAGAATTAAAGCAACAATCAAGAATTGAATTTCAGTAACTGACAAGAAATAAATATCAACAACCTTCAAACAACGATTAGAAAATTCAAAGCTCAAGAACAAAAAAAAAAATCAGAGTAACTATCGACTAAACATCTAGCACAAATCAAATCAAATATTATTAGACCTTTAATGCAATAGGAATATTAGAAAATTGAAGTAACCAGAATTAAATAATTTGAATGTTGGAAGAAGAAGAAGCAATTTGAAAAGCTTAAACAGGTTGCATCTATAAGTGATTCTAACCGCTTGAGGAACCCTAAACAACCATATGTGAAGCAACAAGAACCAAAAATACACGAGTTGAATATCAATCAATCATCAAACACTTAGTTTTTTTATTTAGCACTCAATTGTAATATCATTCTAGTTGTGCTAGATATGTGAGCAATACTGTAAGCATCCTCCAGTGAGAGTAACCCCAAATATAGAAATCAAACACTTGTGTAACCTGACTCGATAGTGACTGTAAATCCTAAACGACTTGTGGTTTTCAAGTTGGATGTAGAGAAGACTTAACTTGTGAAGTTAAGTGGTTGTAATTTGGTTTGAATTACTGGATTAAATCATTATGGATGAAAGGATTGGTTACCGAGTTGATAGTAAACCAAGATAAATTATCCTTCTTCCCTCTATTATCCATTTTTCCTCTGTTTACTTGTTCCCTCTATTATCCCTCTTCCCAGGAATTTCATAAAAATTTAATACACAATTCAAATCCCCATCTTCATTAAGAGATATGAATATTATCAATAATACACTTTTATTAGGAATCAAACTACTTTGACTATTAAAAATAAGACAAAAAAAGGAAATGTCTTATCCTTTGGGCCACCACTTTGGTGATAATCATATAGATAACATGACAAAAAGCAATAGGCCGTAGAAGAAAGACTTTGTATGGGTCATCACGTTTGGGTATCAAATAAATATTAGTTTGATTAACATTTTGAATTTTGCTACGGTTAGTGAAGTAATAAGAGACAAACACGAAAATAGAGGTTCCGAGAACATCCCACTAGTTCTTGATATTTGTCATTGTAGTAAGACTATTGTTAAACACCCCATTAGACGATTAGAGATGAGTATAAAACTCCATCACGTGCTGCTTTAACATCTTCTCTTCTTAAATCAATGCTCATCCATTCCTTGAAGCTCTATACTTCTATTTCGTGGTCTTTTGATAAGGGTTAACTGAAGAAAATATTATTGGAAATGCATTAGAAGGAAGTTATGTTTTCCATTTTTTTTTAAAAAACAAAATTGGATTTTTTTTAATACAAAACTTTGAATTTTGGATTCATTAATAAGTACTTTTAAGACACTAGGTAGTTTTTAAATTTTAATTACACTAATTTATAATTTTATAGTGTATATCTAATAGTTTAACATTTTTTTGTTAAAACCTACAATAATTATCATCCTTAGAAAAAACAACACTTATAATTTACAAATTTATCTATTTATCGGGACATATTTAGTGAAAATAACATTTTTATGTGAGAGTGAGAGAGTCTACTATCTACTCTTGGATTAAAATGAATGACTCATATTTAAGCTCTACATAAAAGCAAATCAATAAAATATATTCATTCTAAAATATAATAATATCATTGATTCATTTCAAAACTAATGATATGCTAATTAATCAAATGTCGTAAGATATATAGAATCAAACTACACATAGAGCCGCAACAAATTTATAACATTTTCTATTTTGATTTTATTTGAAATTACCAATATATGTGTGTATTACGTTTTTTTACAAAAATATATACTTCTCCTTAAAACAATAATCTCACTTCCTTATTAATTATATCTTTAGAAAACTATAAAATGTTTCTTGTATTATTTATAATTATATAGTATTTAAAAATATTTAAATGATCAATAGATTTTAAAGTTTTATACTAAAATTATGTGTAAA
>JBBPBR010000008.1:14648187-14661285 GCA_037974775.1 Cicer pinnatifidum
ATAACAGTGTTCACCGTTAGACTCTAAATTTTCTAAACTCTAATTTAAGCAATTTTAGTGTATTGTGTGTTGAATCACTTAGAACTTTAGTCCAATTTTTATTTATGAATTAAGTACCAAAGTATAATTTTATCAGAGTTAGTAATATATTTTAGAGAACCGATTAAAATTCTTTAATAGAGTATAATTTAATTAAGTTAAAAAAAATTTATTAACAATCAAAATTTCAAAATGTCAGTTGTTACTAATAAATTTATTTGTCAATTGAGTTGCGACGATAGTAGATATTTTTATTAAATTAAATTGAGATGTAAGTGAAGTGATGGGTGTAAAAGTGGTTAGATGTTATAATGATAATTTTTTAATATATCTAATCATAATATATATATATATATATATATATATATATATATGAAACCAACTGAGCATGATCCACTTTTTCCCCTTCAGCTTCCTCCACCTTCCTTTTGCTTTCTTTCTGTTTCAAACAAAAGAAGTAGTTTTGGTTTTAAACAAAAACAAAATAAACCTTCATTTTCCACTAGATAAAAGCCTTCATTCAAGAAGTGTTAGGAAGAAAAGTTGTTCTTCTCTACAAGGTGGTGCTTGTGAGCTAATTTATTTAAGGTGGGAGGATGAGTGTAATTTTTAAGTTCTTAACAAATTCCTTGTTGTTGTTGTTATTGATGATGATGATTTTGTTAGTAATTGTTTAATACAAATTGATTTTTGAGTTACGTAATGAGTTATTTTCAAATAATTAGTTTGAACTAAAGTTGAAATTTAACAAAAAAAAAAATTAGAGTTGTTAAAGTTGTCAAAAAAATTCAAATTTTAACTAAGTTAAACAGTTTGGGCAAAAAGTTAGACTGAAATTAAAATGTTTAGAGTTAAAAGTGTTACTCTTTTAATTACTCTTGGAACTGAATTTAAAAAAAAAATTAGAGTACTCTATTAACTCAAATTTTGTGTGCTTTCATAATCAAAAAGTTATTCATTTTATTTACTTTTAACTAAATAATGTAGATTATTAAATTTTAAAAGTTTGGTGTGTGAAAAAGATATAATTTTAGAATTTTGTTGAGGTTGGATAAATTCTAGTTGTGAATAAATTGTTATAAATATTTATGTTTATGTAGTTAGCTCATTGAGTCTCGAAAAGGAATTGAGTTCGTTGACATCAAGTTAGCAGTGTGGAGAACTTTGATATATTAATGTTTGCTTAGGTATACTACCCTATCTTAAGCAGGGCTACTTATACGAGGAAGGTAGTGAGAACAAGTTGGAGAGTTGGGACAATATATCTCGTGGAGGTCACTCACGAGAGTATCGACTATCCAGTACCCTCAGGATTGATGCTCGGGATGAATGGAGCATAGGAAGATGTAGAGGATGACTCACATAGAGTTGAAGGGGAGATGAATGATCCAATACTGACTGTCATTGAGGTAGTGAGTTGTTACGAGATTTCAGCGCCACCGAAGCCACCTATCTCATGGGTGGATCTAACTTTTGAGGATACTGATCTTTCTATGGCTAATGAGGAGGAGAGAGTTACTTCGAAGCGAGATACTGCGTTAGATGGAAATTGTGCAAAGTGTGGATGTCACCCTTGTTATTGTAGTTGCTAGTGGATGATCATATTAGTTTTTGTTGTATAGGGCCTTATTGTCTTTCTTTTGATAGTTGTATTTTTTTTTCTGGGATGATTGTATCTATAACATATATTAGCAGTTGAATTTTGTTTGGTGGGTCCATATTCTATTTTTTTGACGTGACCATGTCGGGATAGCATTCTTGTTGCAATACTTTTATGTAGGTGTCTGCCAAGAATACCCCAAGGGTATGAGCTATGTCTAATAGGTCTCATAGCCCCGGTGTATTTTCTATTTGTATACTTTGGATTATTGTCCCAAAAACTATCTTAGGTTGTTGGTATATATATGATGTAATTATATATAACTCTTGTGGATTTATGTTATCACGTATTATTTTATTAAGTTTTTTTTTAAATGCACTCGTGTTGTTAAAAATTGGGGTGTTACATTGTGGTATCAGAGCTTTGGTTTGATTGTAGGTTGACCTATAGATTGGGAGTCGTTATCTGATCATGCGTCGGGGTAAGTTGTTTTAGTTGTCAGTTCTTGTGTAGTTGTTATGTGTTGATGTAGTCGAAAGTTATTTTTAGAATTCTTCTAAGCGATGTTAAGATTTCTTCTAGATGTTGGTTTTGTAGGAAAACAATGCCTCCAAGAAGGAACAACACTGCAAAAGTCAACTGCAACAGGGATGATCAAATGATTGAAGCAATGAATAACATGGTAGCTTTTGTTGTTGCACAAACAGCTGCAAAGACTCTACGGGATCTGGAAAAAAGTGAAAGAGAGATTTGTGTTGCGGAGTCAAGGGGATATGAATATTTTCTTCGCCACAATCCTCCAAAGTTCAAGGGTGATCAAAATCCATAAAAATTCGGCTATTGGATTTAGGAAGTAGAAAAGTTCTTTGAAATAATTAATTGTCAGGCAGGGGTGAAGGTCAATTATGCTACGTATCTACTACTAGGGGATACTGAATATTGATGGAGAAGTACAAGGCGTCTGATGGGATCAACTAATGAGGAGGTGAACTGAGAGTCGTTCAAAAGGAAGTTTTAGATAAATACTTCCCAATGCGTACCATTACTAAGTTGGGTGATGATTTTTTTAAAGTGTACTAGGGAAATATGACAGTGGGTGAACATGCTGCTAAGTTTGAGTCATTGTCAAGGCATTTTAGGTTTTTTCATGAAAAGGATGATGAACAATTTATGTGTCATCGTCTCCAAAATGGACTAAAGTATGAGATTCAAGACTATGTCCTGCCATTACAAATTTAATGTTTCCAAGTTTTAGTGGAGAAATGTAGAGAAGTTGAGGACATGAAGAACAAGAGGGCCAACCGAGGAGGGAACTTTAGTTCAAATGGGCCTAGTCGAGTGAACCATTTGAACAACAAAGGAAAACAAGTTGTTAAGCCCTATAACCGACCACATAACAACAATAGAGGATATAATTGCCTAGTGAACCAAAACTTTTGAAGATAATTTTGAAAATTAATGCGATGTTTCCAATGTGCGAAAGAGGGAAATTGCGCTAATGCTTGTATCTCTAAGAGTCTTCCATGCTACAATTTCCAGAAACCAATGCACTCTGCAAGGGATTGCAAGGCTCCGAAGGTGGAACCAGTAGTGAATGCAACTTGGGTTACTCGTCCTACTGTTAAAGGACGCGTTTATTGCATGGGGGCTAAAGCTGAGAAGAGGAACTCAAGATTTTCTTTCATTAGCTAACGTGGAGGGAAAGATAATATGAGCATAGAAGACATGGTGCTTGTCAAGGAATACCTAGACGTATTTCCAACAGAAATTCCAGGATTATCACCAGTAAGAGAGGTGGAGTTCTTCATTGATCTACACCTAGGAACCAGACCTATTTCTATTGCGTTGTATCGAATGTCACCATGGGGAGCTCTGATATTGTTAGTTTAGAATAAGGATGGAAGCTTGGGCTTATGTGTGGATTATAAGCAACTTAATAAGGCAACTATTAAGAATCGTTATCCTCTACCACGTATCGATGATTTGATGGATCAATTGAGAGAAGCTTATGTGTTTTCGAATATTGATTTGATGTCAGGTTACCATCAAATTCGAGTAAGAGAATGAGATATTCAGAAAACTACTTTCAGAATCCGTTATAGACATTATGAATATCTTGTTATGCAATTTGGAGTTACCAATGCACCAGCAATTTTTACGGATTACATGAATAGAATCTTAAGCCCATTTCTAGATAAGTATGTTGTGGTGTTCATCAGTGATATATTAATTTATTCAAGGATTGAGGTAGAACATGGAGAGCCTTTATGTCAAGTTCATGAAGTTTTACGCGAGAAGTAATTGTATGCCAATTCGTCGAAGTGAGAGTTTTGGCTAGAAGAAGTGAACTTCTTAGGACATGAGATAACCAAGGAAGGAACCGTTGTAGATCCAGCAAAGATTGAGACAATCCTCGCTTGGAAATAGCCTCAGACTATCACTGATAGACGAAGTTTTGTCGGACTGGCAGGATACTACAAGAGATTTATTGAAGGTTATGCTAAGATTGTAGCTCTGATGACTCTTCATCATATGCATAATTTTTATTGATTTTAGTCTTATTTATGTTTAATCATTAGTTAATTTAATGAGTTATTTGATATATTTTGTTGATTTTAGTTATTTGATTTAATGAAATGTTTTTGTTCTTATTTGCTTAATTAAGTAGAGATTTTTCGTAGTTTTGCATTGTTACTTTGTTTTAGTGCAGTGCTGAATTTTGGTGAAAAATCAACATGACCTATGTGGAGTATTTTAGTCATATCTGGAGTTCTACATGTCCAATTGGAGTCAATCCAAGTGCTAATGAAAGCTAAGGTCCATATCTACAACTTTCATGAAGCCACCGCGACCAAATTCAAACTCTAAAGATGAGAAAAAATGCAAAATACGCCAGACAGCAGATTTTATGCGCCTGGAGCGCCTGAGGCGCATTTCCTTCCATTCGGTACTGTCAATACGCGCCCGAAGCGCAAAGACCGCGCGTGGGGCGCGCGACGCGCATCAGCATTCATAAAAATGCAATTTTTTACTGTTTAGGGATCTTTTTGACTCTTGGGAAGTTGGGAGACTTGTGCCCTAGCATAGAAACTCAAAGACGGCCGTTTCTAACGCCATTGGAGCAGTTTTGTATTGCATTGTTATGATGATGCATGACTAGGGCTAGTTCTGCGAATCTTCATTATCTTGAACCTAAAATAGATAGGACATTTTATTTACGTCGTAGACTTAATAGAGCTGCTAGTGTTAGCGAGTTAGAGTCAGATACTGAAATTGATAACTTGTTGCAAAATATGGCTGATGCGAATAATAGAACCTTAAGACAACTTGCTGCACCTAATGTCAATTATAATGCATTATGTATCACATATCTTGATGTTACTGTACCATTTGAACATAAATCTGGTTTATTACACTTGCTTCCAAAGTTTAATGGTCTTGTAGGTGTGGATCCCCACAAACACTTGAAGGAATTCCATATTGTGTGTTCTACCATGAAACCTCAAGGAGTCACAGAAGACAATATTAAGTTGATAGCTTTCCCATTTTCACTCCTAGATGCTGCCAAGGACTAGTTATACTACCTTCAACCAGGTTCTGTTACAAGTTGGAATGATCTCAAGATATTGTTTCTAGAAAAATTATTCCCTGCCTCAATAGCTGCTTAAATCAGAAAAGAAATATGTGGTATCAGGCAGATTGATAGGGAATCATTAGATGAGTATTGGGAGAGATTCAAGAAATTAGTGTCAAGCTGTCCTCATCACCAAATTTCTGAACAATTGCTCATCCAATATTTTTATGAAGGCTTGTTATCTATGGATAGAAGCATTTTGGATGCTGCTAGAGGGGGTACAATATTTTTATGAAGGCTTGCTATCTATGGATAGAAGCATTTTGGATGATGCTAGAGGGGGAGCACTTGTCGATAAGACTCCAGAAGCGGCAAGGGCTTTGATTGAGAACATGTCCATTAATTCTCAGTAGTTTACGACTAGAAGCAATTCAACAGTGTTGACAAAGGGTGTGAATGAAATTCAAGCTTCTTCCCACAAGAATTTAGAAGGAAAACTTGATGAGCTTACATCTCTAGTGAAAAAATTGGCAATAGGTAAAACTCAAGCAGTTGTTTGTGGTATTTGCACTTCTCCAGAGCATTCTTCAGATTCATGTCCTACACTGCAAGAAGACCCAATTGTTGATGCTCCTCAAGCATATGCAGCAAATATATACAATCCTCAAGCCAAATATGATCTATCATCTAACACGTACAATCCTGGTTGGAGAAACCATCCCAACTTGAGATGGGGGAATTCATCTGCACAACAGCAACCTAGGCAGCAACAACAAAATATTCCTCAATAGCAAAACACTACACCTTCATTAGAGGACCTCGTTAAACAGATGGTTATCTAGAATCTCTAATTTCAGCAACGAACAGATTCCACCATTCAAAATTTGGAAACAAAGATTGGTCAGCTAGCCACTTCAATCAATCAATTACAGACTCAAGGGTCAAACCAATTGCCTGCACAGTTAGTAGTAAATCCAAATGCTCCCAATGTTAGTTCAATTACATTGAGGTCTGGGAAAGGTGTTGACATACCAAAGGTACCTGAAACTGTAGAAAAAAATAACAAGGTTGTCGAGGATACTTCGATATCTGAAACTGTTGATGTTGAGCAAAAAAAACCACTTCCTTTTCCTCAAAGGGCAGTGAAGATTAAGAAAATGGACGAGGCAGATAGGGATAACAAGATCTTGGATACATTTAGGAAGGTGGAAGTAAACATTCCCCTTCTTGAAGCAATTAAACAGATTCCAAGATATGCAAAATTTCTAAAAGATTTGTGCACACACAAGAGAAGGTTAAAAGGTAATGAAAGAGTAAACATGGGAAGAAATGTTTCAGCCCTCATTCAGCCCATGCCTTAGAAACACAAAGATCCGGGAACTTTTTCCATTCCATGTACCATAGGAAATAGTCAATTTGAAAATGTTGTGTTAGATTTAGGAGCTTCCATTAATGTTATGCCTACATCTATTTTTAACTCTCTTGCTCTTGGACCTTTACAAAGTACAGGTGTTACCATTCAATTGGCGAACAAGAGCAATACTCGTCCTGTTGGACTTGTGGAGGATGTACTTGTTCAAGTTAATGAATTGATATTTCCTTCATATTTTTACATTCTGAACATGGAGGGAGATAATAAGTCCAACAGGGCGCCTATCTTCTTAGGCAGACCATTCTTGAAAACTGCTAGAACAAAAATTGATGTGCATGTTGGAACTCTATCCATGGAATTTGGTGATAGCATTGTAAAATTTAACATCTTTGATGCTATGAAACACCCCGTGGAAGAGCATTCTATTTTTCAAATTGAATTGCTTGCCGATTTGGTTGATGACACTTACCCAGATATGTTTGCCACTGATCTTCCTTCATTGTCTAGTTTTGATGATACTTATACTTGTGAACTTTGTACAGATACTCAATTGTGCTCTGTATGTGTTGAGATCGAAGCTGCCTTGCAAGTTGATCATTGTACTAATATTTATATTTCTACTAACATAATTGATTTTGCAAACTTAGCTTCGGCCACTGGTGTTGTGCCTTCCATTGAACAACCACTGACTATAGAGCTTAAACCACTTCCTAAACATTTGAAATATGCTTATTTAGAAGGAAATGGCAAGTTACATGTGATTATTTCAACCAAACTTGAAGATGAACAGGAACAAAAGCTGTTGCAAATTTTGAGAAAACGCAGGAAGGCAATCAGATGGACCTTGGCTGATATTCCTGGTATTAGCCCATCCATGTGTATGCATTGGATACTACTGGAGGACAGGGTAAAACCAGCCAGGCATCCCCAAAAGCGACTTAACCCATTGATTTTGGATGTTGTAAAAAAAGAAGTGACCAAGCTCTTGCAAGCAGGCATTATATACCCCATCTCTGATAGTCAATGGGTGAGTCTGGTGCAGGTAGTCCCAAAGAAAACTGGACTCACCGTGGTTAAAAATGAAAATAATGAACTTATCCCCACACGAGTGTAGAACAGTTGAAGAGTATGCATCGATTACAGGAGACTAAATTAGGCAACTAGAAAAGATCATTTTCCTTTACCATCAGATGCTTGAGCGTTTGGCTGGTAAGTCACATTATTGTTTTCTTGATGGTTTTTCTGGTTATTTTCAGATCCATATTGCACCAGAGGACCAAGAAAAGACTACATTCACTAGTCCTTTTGGCACATTTTTCTACAGGAGGATGCCCTTTGACCTATGCAATTCTCCTGACACTTTCCAACGCTGCATGATTAGTATTTTCTATGACTTGATAGAAAATTGTATTGAAGTTTTCATGGATGATTTTACTGTGTATGGTTCCTCATTTGATGCATGCTTGAACAATTTAGACAGAGTTTTGCATAGATGTATTGAAACTAACCTTGTGTTGAATTATGAAAAATGCCATTTTATGGTTGAACAGGGCATAGTTTTGGGACATGTGATCTCTAAAAATGGGATTGAAGTGGATCCTGCCAAAATTAATGTGATTTCTAATTTGTCTTATCCATCTTGCATCTGCGAGATTCGTTCTTTTCTAGGCCATGCAGGTTTTTACAGGCGATTTATCAAGGATTTCAGCAAGATATCTCTTCCACTGTCGAATTTGCTGCAAAAAGATGTCAGTTTCACATTTGATGAGAATTGCAAAAAGGCGTTTGATTTCTTAAAGGCAGCACTAACCTCTACTCCCATAATTCAGCCACCCAATTGGACCCTCCCTTTTGAAATTATGTGTGATGCATCTAACTATGTCGTGGGAGCAGTCCTTGCACAAAGGATTGGTAAGGCTGTCCATGTTATTTATTATGCTTCTAGAACTTTAGATTCTACACAGGCTAATTATACTACCACTGAAAAGGAACTTTTAGCTATTGTTTTTGCACTTGATAAGTTTAGATCATATTTGTTAGGTTCGAAGGTAGTTGTTTTTACTGACCATGCAGCTTTGAAGTTCTTGTTGAAGAAACCAGAAGCAAAACCAAGATTGATCCAGTGGATGTTGTTACTCCAAGAATTTGATTTAGAGATTAAAGATAAGAGTGGAGCTAAAAATTTGGTGGCAGATCATTTGAGCATAATAGAAATGGATGAGGACCCCATCCCCATTCAAGATGACTTCCCTGATTAGCAACTGCTACAGTTGCGTGAGGTAACTCCTTGGTTTGCTTATTTAGTTAATTATCTAGTTGTTGGAGTCTTTCCTGTAGATGCATCCCGAACACAAATACACAAACTTAAAAGTGATTCCAAATACTATGTGTGGGATGATCCATATCTGTGGAAATTCTGTAGTGACCATGTGATTAGGCGATGTGTTTCTCACCATGAGGCTCAATCCATTCTTCATTTTTGTCATGCCTCTCCAACTAGAGGACATTTTGGTCCTCACCGGACAGCAAGAAAACTCTTAGACTCGGGTTTCTTTTGGCCCATTTTGTTTAAAGATGCTTTTGAGACTTACAAAACTTGTGAACAGTGCCAAATAGCAGCAACAGCAATCACTCGTAGGAGTGAGATGCCTCAACAACCTATGCTTTTATGTGAAGTATTTGATGTGTGGGGCATTAACTTTATGGGCCCTTTCCCTGTATCTTTTGGTTATGTCTATATTTTACTAGCTGATGATTATGTTTCAAAGTGGGTAGAAGCAATACCCACTAGGACTAATGATTCTAAAGTTGTTGTAGGTTTTATCAGATCAAATATTTTTTGCAGATTTGGAATACCCCGAGCCATCATAAGTGATCAAGGCACTCATTTTTGCAACCGCACTATGGATGCTTTGCTTCGGAAGTATGGGGTTGTGCATAGAGTTCCTACACCTTATCATCCCCAGACTAATGGGCAAGCTGAAGTCTCAAATAGGGAAATCAAACAGATCTTAGAAAAGATGGTGCAGCCAAACAGGAAAGATTGAAGCCGCCGACTTGAAGAAGCTCTTTGGGCTCATAGAACAGCCTACAAAACACCAATAGGAATGTCCCCTTATCGACTTGTGTTTGGTAAGGCATGCCACCTCCCAGTAGAAATAGAGCACCGTGCTTATTGGGCGGTCAAGAGTTGTAACCTTGAGATGGAGAAAGCAGGTTTGTAGAGAAAGCTTCAATTACAACAACTTGAAGAGCTTAGACTCGAAGCTTACGAGAACTCTCGCATCTATAAGGAGAAAACTAAATACTTTCATGATAGGATGATTTCTAGGAAGAAATTTTCCATTGGCCAAAAAGTTTTATTATTCAACTCCCGTTTGAAAATTATGGCTGGGAAACTTCCTTTTGTTGTTACTAACATTTTTCCTCATGGTGCAGTGGAAATAAAAAGTGAAAACACCGAAAAAAGGTTCAAAGTAAATGGACAACGCCTCAAGCTATTCCATGAGAACCTTGTGCTTGAAGATTCTACCATAGAAGAACTCTCCTTGGAACAGCCCACCTACAATGAAGTTTAAACAGGGAGCTCCCTTTTCTTACTCTTATTTTATACTTGTTACTTTCATTGAGGACAATGAGTAATTTAAGTGTGGGAGTATTATTTAGGATTCTATTTGTTATGATTTTAATTATTATAATTCCAAAAAAAAAAAAAATAATAATAATAATAATAAATAAAAATAAAATAATGGACATTGCATTGCATGCTTTTCATCAGATTTTATGGTTGTAAATGTCGAGAGTTTATTTGGATTGGCATGATTAGATAGTATTTTTGCATTCTTGGTAAAATAAATTGGATAAAAATGCTAAATTATGTATCATTTGTGATAAGTCATTAACCTTTGTGAGATTTTTGAGCCTTATTATGAATGGAATACATTTTTCCATCCTTTTTTTTTCTTGTGTTATCTCACTCATGATTGCTAGTTACGCCAGAATTTGACTTGACTCTTGTCCGCATGCATATATTGAAATCATCTAGGCATTTGTTTCTAATTAAGCTACCAGCCAAATAAGCCTACCCTACAATTATCCATTTGTTTAATCCATTTGAGCCTAATTACCCCATTTTTTTTTTGTTCTATAGCTCATTACAAGCCTAAAAGTGAAAAACAATGAATTGCCTCAATCTTGGGGGATAAAGGAGTCTTTCCTTACATAAATTAAGGGGTGCTCAACTTGTTTGAGAGTGATGAAAAAAAATGAAAAAAAAATGAAAAAAAAAACGCAAGAAAAAAAAATTATATATATATATATGAGGAAAAATGGTTGTGTTATGAACAAAGAGAGTATGAAAATAAAATTTAATGATGTTTTGTTGAGTTACTTAATGTTGTTTTTCTCTCTTCATCAGTACTCCTTTATCCTCTTTGATTTTCAGCCCTAGTCTCATTAGGATTATCTCACCCTTACCTTGGCCACATTACAACCTAAATAAAGACCTTTTGATCATTATCTGCATGTGTTCCAAATATAGATTATAGAGGCTTGTCAAGCCTATGGTAGTGCTAGCTTTCATGATGTGTTTTGAGTGTAAACAGTAGCCCAAACACTTTGAGTGTAAACACTTTGAGAGAATTTTATATCCCGGGAGGACTCTATCACTTATGATTAATATTTTAGTTAACTTGTCCTCTTGTTTTCATTGGTTTCGATAACAAAACTATTCATAATTGCCTTAAGCTATAAATATATTTCTCTCTCACCACTTGCATTCATAAAAATATTTGGAATCACGTGCATTGTTTTGCTCTGAGTTCAAAAGTTTAAGTGTGGGGGAATTTGATCATAGCATTTGGGCACATGTTTTTAGGTTTTTAGTTTGGTATTTTAAAAGCTCTTTATAGCTTAGATTAATATTTTTAGCTTGTTTCTAAACTTTAGGTCGAATTTGAATTATAATTTTATTATTTGTATTTTAATTTTATTATTTACATCTTGAGTCTTTCTCACTGTGTAGGTCATAACTTGAGCTCTAGATATCGTATTGACACATATGAGCAGGCGTTGGAAAGACAAAAATTTGAGCTACAACTTTTGTGTTGGAATGAAAGACAAATTCCGAACTTTACTGGGCCGAAATTGCAAATTTCGTAGTATGAATTTTTGTAATAATTTTAATTAGTGAGCCACTTGTTTTTAAACCCTAAACCCTAAAGTCCAATATCAAGTACTATATATTGGCAGTTTTGTTTCTTTCCTAAGGCCGGAAAAATTAGGATTCAAATTGCTACATGAAATAAATAGTGTTATTTTAATTTCATGGAAGACTAATTTTATAAGATTAATCCACGAGTTCAGAGTTTCATCAATACCTTGAGATTCAGGTTACACTGTCAATTTCTATTCATGATTCTATTCTTGTTTATTTGATTATATTGATATTTTGATTGCTTAAATTGAATTTCAATAGGATTGATTAAATTTATTCGATAGAATTTAGTTTCGGTTTCTAATTTAATTGAATTTTAATTTTGCGACGCTTGATCGTTAATTGTAATATTTTGATGATTGGGATGTTTAATCCAATCAAAGAAACCAAATTAACATAGGATTGATTACACTTGTTTGATCAATTCTATAGTCAAATAAGAATAGAATTATAAATTAGAATTAAACTCATTGATAGAGTATGTGATAGGTCTGAAACTCGAATAAGTGGATTAATCGTTTTGCTTATGTGTTAAATAAAAAATTCTAAAAAACCCCTTTTAATTTCTATTTTTCAATTCAGTTATTATTATTATACAGAAGTCCTTGTGAAACGATTTGAGTTATTACCTCTATTTACATTTTATCAATTGTATTTGACCCGTGTGCGACAGCGGATCAATACTATATGTTTATTATGTTCAAATTTCGTTTTTTAATTATATGTTTTAAATTAAATGACTGAAAATGATATTATGATATATGATGGTGTTTTTTTAATGAAAAATATGTAGGGAATAACAAATTAGATGTCTGTTGCGGTTATGGCCAAAACAAAATGATAACAATTAACATGTTGCCTCATGTTGAAATAATAGGGATAAATTTTTCATATTTTATAGAAAAATTAACTAAAAAGGATAAAATGTTTTCAAATGCAATTTTACCTTAAATACTTTGTATAAAGGAAATCTCCATTTTATGGAACTAACAGAGATCATTATTGTGCCTCCTATTTGTATATATTATAGAGAAGACTTAATCTTTGGACTCGAAGCAAATATTTATTGTTAATCTCTAATAGTTATTGTGTTTGTGACTTTAGAATTTAATTATATTATCTAAGTATTAAACTTGTCTTATAACATTGTATTTTAATATTTATTATGACTTCTTATGTGAAGTTAAATCGTAAGATAATAATTTGCAATATTCTACATTATTTTCTAGATAAGTAATGTGTGATATTATGGTTACACAAAAGAATCATTTAATTTAAACATCACAAAATCAAATAAT
>JBBPBR010000008.1:14661851-14682380 GCA_037974775.1 Cicer pinnatifidum
ATATATATATATATATATAATAAAATTTAATTACTTCCACCCATTCAATCAAATTCATATGTAAAAGTTTCCTTCAAATTATACGTCAATCACAATTTTAGATTTGACTTTTAGAACATGAGTCTATATTCATCCGCATAAAGATAAAGAAGATAAAAAATAAATGTCTAATGAAACTAGAAGAGTAATTTTAGAAAACAATATAAACATGACACATATTTATAACAATTAATGTTGAATATTTAATTTGTCATTTATAATATTTTAATGTTGATTAAAGGGAAAAAAAAGTAAAACTCTATCATAAGAACCCGAGTGACCTTTATTAGAAAGTAAATGAGCACAATGATTATTTCCATGTAGATATGATAAATATAAGTTCTCTAGTTGAAGAGCTTTAAGATGAATGCAACCACTCCACATATTATAAAAGAAGCAACAATTTTCAAAAATGCATTGCGAAAGTTGATACAAATTCTTCTTTTTTTCTTCTACATTTTTGAAACTTTTTTTTTTAAGAAAAAAGTTAGAAAAAAGATTATTATTATTATTATTATTAATAACAGTAGCACTAATGGCCGTTACAACTAACTTTGACATGATTTGAATAAATTTGGAGTTACAATATCAAACACTTACAACTAAAATGCACCTTAGGAATAACACTTATGGTGGTCGATAACATATTATTTGATTCAATCAATATTTTTATGTGCATAAGACTTTTGGAGTAGTGGATTTAATTGTTCCATGAACATTTTGGCAACTAGATTTGACCTTATTTCCCTCTTGAGAAGAGACAATATTAATTTGATCCAATATAATATTGGAACAACCCAAGGAGCTGCAATCTAGTTTAATAGCGACGTCGCTAGCTGAAGTTCCCGAAATTCTACGAAATGTTACATCACTCACTAGTACATCTGAATCCTATAATAATTTCCACAAAATTAAAAATATAAATATAACTAAACATATTATTGTAAATGTAATAGATTATTATAGTTGAAATGAAAATATTTATGTTTACCTTTGTATTTGCAAGATTAGGGTCATAGTGTTGGTCTATAATTATAGAGTTTTTAACATTTGTAAGTATTATTTCCTCAAAAGTAATCCTTCTGGCATAACCTGATCCACCCTGCAAAAAGTTAGAATATAAGAAACCAAGAAGTGAAAGATAATTGACATGGGAAAAATAGTTTTACAATCATAGTTTCCATCAAATGAAATAATAATAATAAAATTCAAGAAAAACAACAAATAAAAAAGGAACACAGGAAATAGTTTTCAGGAATTATTTTGCAAGAGTTTTATAGTAGATGAATTGTTACCTTTTTATTCACATTTAATTTGCCATTTTTTTTACAAATTTATATCTATCGGTCAATATATGTAATGTGTTTAAATAAAATAATGTATATTAGTAATGTCTATTTACATAATTATAATGATTTTATTTAGAAAATATATAATGGAAAAATAACAAGTAGAATTATAACTAGCAGAGTAGATATGCAAATATAGCATAACTTCACACTCACAGAAAATGTCTTGATTCTTGCTCCATTTGTTGTTCCAATGAAGGTGCAATTTGTTACGTGAACGCCTTCAACTGTATCATAAGAGTGATCTTTACCAAGACTGCCGATGCTGATTATTTCACACATTTTCATTATCATTTGTCAAATGTCAAAATTTGAATACTCAATATATATATATATATATATATAAAGAGAGGGAGAGAGAAGAAGAGCGAATGGACCCCACAAAAAATAACAATAACAAATTTGATAATTAGTTTTGACTTTTCATATACTAGGTGTGAGTGATGTCTGACTACGTTAAAGTTTCAACTCTTAATTTTATGTTACACATAATTGTATTATCGCTTGTGTTTATACACACAAGATTAAATGAACCTGTTTTCTCAATATAAAACTGTTTTAGGTTAACATCTAATGAGAGACTCGATAATGTATATCCATGCCATACTACAAATTATAAACTAATCATACAAAAACAAATAGTGATATGGATAAATAGTAATTTATTTTACACTTAATAATCATATTTAATAAACACCATTTGTTTTTTTTGTTTTTAATCTTGATTAACCATCTAATTATTTAAGAGATAGTGCTTCTTGTAATCTAAAGTACAACCGATAGATAAGTAATATTTGATCCCAAAGTTATTTCAATGTAGTAGAATTTGAACTTGAATTCTCTCAATTGATTCTTTTTAAATTGAATGGAATTTGTTAACCAATAAAACAAGTTTGTTAAGACTCCAATTCGATTAAGTATACAGCAAATTAAAATACAAATTTTATGAAAAATTACCTTATCCCATGACCTGGTCCACATAAAAGACGAGTAGCAGTGATGAAAGAGGAGCCACCATTGACAGCAATACAATCATCACCTATTAGAAAAAAGAAAATTTATATTAAAATTTCTCATATATATTGAATACTTATTTTAAGAGTATCCATCATTTGCTGTAAAATACAATTTCAAGTAGACTTACTCTAATGCACATAAATATTTTTTATATATATTTTCTTTGTTTTAATAATTTTCAATTTTCATTTATCCTTTTCATAAAATATTTTTACAATTATATGCCTCATATTATTTTAAAAGTATTTAGTTTATACGAGTCAAATAATGGTCTGCCACATTTCTTAATGAGAATATGGTTGTGTTTATAAATATATTAAAAAATAAATTTTATTTACCTGTTTTAATGGTGGAATCTTGTATCAAAATGTTTTTAGATGAAGAAATGTCAAAACCATCGGTATTGGGGCTATCTTCAGGAGCGGTGACAAATAAATTAGAGAATGTTGCACCGTTAATCCCATTTATGGATACATGAGCTTTTGGGCTATTAGTCAACATCAAGTTCTTAACATTAAGACCATTGCAAGCATGGAAACTTAATGACTGAAACAACATTAACACCAAAACTATTTAATGTCAATATATAAACAACAAATCAATTAGCACAAGCTATATGTGTAGAATAACCATACTCTAGGTCGAGGGCAACTTTCACATTGCCACCAAGTAGAACCATAGCCGTCGATAGTTCCACTGCCACGACCATCAATTATGAGATTGTTTATATTTGTGAACTTTATCCAATGCTTTGTATCCTTCAAATTTCCTTAGAAGGTGCAATTATGTTCCCTTCAAGCTACAATTTGAAAGAGTTCAAATTAAATTAATAAAAATGTATGTACCTCAAAATTGTTAATTATAAAAAATATTGTCTTATTTTTAATTTATTATCAAACTTTCATTAATGAAATTATCTTTTTACGCACAAAAAAAAAAATAAACAAAGATAATTAATCTTATTTAATATATTTTCATTCGACGATGATTGTATAAATTAAGAAATCTAATTTTGCTTCTAAAATATGCACGGGTAGATATTGTTAATTAGCTATACACACATATATATAAATATATATATATATATATATATATATATATATATATATATATATATATTTATATATATATGTATGTATGTATACCTGAACAGTAATATTTGAGGCCTTGCAAGGTCCTTCAAATATTATAGTGTTCACTAAGAATGATAGCTTTGCTGGTATAACTAATGTTGCTGCCCCTTGTGCTCCGCACACACTATTCCACACGTTCAAAATTACCTACAAATTAAATCAAAATATTAAAATGTTGTTAATCAAAAGACAGGCAAAAAAAAATTTATTAAAAATAGATATACTTGTGAATCGTCAGATTTTCCATCACCACGAGCACCATATTGCATCACATTATATATATTATTATTGTTTGATTCAACTAGATTCCACCTTGCACATAGACAAGGTGAAACAAAACCAAGAACCAAAACTAAAGTGATTAGCACTTGCATATTTGCCACAAAGAGTGAAACTGTTGCTAGAGTAATTTTTCTAATAAAATGAATATCTGAATGTATATATTAGGATTGAGTGTGTTGCTTTAGTGATTTATGAATGGAGCTAGTAACGGTGTATGGATTAAATAGCCAGTTACACGAAAGATATAATTAATTAGTATTAAGGAATAAGAAAAAAACTAATAAATGTATACATACAAAATATTTGAAAATACTATCTCTAATGGAAAACAATGAATAGTTACATAAATGAGATTTTTTGATATAAATAAAGTAAATACATCAAAGTATGAAGAACTTGAGACATACATGAAAATATGAAAATCTTGAGACATATTGAATTCTCTTCAATAGACCACTAGTTCAGATAGAAAAAACACTTATATGTTATCATTTCATAATTTTTGGGAATTCTTTGGACCGAAAAGGTAGAGAAATGCAATGCATATAGAGGTGTTTATTAGAACTAAATCATTGACTCAATAATCCAAATAAGTTAAATTGGTTAAAATTTTTCTATGTTCGATTTTATACCAAATCAATTCTACAAAACTTCTATTAGATTAGGTACATATCCATTTTTCGTCATTCAAAATTTATCACCACAGGTTTGAACCAGATTATTACATTTTATTATTATTTATGTTATTTCACACTATATTCATTCGGGAGCATATCAAATTAGAGAAAATTTATAATGAGGGATAATTATTATAGTCATTCATCAAATCATCGTGAATGGTGAAGATTAAAACACTCTCAATGTAATAATTATTACATTCATTTATTGAATCAGCATGAATGATCAACTTTAATAATTATTATGTATAAGACACAATCTCAATGTAATAACTATTTCTTCACTAATGAATCAATAAGATGATGTATTAGTTCATCCATACTCTCATTTCACATGTGCTTTTTTAGTTTATAATATTAATAAATAGAATATACAAAATGAATACAGTGAAATTAAATAATCAATAAATTTTAATAGAAAAACAAATTTAAACAGTCTCTAAACAATAACATTATTTATTTTTTGTTGTACCAGAAAAAAGTTACATTTTTTTAACTTTTTTGTATTTTGTTTCTCACATATGGAAGCTACTAAGGATAACACATTAATTCTATAATAAGCAAGGGACACTTGGAATAGTATTTCTAACAATTCCATGTGCATTTTTTCAAAGATCATAAGTTTTTTTTTTTTGGTTGGGTAGAGACAATGTTATTTTGATCTAAAAGAATGTTTATAGAACCATAGGAGCAACAATCAAAGCTAATAGCAGCATCACTAGTAGAAGTTCCAACAAATCTTCGATACGTCAAATACCTCATTTGCACATTTTAAACCTAATAATCTTCGATATATAACTATGCTATTAATTATTATATTATTGTATACTCTTTCTATGATAAACTATAAACAAAAAACTGTACATACTGCACTTTTTATTAATGTTTTATTACAAAAGAAGTATACAAAATAAGCTATTAGTGAAATACAATTTGGAAATGACAAAATATTAATAGAAGAACAATATAGAGTGAAATGCATATTGTAAAAATACTATATTGTTGATCTATAATTATTGGGTTGTAAGAACATTGAAGTATAATATTTTTAAAAGTAATTTGTCTTGGATAATCCATCCTATAAACCAAATGAAAAATAAATATGATTTTATTACAAATATATTTAACTCTATTAATTATATTCATCAGAAGTGTTTTGACTCTTATTTCATTTGTAGTCTTAATAAAGGTGTAATTATGTATGTTAATATTTAAAACAATGTCACGAGCTCTATTTTTACAAAGGATTCCAACACCGATTGATTCATATAATATATTTACATGACATTATTGATAGAGGTGATTACGTGTAGAGTATAACATTTAAAAGTCTTAGTCGACACTAAAAAATATTTAAAAAAGAGGACCTTCTTACAAACTTTGTCGGCTAGAATAACATAATATATTAAATAGAATATATTTTCTAAAAAAATCCAAATTCTATTTATATATATATATAATCATTTCATTCTATTAAAATTTAGATGTCAATTCTACTATATAATTCCTTTGCACTATAATTCTTTTTTAAATAAAAATAAAATCCTTTAATATTTGTTTTAAAAAAAAAAACTTTCATTTAAACCACAATATATATATATATATATGAAATTCATTTTTACAATATTTATGACCTACTCTTGAATCCTACAGATTTGGGAATAGTTCATTCACATACGACTATACTATGATCTCGCCGCATGATTTTGACCGTCTTATTAGTCAGACAAAAAAATAATGAACAAGATTATGAACCTCCTCTAGAGTAGTTAAGAGCGGTAGAACCGGAAGCCAAATGTATCATGCCCTATGAGGAACCAATAGAAATTGTTAATCTAGGGACATAAGAAAGAAAGAAAGAAAGAAAGAAAGAAAGAAAGAAAGAAAGAAAGAAAGAAAGAAAGAAAGAAGTTAAGGTTAAATAAGTTGTCATAAGCTCTCTTGAAGCCTATAAATAAAGCTTCACGACGAAGAACAAATCAAAATTCAAAGTGCCAAGCAAAACATCACTCATTCAAATCATACTTGAGCTTCTAAAATCATTCTAAGTTGCAGTTCAATTTCTTAGTGTGATATTAGAATCAGTGATTATTGAGTTATTGTATATAGAATTTATTTCTCAAACAAGACTTGAGCAATACCCAGATTCTAACATTCTCAAAATCATTACTTTGTAACTCAAGGCTATATTCTTAACATAGCTTGAGTAGTTGAAATCCTTTAATGATTTAAAAGGTAAATTGTAAAATCCTTTCTAAAATAGTGTAAGGTAACATGTGGAAATCCTTTCTAGGTAGAAAGGTAGAACCTTGTAATAGATCAAGTATGATATGTGGAAATAGTGTGAAAACCGAAAACCATATAGTTTTTAAGCACTTAGTGAAAAATATCACATTTGTGAGGACTGAGCGTAACCCGTATTGGGTGAACCAAGATATATGTTTGTGCAATCTCTTTATCCCTATCTCTATTTATTATTTGTCTTACATTCAATTTTTATATTTATAAATTGATATTGCAGTTTTTCCACTAACCAAGAACATTAGAGGATTTAGGCTACAAATGTGCAAGTGAGCTTTGTGACATATAGAGAATTTAGAGGAACTTCTGATAGTGATGTTGCTATTAACTTAGTTTGTGGATCCTCGACAAGTTATTTCAACTTTATATTTGATCAAAATAATATTGTTTAGGCTAAACCAAGAGGAAAAACTTCATTTACCTGTAGGAATTTCCCCTGGAACAACTAGAAATACTATTCCATATGTCCCTTACCTAATGAAATAATTTAATTGTTCTCCATATGTTACAAACTAAATTAAAAATGTATCATTAATCAAATCACAAGCACTAAAAAACTTTTTTTTTCTCTTATATTATGACATTCGCAATCCAAAATCATGATTAGAATATCATGCATCTTCATAATCACACAATCTTTTGTAATGAAAAATATATATTAAATATAATTTAAAGTCAAAGTAATACACCAAATAAATATTACTAAAAACCAAACACCATAAGACTCCATCTATATAGATTGTTTCCTTTGCCATCTACACATAAGAAAATGAGTGAGAAAATTACAGTTTTTTTAGAGAATTAGTGGTTCTTCCGTAATGTCCTTGTTCACTTAAAACTTAAACACCCATAAAAAAGAGAGGGAAACCAAGCAGCAACAATTCAAAGATGATAAAAACAAAGCAAAAGGAACATCTCGAACTATATGCAAAAGGAACACTTTTTTTTAAAATTGTTCAAATCCTTTTAGTTTGATCACCATGAAACATTCACAAATCTCTGAAATGTTAAATCGATAATCACTAAATCAACTATATTCTTTTAAGTAAATTGAAATTTTCCTAAATAATTATTTAATAAACTTGCTTGAAATATGTGTATTTACACTGTTCACACATGCATATAAACTTTATAAACACTACACTTCTCCTTTCTCATTTCCATCACTCTCTCACATGCATATACACTCTTGCCATTATCATCAAATAGTGACAAAAACAGAGAGGACTTATGATGACTCTTCATCATATGCATAATTTTTATTGATTTTAGTCTTATTTATCTTTAATCATTAGTTAATTTAATGAGATATTTGATATATTTAGTTATTTGATTTAATGAAATGTTTTTGTTCTTATTTGCTTAATTAAGTAGAGATTTTTCGTAGTTTTGCGTTGTTACTTTGTTTTAGTGCAGTGCTGAATTTTGGTTAGAAATCAACATGACCTATGTGGAGTATTGCAGCCATATCTGGAGTTATAGTTGTCCTATTGGAGTCAAACCAAGTGCTAATGAAATCTAAGATCCATATCTATAACTTTCATGAAGACACCAGAACCAAATTCAGATTCTAAAGATGAGAAAAATACAAAATACGTCAGATAGCAGATGTCGTGCGCCTGGAGCGCGCCCTGCGCGCCTGAAGCGCATTTCTAGCCATTCAGTAGTGTCAATACACGCCCGGAGCGCAAAGACTGCGCTTGGGGCGCGTGACGCGCATCAGCATTCATAAAAATGCAATTTTTTACTGTTTAGGGACCTTTTTGACTCTTGGGAAGTTGGGAGACTTGTGCCCTAGCATAGAAACTCAAAGACGACCATTTCTAACATCATTGGAGCAGTTTTATCAAGAATCATTATCAATCCTTCTTGTAACTCATCTCTAATATCTATCTTTTGTATCTCTGTCATGAGTAACTAAACCCTATTTGTTAGGGATGAGTGTAACTAGATGAAACTCTTATTTTTCTGATTTGATTTCTAGTTATATGAATGAGTTTATTGAATTATTGTTCTCATCTCTGTGCTTAATGCTTTTTTTTGCTTGATCAACATTAAAATGTTCTACGATTTGTATTTTGAAACGGAAGTGGACTTTACAAATGCTTGAGATGAGAAATTCATGAATTTGTAGTCTAGGGATAGATGCAGGTCATGAAACCAATTAAGTTAGTTGCAAAGCAATAATTTACAAGAGAATTTCTATACGCTAATGCTTAATTCTAATCTTAAATCTACTAAGGAATTAGGGATTACTTTGGAATTAAAGGTTCTGTCACTAAGACATTTGGGCAAGAATAATAAAGAGAATTCGGTAATAATTCAATAAAGGAATTCAGTAACTAGGATCAAATTAAACACCAAGGTTGGATTCGAAGTGAAACTCATCCCTGATATTTTTCTCGTTATAAAGGATCAATTTTCTTACAATTGTTAATTATAATTGTTATTTCAATCAATCTGGAAACTTTTTGTTCAATTTTAGTAATTAAATATAATTCAATAGTAAAACGCAATCCTTGAGTTCGACACTCGGTACTACCGTTTTATTACTACTTGCAACGATTTATTACACTTGCTGAAATGCTATCAATTTTCTGGCGCCGTTGTCGGGGATTGCCATATCAGTATTTAATTTAATTTATTTACTGAATTGAAATTTTTTGGCTCTGCAATAAAATTTCTTCTTTTATTATATTTCTAATTTAAAAAAAAAAAAAAAATTCTAGTTTAAAACTCTTTTATTTTTACTTAATTATTTATCTTTCTTTAATTGTTCATTACTCTTAATTTGTCTAACCTTGTTTGCGAGGCTAGTCCTCAGCTGAACTTTTCTTTGATCTAGAAAAAAAACTGCGAAAGCAAATCAAAAAGTGGTATGCTGGAATTGAATGTTTATGAGGTTGGGTTGGCTCAAGGGATGTTGCTCTCAAAACAGATAAAAGATGTTATCGCCGCTGAGATAAAGAAATGGATAGTAGCGCTAAATATACAACCCTTGTGGCTTCTGTCAAATTACTAAAGCATACCAGATGTAACGTTTATGGAGGAGCACATAAAATTGGAGCTTGCGAAGCACTGGATGACAATGAGATAGAAGAACTAGAACATGTGAATTTTGTGAGTAATAACGAGAGGCAAAATAATCCCTACTCTAGTACGTACAATCCTGGTTGGAGAAATCATCCAAATTTTTCTTGGAGAGATAAGCAAGGTCGATCTCAGGGTCAACAAGGAGCTCAAACAAACCAATTCCCACCTAGAAAGGCTGATTGGGAGAGTGCTATAGAGAAATTCGCGACAATCACAAGTTCTTTCATTGAAGAGTCAAGAGCCATCCATAAAAATCACTCTACATCTATAAAGAATCTGGAAACTCAAGTGGGTCAACATGCTCAACAAATGGCACAAAGAACTTCAGGAAATCTGCCTAGCGACACAGTTCCGAATCCACGAAACAATGTTAATGCAGTGACCACGAGGAGTGGCAAGGTGAGTGAACAAGTTCTACCTGAAGCCAAATAGAGTAGAAGTACTCTGACTTCAACCCACCTAGAGGAAATGGTCACACCGACATCAGTTGGGATCACATCGCTTTTGAAAAGGAGCAAGAACCTGTGGTACAAAAAAGGGAACCACTGCCAAAACCAGAAATTCGACTTCCATTCCCTCAAAGATTAAGGAGGGAAGAAACTGAAAAACAATTTGGTAAGTTTCTTGATGTTTTTAAAAAATTACATATTAACATTCTTTTTGCAGAAGCACTAGAGCAGATGCCAAAATATGTCAAGTTCATGAAGGAGATTCTGTCGAAAAAAGAAAAATCGGCGGTGAAACAGTTATGCTTACCGAAGAGTGTAGTGCTATACTACAGAGGAAGCTGCCACCGAAGCTCAATGATCCTGGAAGTTTCTCAATCCTGTGCGCTATTGGAAATAGAACTTTTGGGAAGGTTTTGTGTGATCTTGGGGCTAGTGTAAGTCTTATGCCCCTTTCAATATACAAAAAACTGAGCATTGGAAAACTCAAAGACACACAACTGATGTTACAGTTTGTGGATCGCTCGATGAAACACCCCTACGGAGTAAAGCCTACTATCCCAAAATGTCCTACCCTTACCTAAGCCCCATTACAACCTAAAAGCCGTCAAAAAGTGTGTGTTTGTTACATTGTGATTGCTAACTAGAATTTTTTCAACCCTATGGTAGCGTGATGCATGTTCTCGGATTTGAGTGAAAAATTCATAACCCCTTCTAAACACTTGAGAGAAATTTTGGTGAGATTGTGTGAAGAGAGAGTTGAGTTTGATAAATGAATGCCAAGGTGTACAAATCTTGTTATTTTTTCAAAGCAACCATAGAGTATGATGGATATTTTGTAGTAGCTGAAACTTTGAGAATTGAGTTTGATTTGAATTGAGAAATTGAGTTTAAGGTTATTTTAAACTGCACCAAATTTGAAATTAATTGTTGTTTGGGGACAAGCAATAGATTAAGTTTGGGGTTGTGATGACTCTTCATCATATGCATAATTTTTATTGATTTAAGTCTTATTTATCTTTAATCATTAGTTAATTTAATGAGTTATTTGATACATTTGGTTGATTTTAGATATTTTATTTAATGAAACGTTTTTGTTCTTATTTGCTTAATTAAGTAGAGATTTTTCGTAGTTTTGCGTTGTTACTTTGTTTTAGTGCAGTGCTGAATTTTGGTGAGAAATCAACATGACCTATGTGGAGTATTGCAGTCATATCTAGAGTTGTAGTTGTCCTATTGGAGTCAAACCAAGTGCTAATGAAAGCTAAGAACCATATCTATAACTTTCATGAAGACACCAGAACCAAATTCAGATTCGAAAGATGCGAAAAATGCAAAATACGTCAAACAGCAGATGTTGTGCGCCTGGAGCGCATTTCTATCTATTCAGTACTGTCAATACGCGCCCGGAGCGCGAAGACTACGCCTGGGGCGCGTGACGCGCATCAGCATTCATAAAAATGCAATTTTTTACTGTTTAGGGACCTTTTTGACTCTTGGGAAGTTGGGAGACTTGTTCCCTAGCATAGAAACTCAAAGACGACCGTTTCTAACATCATTGGAGCAGTTTTATCAAGAATCATTCATGAATCCTTCTTGTAACTCTTCTCTAATCTCTATCTTTTGTATCTCTGTCATGAGTAACTAAACCCTATTTGTTAGGGATGAGTGTAACTAGATGAAACCCTTAATTTTCTGATTTGATTTCTAGTTATATGAATGAGTTTATTGAATTATTGTTCTCATCTCTGTGCTTAATGCTTTTTATTGCTTGATCAACATTAAAATGTTCTACGATTTGTATTTTGAAACGGAAGTGGACTTTACAAATGCTTGAGATGAGAAATTCATGAATTTGTAGTCTAGGGATAGATGCAGGTTATGAAACCAATTAAATTAGTTGCAAAGCAATAATTTACAAAAGAATTTCTATACGCTAATGCTTAATTCTAATCTTAAATCTACTAAGGAATTAGGGGTTACTTTGGAATTAAAGGTTCTGTCACTAAGACATTAGGGCAAGAATAATAAAGAGAATTCGGTAATAGTTCAATAAAGGAATTCAGTAACTAGGATTAAATTAAACACCAAGGTTGGATTCGAAGTGAAACTCATCCCTGACATTTTTCTCATTATAAAGGATCAATTTTCTTACAGTTGTTAGTTTTTATTTTTATTTCAATCAATCTGGAAACTTTTTGTTCAATTTTAGTAATTAAATATAATTTAATAGTAAAACGCAGTCCTTGAGTTCGACACTCGGTACTACCGTTTTATTATTACTTGCAACGATTCAGTACACTTGTTGAAACGCTATCAACTTAAGACTATAAAGAGATAGAGAATATGAAATATAGGAAATATAGTTTTGCATGCATGAGTGTCGAGGTATTTTTGGCTAAGAAAACTGAAATGTGTTCGATTAGATAACGGTGGTGAATACATAGGTTCATTTGGAGAGTATTGTAGAGAACATGGAATCAAGCTTGAGAAAACAGTTCCAAAGATACCTCAACATAATGGTGTTGTAGAGAGAATGAATCATACGATTAATGACATAATCAAATGTATGTTATCTCATGCAAAATTAAGGAAGTCCTTTTGGGGTAAAGCAATGAAAATCGTAGTGGATTTGATCAATTTTTCTTCTTCTATTCCACTTGATGGTGATCTTCTAAATATAGTGCAGATAGGAAAAGATGTCTATTACCTTCATTTGAGAGTTTTTTGTTGCAGATGTTTTGTTCACGTTCCAAGAGATTAGAGGTCCAAGATTGATTGTAAATCCAAATAGTGTGTGGAATTCGGTTGACAAGAAAATTATCAGATGCAAAGATGTGATATTTCTTGAAGACCAGACTATTGAAGATTTTGATAAAGATGAGAAACATATATCAAATTCCAGAAGTCACATTGATGTTGAGCCTAAGCTGTGACACCCTAAACCCCAAAAAAAATTTTCTTATTTTCTAAACAATAAAATTATTTCGAACAAATAAATAAATAAATATAAACTTTCAAACATTTTTTTTTAGGTAAAAAGTATCACATAATCACGAACACGTCGAATAAATTCAAAGTTTCCATCAAACTTAGCAACTTGAAATCACAATATCCGACAACAAAATCTTTTTAGAAGTACACATACTTATGTGTTAAATTAAGTGCAAATGTGGTCCCAACCCGATGTCACTTTTAAAGCGGGAATTCCCAAAATAAAAATACTCAAAATAACGTCAACACAATGCATAATAATAAAGGTCTCCAAGACATGATGGCTTTCGCCTCTCCGATGGTACTAGTCATCACCTACAACTTACAACTCGTATGTGTCCATCGCAAACGCCAAACACAAACAACGAGGGGGTGAGTATCGAAATTATGTAACAATATAAAATACACGAGGAGAACACGCAAGCAATCAAATTATCACAACCACAAAAACAGTCAAGTGTATAATATCAACGGTTTATCAAATTCATTAACAATAAGATAATCACAAGGATGAAATGCTATGCATGTCCTATACTCTACACTTCATCATTTGGTACCATTCTACTCTGACGTACTTGGTTAGGACGTCTGATACTATGCCACTACAAGAGTGGACGGATAATTCATGAATGGTCAAGTCCTCATAGATCCCCTCAACTCAACCCGAGACACATATACGCGACGGTCGGGGTACTCTTGTGTTGCACGGTAGCTCCCAACCTTAGGGAATAAACCACTAATAAACTTAGGAATTCCCCACTAGAGGTACCCCCAAGGTCTATCAGTCTTACCTTACAGTTCAACTGTATCCCTCCATGATCAGACTCATTCAGTTGTACTTCCCTGAATCACTAGTGTAAACTACATGTTTTTTATGAAGACAAAGATCAAATATCATCATAATAAGCTTCCAAACCAAACAATAGTTGATAAAATGTAAAGGTATATGATACAAATCAATATTTCAATTACATGTGAACAAGTCATATTTACATATGCATTTAAAGTATTTTCAAAAGTCAAAACAACATTAACAAAGTATTTAAAATCATATTTTTGACAAAATACATAAAGTGTATTCGAATACAGCATCTTGTATTCGAATACAATTCATGTCAGAAGCAAAAATCTAAAAGTTGTATTCGACTACGACTATGTGTAGTCGAATACACTTCAAGTCAGTGGCCAAAATCCTTATATGTGTATTCGACTACAACCATCTGTAGTCGAATACAAGGTAAGTCAGTGGCAAATTTTCACTAATCTGTATTCGACTACACCAATGTGTATTCGAATACAAGATGTAATTTCAAATATTTTTGAATGTTACAAAGAGGTGTATTCGAATACACATATCCTGTATTCGAATACAACTGGAAACAATACAATTTTTCAGATCTGGAATGGCTCTAGAACATTGTATTTTTTCATCAAACCTCTTGGATCAATGGCCACGAATCTGAAGGGATGTTTATGGAGTATAAATACCCCATAACTTCATATCAAAACTACACACAATCCTTGAATCAATACCTTGAACAACTTTGAACAAAATTCTGATTTTTACAAAGTACTTGCATTCCATTTTCATATCATTCTTAAAGGTTCTCAAGTACTTGAATTGTTATTGGATTGTTTATCAATATACCTCACCTTATTCTTATTCAAATCTTATTGTATCACTTGTAAGAGAAAGTAGGACTTTCTAAAAGATAGCTTAATCTAAGATAGTGGTGTGCTATCTTAGAAGTATTGTTAGAAGTTTGTAGCAAGAATCCTAGGGTGGGAGTTGTATATTTTCTGACAATTAGTGGATCAATCTCTTGTGGTGTGCAAGAGGACTGGACGTACCCTTGGTTATAAGGGGAACCAGGATAAATCTTAAGTGTTCATTTATTTACTGCACTTTACTATTAGTAGACACTTTATTAAACTCAGAAAATTCAACTACCATATCACTAAAAACACGAACATTTACTAACACCTAATTCACCCTCCCCCCCCCCTCTTAGGCGTACTTCCATACTTACAACTAGGTTTGTCAAACCCTCCCTATATGATGACTAAATAGTTCTAACTCCAAAATCACAACTCAACAAATTTCAGTTTGACTTCACAACATTCATCATTATGTATATATATCATTAAATCACAATTAAATCCAATATTCTAGTTTGCACTACTCACAATATCAATCACAAATAAAAGGTCAAACAGTGGCATATTCAAGTGATATCACAATTTCATTCAAGTAGCAAGAATACTCCAATACATATCATTCACATAGTAACAATCAACATAATATTCATAAAAGCAGACAGCTTACAATCTTGATATAAATAATTTCACGGCAATTCTATTGGTTGCTAAATTATATTTTAATCCTTACTATTACCATCCACATTTTATTAATTAATTATTATTACTCAATAGAGTTCAACCGTACGTAGTAAGCCCCGAATGAACATCTGGGAATTTCAATATTGTCGTTCATCTCACGTTATTTTATACTCATCAAATCGAACCTCATCTCACCCCTTACCTTAGCTGAATATTTTTCCCAACGAAGTCGATCCGCTGATTTAATGTGTCACGTCTTCGCCAACCACCGTCTCTAACAGTCTACGAGCGAGAATAAATCAACGCAACAACCAATTACAAATTAGTTACTTACTCCAATAGGTAATTAATTAATTTATTAATAATACATTGATACTTTATCTAATAATACATTAATGCATTGTAATATAATTCAAAAATATATTTAATATCGTTAAACACACATATTACTATAATCAAATTTTATTTAACAAAGTATGATAGAAAGAACTTAATATTATGTCTATATAATATATATATATATATATATATATATATAGTTTTGATTTATAAATATATTTATATATATATATATATATATCACATGGACGCAAATAATAATAATTAATTATTACTTATTATTGACTATACTTAATTTTTATAACATAATCAAATAGATTAACCCATTTAGGTGAAAGAATCCATTTGCATCTAATGGCTTAGTTACTAATTTATTTTCTGGAAGTTTGTATAACAACAATTCTTATATAGCATAATCCGTTTGTTGACAAAAACAAAGGCAAGGCTTCTAAAATTCCAAAGTAAAGACTCAAATTATGGCTATACAAATTTATTTTGGGTTTGTGGTTTTCAATTTCTTAACTTTCATCCATATATATATGTATTACTTATCCTATTGTACTAACAAAATATATATCATTATTAAGCTAATTGATGGAATTAGTGAAACATACCTTATATGATTTGGTATTGAAATTGGAATTGGGATTTGAAATTAGAATTGTGATTGGAGCTTGAAATTGGAATCGGAATTGTAATTGGAGCTTGAAATTGGAATTGGAAATTGGATTTGGAATCGTGATTGGGATTGGAAATTAGATTTGGAATTGTGATTGGAATTGGAATTGGAATTGCAAATCCTAATTTTCTGAAAAGCTGTGATTTGGAATTACAATCCTAATTTGCTGAAAGTTAGAATGCCGTTCCCGTATGCTACCAATTTCGTCTGGGTTGGATGGCTATATATATATACTACATAATAGCCTAGGTTGTTATCATTATAATAACAATTATTATTATTATTATTATTATTATTATTATTATTATTATTATTATTATTATTATTATTATTATTATTATTATTATTATCCCATTTTATTAGAGCTAACTCCTGGTATTATTTTATTTATATCTATTTATTTTATTTTATTTATATTTTTGTAATTTAAATATGGTTAATATTAATAATTTAAATCAATTACTAAAGCAAACACACAGACACACCTAAAGAAATTAGAGCACATATTAACACTCATATAAAAACAATAGTATCGTATCATTATACTGTTTAAAATAAGATAATGAGAAATTGTGGTGTTACATAAGCCCCCTACATTAACTTTTGTTGATGATGGAGATATACAAGTAGATTATGAGAATGTAACTTTTGATTATCTAGCTCACCATGATGACCAAGTTTCAACTAAGCCACCAATCGAGTTTGAGTTAAGAAGATCTACTAGAGAACGTCAACCTTCTCAAAGATATCATCCACACGAGTGTGTGATGATCACTAATAATGGAGAGATAGGGTACTTTCAAGAAGCTATTACAAATGTTGATAAAGAAAAGTGGTCGAATGCCATGCAAGAAGAGATGAATTCCTAGCATGAGAATCACACATTTGATTTGGTAAAGTTGCCTAAGAGCATAAAAGTACTCAAGAACAAATGGAGATACAAGATAAAGGCACAAGAGAATAGTTCTCAACCAAGATACAAAGTAAGATTTGTTGTCTTTGATGAAATTTTTAACAAGAGATTGGTTGTCCTTTATTCGAGTTGTGCTTGGGTTAGCAGTTAGTTTGAACCTAGAAATTGAATAACTTGATGTGAAAACTCCATTCCTTCTTGGTGATTTGGAGGAAGAGATCTATATCGAGCAACTAGAGGATTTCGAAGTCAAAGGTACAGAATAGCTTGTGTGTAAATTAAAGAAACGTTTGTATGGACTCAAGCATGCACCTCGACAATGGAACAAGAAATTTGATTCTTTCATGGACAAACATGGGTACGGTAAAACCATTTTTAATCGTTGTGTGTTTGTCAAGAAATTCTCTGATGGTGATTATATTATTCTCTTGTTATATATGGATGGCATGTTGATTGTTGATCATGACGCTAAAAAGATTCAGTCTCTAACAAAGACTTGAACAAGTCTTTTGCAATGAAAATCTTGGGTCATGCAAAGCATATTCTAGACATGAAAATTACTTGTGATAGAAAGAATAGTAAATTGTGGTTGTCTCAACACAATTATATTGAGAAAGTGTTAGAGAGGTTCGACATGAGCAATTGCAAACCTGATAGTACTCCACTTACTACTCATTTCAAATTAAATTATGATCAATGTCCTACAAGTGAGAAAGACAAATAAGAGATGAAGAAATTCTTTATGCATCTGTAGTTGGTAGTTTGATGTATGTTATGGTATGCACAAGGTCAAATACCTCAGAGGCACTTCCAAAGTGTGTTTATGCTAGGAGGCGGTAAATCTGTTTCTTTTTATGAAAGGGTTTTTTTTTTTTTTTTTGTTATGATTAGGGATTTAATTTTCTGAAATTGTTGAAGATAAGTTAGAATGTAGGCTGTTGTTTATGGTTATGATGTTTGTGAATGAATTATGTATTAGGAAAAAATTAATTATATGTGTATCACTATATTTAATGTGATTATGCTTGTCGAGCACGATTTATGCTCGTTACTGCTGTTGTTGCCTCTGATATGTGTTGGTGAAATTGTGTTTTGTTACTTTAATTTCGGTTAGAATGATGATTTTAAGTGCATGCATTTAAAATATATGGTTTTCTTTACTAGTGGAGAGAAAATTCTATTTTTATCCCAAATATTCAATGCATGAGAGGTGTTTGATGAAAATACTACGAGAACTATTGCAGGAGAATTGTTGTATTTAAGTTTGGTTTTCTAAATAAAAACAAAACTATGTAAACAAGTCTTAGAATCATAATTTTCATGAATTATTGATTTCGAATTTTGAGATGAGACTAACTATGTTGTGTTTATAGGTGAGTTACCTACTTTCAGCAAAAGTTTTAAAGTTTTCTATTGCCATTCAACCATTTTTCAATAATTATTAATGACTTTTGTGATGGAGACTTTCTGCAGCGTGTGTAAATTAGTCTTAGTGCGTGATTTTTCCTAAATTATAGGTTTCAAATTTTGAAATGAGATCAATTGCATTATGTCCTTAAATTGAGTTAGCTTTCAAGGAAAATTTTGGAATTTTCTAAAGTAATTTGACCCTTCATTGATAATTATTAGTGACCATTGTGCTAAAAATATTCTACTGTGTGATTTGCAAGAACGAATAAAATTCTTAAGAAATTTGAATGGCTTCATTATTTATATATGAATATATATATATATATATATATATATATATATATATATATATATATATATATATATATATATATATATATATATATATATATATATATATATACACATACATATATATATAAAACTTTTATTATGTTTGAGTTATGAAGTTGTTACTACTTTCACGACTCTAATATTATTTCTATTTTCTGACTATAGATTTACGTTCTGAATTCGCCTAATCTATTATATATATTTAAAACAGAACCCCGAATGCCACCTCACCCCCGAATGTCATCTCATCCTCCGAATGCCACCTATACAAATATTTCCCACATCAGCCAAAAAGCTGATGTGGACCTCTCCTCCTTTCTCCCATCTCAATTCAATCCTACTCTATTTTACCTCTTTCTTCAACAATTTCTTAAATAACTCCAAAATCTATTTGATAATATTATTTTATATTAAATTTATAAAATTATTTTACAACTATTTATAATTTATAAATTATTTTACAATTTGTTAATAATTTATAATTTATATTATTATCAAGTTATTTAATAATAAATTTATAAATTATTTTATAATATTATTTTTTAATATTATTATTCATTTACCAATGGTAATAATTTATATTATTAATTATTAAATTCTCTATTATATATATTTAAAACAGAATCCCGAATGTCACCTCACCCCCGAATGCCATCTCATCCTCCGAATGCCACCTATACAAATATTTCCCACATCGCCCAAAAAGCTGATGTGGACCTCTCCTCCTTTCTCGCCTCTCAATTCAATCCTACTCTATTTTACCTCTTTCTTCCACAATTTCTTAAATAACTCCAAAATCTATTTGATAATATTATTTTATATTAAATTTATAAAATCATTTTACAACAATTTATAATTTATAAATTATTTTACAATTTGATAATAATTTATAATTTATATTATTATCAAATTATTTTATAAGTTATTTTATAATAATTTTATAAATTATTTTATAATATTATTATTCATTTACCAATGGTAATAATTTATATTATTAATTATTAAATTCAATAAAAAAAAACCGACTAATCACTCCTAAATATCGACATAAATGCTCTTTGTCAAAATAATTTATAAATTATTTTACAATTTGATAATAATTTATAATTTATATTATTATCAAATTATTTTATAAGTTATTTTATAAGTTATTTTATAATAAATTTATAAATTATTTTATCATA
>JBBPBR010000008.1:14683530-14703803 GCA_037974775.1 Cicer pinnatifidum
CAATTATTAAAAACTATTATCTATTATATATATATTTTTTTTACAAACTCTTGATGAAATATATTCAATAATTTTTTTTACAACAACTTCTCATGCTCACAATTAAAATATCATACTAATAAAACAAATAAATTTAGACTATGCTACAATATAATTCAATATCAATATTTTTTTAAAATAAAAAATATTAAATAGTCAATCATATTTTTAAATTTTTACATCTTATTTTTGGGTTTGTATTTTACATTTTATTTCATCAAATAAATGCAAGTACCATTATATGTTGAAAAATAAATTAACAATCACATTACAATGAGTCAAACAATTATCCTATATAATAAATTATCATACAAATTTTATAAAATATTTTAAAAATTAAATTAAATAATTGTGATAAACATAATTTTCTCTCATTTTAATTTTCCTCATCATATTCAATTATTACAAATCAATAAAGTAATATTATAAGATAACTATATTTATAATACTTAAAATATTACTTATAAAACTTATAAAATTAATTAATTAATATCCGCGCAGCGCGCGGACCATGATCTAGTTTATTGATTATTGTTATGGATAAATGATACATTTTATATAAGATATAATAAGTACATTTCATACAAAACATGTAAGTTGTGTCCAATATCATTTATCAGAGCATGTATGGCCTTATTCACGGTGGGACATTTAGGTTATTTCAGGCATGAAATAACAGGTAAAGGAGAACAATCAGGACTCTGGTTGGGGTTTGGCCAGACCACCTTTACCAATCAGGACTCAATTATCTTAGTGACCCACATTAAGATATTGAGCGACTTTTCCTTATTCCAAAGGAAAAGATTTGAGGTCATGCATACGTTTTTCACAACATATATATATAGATATGTATAACTATTTTTTTTACGTTTTATGCACTTTTATGAAAGAAATTCCTTGAGATTGTTCCTCCCTTTTATTTTTAGAGCTCACTGAGATATTTTATTTCACCCCAATTATTATTATTATTTTTATTTAGCAGCTGGAGGAACATGAGACATGAAATCAGCATCAGAAGATCAGTTCCAAACTCGTGGAATTATATTTTAATATTTTGTTTTATGACGTAATCAGTTAATCGTAGTTGTTTTCAAGATGTAATATTTTATGAATCTACTAAACAAGTTGTAAACTATATTTATGAATGTAGTTTTCAGTTATGATGGTGATTCTAATTTATTATTTATTATTAATTACCTCTGTTTTATTAAGGTGTATGGGCCAAATTATCATATTCTAGACAAATGATAATGGGTCTTACAAACTCCAATATCTGAAAAGGAGTACAGAGAAATGATCGAATCCTTGTTATATTTAACAGCCAGCAGACCAGGCATAGTCTTTGCATTCGGTCTTTGTGCAAGATTCCAATCCTCTCCTAAAGAATCCCATTTCAATGCAGTAAAAATGATTTTTAGATAACTTGTTGGCACTATAAATCTGAGAATTTGGTACAAGAAATGTTCCAATCTTGACCTCATAGCTTATTGTGATGTCGACTACGCGGGAGACAAAGTTGAAAGAAAAAGCACAAGTGGTGCTTGCCAATTTCTTGGTAAATCTCTAATAAGTTGGTCATGCAAAAAACAAAGTACCATTGCCCTTTCAACTACAGAGGCAGAATATGTATCAGCTGCTCAATGTTGCTCACAATTATTTTGGATAAAAATTCAACTTGAGGATTACTCACTAAGATACACAAATATTCCCATCCTCTATGATAATACAAGTGCAATAAATCTATCTAAAAATTCCATTCAACATTCTAGATCTAAGCACATTGAAATTAAATATCATTTTATAAGAGATCATATGCAAAAAGGGGATTTAGAACTGATTTTTATTGACACTGAAAATCATTTAGCAGATATTTTTACCAAACCTCTCCAAGAGGATAGGTTCAAAAAGATCTTGGAGGAACTCTCAATCCTTAATTTGTCTAAAATTAATTGATTTATCCTTTTTATGTTCCTTTATTATATTTATCTTATTATGATTTTTTTTTTCATTAAATAAAAATCCAAAAAATTTCTGCAGTTTTATTTTATATGTATATACTTTTTAGTCTAAAACTCTGAGGATGGCAAAAACCACCAGAGGACGGAATGTCCTTATTGGTGTAACTTCCCTTGACACGGCAGACTAGAAAAATAGCATGCGCCTCCTCTCTCATTGACCAGCACGTGTGGCGCCTGCCTCCGTGTTTCACGTCATGCATTTAATGCATTAACGGCTACGTGTCTCCAACTGCCTCATCCATCATCACGCTAGGTTCCTAGGAACATGGCGCATTAATTTCTTTCTTTCCCTCACGTTTCCTCCCACGTTTTTCCTGTACAACTTCCATCCTCCTCTATTTTTTCCCATCCTCCATCACTCTCACTCATCAACCATATGTTTAAAAAAAATTATTTACTCATCAGTTGTTTTCTATTGTACGTTTGTTTCCAATGGTCCGTACCAAAGTTACTGCAAAACGCAAAATCACTTATCAATAACCAGAAGAGAATCAAGATGTCTACTCAAGCACTGAGTCAGATTTCCATGAGGAAACCCAATCTAAAGGAAATTCCTTGAACGCCATTCCTTCCTCTCAACCATCCAAAAGTTCTTCCTCTCTTTCTACCACTCCAAAAATTTAAAGAAAATCATCCTCCTCCGCTCCCATAAGGCGCTCCTTCAGGATCATGTCTGGAGCTGTTTCATCAAAAAGGGCGCTACCTCAGGACAACATGATTCATGTCATCCACTCTGATGACTCAGAGTCAAATCCCCCTTTAGAACCTTCACAACAACCTCCTCCTGCGAAATCTACCTCCAAACCTTCACCTCCTAAAATGGTTAAACCTTCCTCACCAAAACCCTCATCCTCGTCTACAAAAATTCTAATATTACCCCCACTATTTGATTCAGCCAAATTAGAAACTAACTATGTCTTTAAATGGCAAAACAAATATGTGGTCAATGGTAAAATCATTGACCTTGCTGATATCAAACAAGGAGGATTTAATGTGGAAGAAATGTTTGATCAACTCGGATGGACCTCCTTTTTCAAAATAAATGAGCCCCAGTATCCTTGCCTTGTAAGGGCCTTTTATGCTACTTCAAATGGTTCAAGAGACACCACCAGTTTTAGTATGGTACTAAAAGGGCTTTATTTGGAGATAAATCCTAGTACACTATGTCAAATTCTTGACATACGTGATGAAGGAGCCTACCGCTCATCTGATAGGTGGTATTCACAATGTGTCATCACTAGGACCTCTGTCCTTCAAAACACTCTCATCAAACCTCCAAAACCTTTAGTGGCTTCCAACCTCCTTCCAATGTATCGTATCCTCCATAATATATGTGTACACTCCATTGCGCCCCGAGCTGGCAGTTTTGAGAAGGTCACGGAACTTGACCTCACGATCATTCATCATTTGATGATTGGCTCTCCTCTTCACTTAGGACATGTTATTTTCTGCTTCATGTTGAATGTTGTTATGGTGGGAAGATCTGTTCCCTATGGGATGATACTAACTAAGATTTTCAAATTCTTCAAACTCCCACTTGAGGATGAACCCTCCATCCACTTCAACAATACTTTTTCTATGAAGAATATCAAACAAATGAAGATTCAACATGATAACCTCCCTGCCTCTAAGAAACGGAAAACTCATTATTCCTCTTCTCCCTCTCAAAAATCTGAAGAAGAAACCACTCAACCACCACCTGAGGACACACCATCACCACTCATTCTAAGAACCCACCTCTCCACTATGTAACTCTCCTGATCATACTCCATCTTCATTTTGTGATTCACCTTCTCCTAACTCACCTGTCCAACCATCTCCTCTATCTTCACCAATCCATAATCTGACTCCCCTTCATGAAGTCGATCCTCTCCCTGAGGATACCTTCACACCAACTCCTCTTCAAAATAAGGAAGATGGTGAGGAGTTATATTTTGATCTCAATTTGCCTTATCCTCCTTCTCCTATGGATGTGCCTATGGCCTCTCCTCCAACTGTGCCAATGGAAGAGGATGTGCTTCCAAAACCAGATTTTTCGCAACCAATTCTCGTTCCTCCTACTGCAACTCATGAAGAACCTGCCCAACCTCTCCCTGAGGTCACAGGTTTGTTCAGTTCCCTTGACTCCTTTTTTACTGCCACGACTCATAATTGTTCAAAGGACAAAGTTGAAAGCTCTCAGAATAAGAGTTCCAATGTAAATGATCAGCCTAAGGATTCGGTTCCTAGCAAGAGGATTGAGGACAACAAGAATCAGAAGCAAATGAAACTTCTCAAATTAATTAGGAAGGATCAGAAGAAAATCCTTCACAGCTTCCCTCACTTTCAAAACTCGTTGGTTCAATTTGGTCTCTTTCTTGAGTGGGTTACCAAACACTTGACCCCTACTATTGCTCCTAGAGATCATCCTCCTGAGCTACCACCCAACCTTCCTCTGTTGTTCCATCTCCATCATCCTCATCAGACGAGCCATCCTCATCTGACTAACTTTGTGGTTCTTTCTTTTTTATGCTGCAAAATTTAGGGGGATAACGATTATGCTTATATCCAATAGTTGTTTTTGTGTTAAACTGTTTGTTAAGTTGAATTGTTGTATTTCCTATGTATCCTGTTTGACGTTTATGTTGTGTTGAACAAATCGATTTATTATTGTCTTATTATTATGAAGTTTTATTTATGGTTAAAATCATGTTATCTCAACACTTTGGCATATATTCATGGGGACTAATGTTGTTTAGTTTTAAAAATTATTACACATATGATTGAGGGGGAGCATAAACATTTTATCTCATCAACTTGTCTTATTTAAAATCATAATCTAAAGAATTTTGTCACCATCAAAAAGGGGGAGATTGTTGAGACAAAATCTCTCAAATGATTTTAATGATAACAAAATTACTTAAGAGATTATGATTGCGGTTAATGACTAATATGTGCTTTTGAGTGTATTCATATAAGAAAAATCTGATTTAAATATGAGGATGGAAAATGGCGAGGATGGCCTCGCGAGCTGATGAAATTTTCAAATATGCACAATATGTGTCCTCACCAGAACAAATGATTTTATTCATTAAAGAAATGCACAACAATATCAAAACACTGAATAAATAAAATATTTGAAATAAAGATGTTAGAAGGTCAAATGAAAAGGATGAGAATAGCCATATCTAAGACTAGAGGATGACAGACTATGCTGAGGATGGTTCAGTAAAGTTGAAAGCAACCCATCAAGCATGTGCAAAGGCTAAAATCAGACCATTTATTGTGCTTGTACGAATGAATACATGAAGAAGTCAAGTTAAAGAAAGGCAACAACAAACAAGTCAAAAATGGAAGATCACATGTTAAAAGCATATTTGATCCTCGGACTGGAGGATGGCAGTCCTATGTAAGAGGGTGGCTCTCTTTCTTGTCAACATCACCCTCAAAAGTTGAAATCAACCTAGTCCTTAAAGTTTTTGAAAAGATTGCAGCTCACATGGTCAAAGAAATAGCCTTGCACTCTTTGATAAATGAGAATAGACAAGGACATCTCAAGATCAAGTTTCAATGAAGCTGATCTGCCAGCACGAGGATGGCCTTTGCCAGTCTAGAAAAGCTGGATGGTAGTTCTGTAATTATGATGAAAAACCTTGGATCTTTTGTAATAAATTCCAACGGTCATCAAAGAGCTTGGATCTCTATAAAAGACAACAAGCTCTTAATCATCAAACAAACAACACAATTGCATAAAAAGATCAAGCATCTTACAGCTATCAAGAGCAATACCCATCCTCACTTCATACTTTCTTTAATCCTACACTATATCTTTGAAAATCCTTTGAGAAAGTATATAGAATCAAATACTCTCATCTTACTTTGTAATTTCCATGTGAGATACACTTGGAAATATTTGAAAATTTGTTGTAAGCTTGGTGAAGCTAAAGAATACACAAATTATAATCATCCTCGGTGAGAGGTTGATCTATTTGAACATTAGTGAAATCTCACAAGAGTGTGAGGACTGGATGTAGCCTTCATTGGGTGAACTAGTATAAAAATTATGTGTGTCATTCTCATATTTCTCTCTCACTCTTCTGCTCAGCTCATATCTAACGATTTGAAAAATCTCATCCTCGAGCTTGCCATCCTCAGCGAGAGGATAGTTTAAAAACACTTGAAAATTATTTTTAACAGCAAAATCCATATTCAACCTCCCTTCTAGTGATATTTAGCTACATCAACAAATAGAGACTAAGAGAGAAGACCAAAATAACCGCAAGCTTAATTTCCTTTTTAAATTAAAATTCTATTAAAACAAAATCAAGGGACATAAATTTAACTAAAAAAAATTCAAAAAGATTCCATTTTAGAGATGTTGCATGTCTAAGTTCGGACTCGAAACTAAAACCTTAAATTAGAAAACCATGTTATTTTTATGCAAACACTCTTGGGTATGATGTCTAGTTATTTAGTTACAATATTCAAAAGAGTTTAAAGAAAAACCATTTAAAGGTTTTTTCTAGAAGTATAGAAGAGGTAGTTAGTTTTATTTTTATCCTAGTCTAGTATTCTTAGTTCTTAATGTCAACATATCATTCAATTGAAGTTATTTTTGCCACACCACTCTCATTTTTCTGTAGGGGACCATATATCTAAAAAATAATAATGAACAACCATGGTTGGTGTAAAGAAAAAAAATCAGCTAAATATTTTTTTTATTTTGTCCTACAAATCACATAATAATCTAACCCTATAATATTATTTTAATTATATATATATATATATATATATATATATATATATATATATATATATATATATTTTGAAAAAAATGGTAATATTATATTAGTTTTATATGAATATTAGTACTAATTAACATGTCTGCATTTTCTTGAGAACTAATGCAAATTGTCATCCTATTATTTTGCATAAATACCTTAATCTTGACATTCTTCTTTAGTTCCTCATGAATCAATCTACCATTATGGAGCCTCACAGCCATTTTTCTAATATTACCTTCATAGCCTCATTTTTCTTGCTCTTGATGCTATTCAAAATAATTAAAATATGGAGAGGCAACAATTCCACTACCAATTTACCACCAGGACCATGGACATTGCCCTTCATAGGAAACATACATCAAATTATCAACAACTCACTACCTCATTACTGCTTCAAAAAGTTGGCAGATAAATATGGACCCTTAATGCACCTAAAGCTAGGACAGGTATCACACATAATAGTTAGTTCACCAGAAATGGCTAAAGAGATTTTGAAAACACATGACCTCAATTTTTGCTATAGGCCAAACCTTCTTTTTCCAGCAATAGTTAGTTACAATGCTACAGATATTGCTTTCTCTCCATATGGAGAATATTGGAGGCAATTAAAAAAGATATGTGTCACAGAGTTATTAAATACAAAGCGTGTCCAATCATTTGAGCCTATAAGAAAAGATGAGGTGTCAAATCTTCTTAAATCAATATATGCAAGTGAAGGATCAATTGTTAATCTAACTCAAAATATTTTCTCAATGCAATATGGGATAACAGCGAGGGCAACTTTTGGGAAAAAACTCAAACACCAAAAAGTGTTCCAATCAACAATGGACGAAATAATGAGATTGTTGGGAGAATTTTGTATTATTGATTTTTACCCTTCTATTAAAATGCTTCAAAGGATGAGTAGGACAAAGAGAAAATTAGAAAAACTTTGTAATGAGACTGATAATGTATTGCAAGACATCATTGACAATCACAAAAGTAGTCTCAAGGAAGCAAGCAAGGATGAAGATCTAGTTGATGTTCTTCTCAAGATTCAAAGAGAAAATCATCTCTCACAACATCCTATAACTGATGAAAATATAAAATCAATAATCCAGGTTAGTCTATGTTATTACTGATTTGAAATTAGATAAGTTCAGAACCATGTAGAATTTCAATGTAAGAATCTAGAAGTGCTTTAATTATAAAATTGTAAGAAATATCTAGAAGTGGGTATTAATTAGGAAACTCCAAAAAATATGTCTAGAGATTTTTATTTGTACCTATAAATACTTCATTGTACATTAAGTATCAAACAAATTCTGAGTTTTCTATTAGAAATACCTTTCTTTTTGTAACAGTCTACAACAAGACATATTTTTTTCCATCCTAAAGACTAATTTATAAATTTTCATTTGTCTAAAATGAAGGTTTCTGGATGAAAAAAATTTATAGTTGCAAGTCATATTATTTTGGGGCAAACAACAAATGAATAACTTATTTTTTTTAGTTGTGTTGTATGGAAGAAAATGCATGTTGGTTTAGAAAATAGATAGTGTTACTGTTATTCCATTTGTAGGACATGTTCATTGCTGGTAGCGAAACATCAGCAGAAACTGTGTTATGGGCAATGTCTGAGATGGTAAAGAACCCAAAGGTTATGGAAGAAGCGCAAGCTGAGGTAAGAAGAGTGTTTGGTACAAAACAGTACGTGGATGAGACAGAGTTTCACCGATTGATCTACTTAAAGTCTGTTATTAAAGAAATATTGAGACTACATCCTCCTGTACCATTGTTGGTTCCAAGAGAAAGTAGAGAGAAATGTCAGGTCAACGAATATGATATCCCAGCTAAGACAAGAGTCATTATCAATGCTTGGGCTATTGGAAGAGATCCAAGGTATTGGATTGATGCTGAGAGTTTTAAACCTGAGAGGTTTATTAATAATCCAATTGATTTCAAAGGTGCGGACTTCGAATACATACCATTTGGTGCTGGAAGGAGGATGTGTCCAGGCATTCCATTTGGCTTATCCAATGTTGAGCTATCTCTTGCTCAATTACTTTACCACTTTGATTGGAAACTTCCTAATGGAATGAAGAATGAAGAACTAGACATAACTGAGTCATTTGGAGTAACTGCAAGAAGAAAACATGATCTATGCTTGATTCCTATTGCTCATCGACATCTTTGATATGTATTCCCAAAGAAAAGAAGCTCAAAAACTATTTAAGTTTTCTTATTATGTTTCTCTTAAATTGGAGTTTGATGTTTCTAATAAAGTTTGTTACGGTAATTTGTGTACTATATTTGCGGCATAAGCACATAACTTGTGGTAAAAAGAAATTGTAATCTATTGAAGAATGCTTTGTAGTTTGTACAAAGTTGTATGTGTTAGATAATATTATTATATATTAGTAATAAGGGTATTTTAGACATTTCTATTATTTTGTATATATACTCACTGTAACCCTATTAACTTAAGTTTGATTCATTCTATGTTATGAAACCCTAGAGTGGTTGTCTCTTGGTTGTCTATCTTCATCCTCTTTTCATTGTTAACATGGTATCAAAGAGCTTTGGTTGATTTTGGGATCTATTGTAAAGAAGAGAGAGAGTATTTTGATAGAAAAGACAACCACCAAAAGAGAAAAGAGAAGAGTAACCCTATTCCCGATTTTGTTAAATCAGTCTCAGAAAAACATCGATTGCGCATTCGTTAACCGTTGGATCGGGCTGATTTTTGGACAGTAGGTTCGCAACATTCAGGTCTTCGTCTTCAACGGTCGGATCAGCGAAACGATGTCTGGAGGGGGAGAAATCGTGCTTGCACAGCATCAGATTATCCCTAATTTATTTTGTCTCGTGATTGTGTTTGTCGTATTTTCCTGTCATTATTTGTTATGGCTGGTGCTAAGGATGATTCTCTTTAAGCTGTTAGTGTTCACCTCAATGGACAAAATTACTCTTATTGGAGTTATGTGATGAAAAAATTTTTGATTGGAAAAGATATGTGGAGTTTTGTGGATGGAACTTCTGTTAAGCCTACCGATAAAAAGGATGAAACTCAATATGTAAAAGATCTGAAAACATGGAACGTTAGTAATTCAAAAATTATTACTTGGATTAATAATTCTGTTGAGTTGTCTATAGGAGTGCAACTAGCAAAATATGATACTGCTAAAGAGATTTGGGATCACTTGAAACGTTTGTATGTTCAGTCTAACTTTGCAAAACGTTATCAGTTGAAAAGTGATATTAGAGCCCTTAAGCAGAACAATATGACCATTCAGGAATTCTATTCAGCAATGACTAATCTGTGGGATCAATTGGCTCTTATGGAATCACCTGAGTTGAAAGCTGTCAAAGCATACATTGATCAAAGAGATGAGCAACGTCTAGTTTGGTTTCTAATGGCTCTTCGTGATGATTTTGAGGGCCTTCGTGGGGGTATTTTGCATCGTTCCCCCCTTCCTAATGTTGAATCAGTAGTTAGTGAATTGTTGGCAGAAGAAGTCAGACTTTAGACTCATTCTGGTGTGTCAGATAAGGGAATTCCCTCAACTCCTCCATCTGTTTTTGTTGCTCCTGTTCAAAAAGGAAAATCTCAAGGGAGGGTTGGGCTTGGTAATGATGAATATGCATTTTGCAAAGAAAAAGGTCATTGGAAAGCACATTGTCCGAAATTAGGGAGAGCACATAAGAAGAATTTTAGGGGGCCATTATCCAATGTTGTTGCTTCTACTCCTTCTACCATTAGCTCTAGTTCTAGTTCTGTATACTCATCTGAGACTGCTTCCCAAATATCTGATATTGCAGAACAACTTCAAAAAATTCTTGCCACTCAATCACATGCAATGTCTGCCACCTCTTCTAAAGGTTTGAACTCCTCTGGTATGTCAGGTATATCTCCTTCCATATGGATTCTTGATTCTGAAGCATCTCATCATATGACATACGATGATAAATCTTTTGTGTATATGAAACCTGCCTCGTCTGTGTCAGTTGTGACTGCTGATGGCACTCCTATGCCACTAGCAGGCATTGGTTCTATCTCCACACCTAACCTTTCTCTTTCTGATGCTTATTATATTCCTAATCTTACTTTGAGTCTTGCTTATGTTAGTCAAATATGTGATTTTGGTTATTCGGTTATATTTTCTTCCACTTCTTGTTGTGTGCAGGATCCACATTCCGGGAGGCTGATTGGGACAGGCCATAGACAGGGGGGACTTTATGTTTTGGATGACCTGCGACTCCCAGATATTGCAGCCTCAACAACTACTGATGACTTATTATCTAGTTTTCGCTTGAATTCTTTATCTTCCAGTTTTTATTTATGGCATTCTCGCCTTAGACATGTTTCTGCTTCTAGATTAAAATATTTGTCTTCTACTGGAGCCTTAGGAAAGTTACAAACCTGTGATATCTCAGATTGTTGTGGTTGTAAACTTGCAAAATTTTCAGCTTTACCGTTTAGTAAAAGTGTTTCTGTTTCATATGCGCCTTTTGATTTAGTCCACTCTGATGTTTGGGGTCCATCACCGGTTCTCACCAAAGGTGGATCTAGATATTATGTTTCGTTTATTGATGATTACACTCGTTATTGTTGGGTTTATCTTATGAAAAATCGGTCCAAATTTTTTGACATTTATCATATGTTTCGTGCAATGGTCAAAACTCAACATAACTCTGTTATAAAGTGCTTTCGTTGTGATTTAGGTGGTGAATATACCTCTAATAAATTTTCTGAATTACTTGCTTATGATGGCACTCTCCACCAAACATCTTGTACTGATACTCCTCAACAAAATGGAGTTGCTGAAAGAAAACACTGTCATATTATAGAGATTGCTCGTTCCCTTTTGTTTTCCGCTTCAGTTCCTAGTGAGTTTTGGGGAGAAGCAGTTCTTACTGCTGTTCATGCTATTAATAGAATTTCATCCTCTATCATATCAGGTTTGTCTCCTTTTGAAAAATTGTATGCTTCTACCCCTGATTATTATTCTTTGAAAGTTTTTGGTTCTACTTGTTTTGTTCTTCGCCCTCAAGTAGAGCGCAGTAAGTTGTCTTCTCCTTCAGCCATGTGTGTTTTTCTTGGTTATGGGGATGGTCAAAAGGGTTATCGTTGTTATGATCCTAATGTAAAAAAACTTTATGTATCTCGTAATGTTGTTTTTCTTGAGCATATCCCTTTTTACTCTGTTTCCTCTTATTCTCAAATTATTAAGAGTTCTGTACTAACCCATATTGATCCATTTGGTTCTAATGATAACGCTTCTAGCGATTGTAATATTGAGAATTGCAGGACAAATACTTCTACTCCACATGATGACATCCCTCTTGTCCCCCCGGCTGCCCAACCACCTCCTGCGATTGTTGATCCTCCTCGTTACCCTTTTCGTCAACGTAAGTCTACTCAGTTACCTGATTTTGTCTATTCCACTTACTCAGCTTCGTTTGCTTCTTTCTTAACATCTATTCACAGTTTGTCTGAGCCCTCTTCCTATAAAGAGGTTGTTCTTGATCCTCTTTGGCAGCAGGCTATGGCAGAAGAACTATCTGCATTGCACAAAACTAACACTTGGGAATTAGTACCTCTTCCTCCTGGAAAACGTGCTATTGGGTCTCGTTGGGTATACAAGATCAAAACTAAGTCTGATGGGTCAGTTGAGCGCTACAAAGCACGTCTTGTTGCTAAGGGTTTCTCTCAACAATATGGTATGGATTATGAAGAAACTTTTGCTCCTGTAGCCAAGATGACCATTATTCGTACTCTTATTGCAGTTGCATCTATTCGTCAATTGCATATTTCCCAAATGGATGTCAAAAATGTTTTTTTAAATGGTGAGCTTCATGAAGAAGTCTATATGGTCCCTCCACAAGGAGTTTCTCATAATCAAGGGGAAGTATGTAAGTTAAAAAAAGCTCTATATGGTCTTAAACAGGCTCCTCGAGCTTGGTTTGAGAAATTCTCTAATGTGATCACTTCTCTTGGTTTTCGCTCTAGTGAATATGATTCTACATTGTTTATAAGGTCCACCACTTATGGTCGCATTATACTTTCTCTATATGTTGATGATATGATTATTACAGGTGATGATGTTAGTGGAATCAATGAGTTGAAATTGCAGTTAGCCAAACAGTTTGAGATGAAGGACTTGGGAACTCTTCGCTATTTCTTGGGGATTGAAGTTGCCTGATGACTCTTCATCATATGCATAATTTTTATTGATTTTAGTCTTATTTATCTTTAATCATTAGTTAATTTAATGAGTTATTTAATATATTTTGTTGATTTTAGTTATTTGATTTAATGAAATGTTTTTGTTCTTATTTGCTTAATTAAGTAGAGATTTTTCGTAGTTTTGCGTTGTTACTTTGTTTTAGTGCAGTGCTGAATTTTGGTGAGAAATCAACATGACCTATACGGAGTATTTCAGCCATATATGGAGTTCTAGATGTCCAATTGGAGTCAATCCAAGTGCTAATGAAAGCTAATGATCCATATCTACAACTTTCATGAAGACACCGGGACCAAATTCAGACTCGAAAGATGAGCAAAATGCAAAATACGTCAGACAGCAGATGTTGTGCGCCTGGAGCGCGCCCTGCGCGCCTGGAGCGCATTTTTCATGTTTCAGCTCTGCCAACGCGCGCCTGGAGCGCGCATTTTTCATTTTAAAACTCTTTTATTTTTACTTAATTATTTATCTTTCTTTAACTGTTAATTACACATAATTTGTCTAACCTTGTATGCGAGGCTAGTCCTCAGTTGAACTTTTCTTTTATCTAGAAAAAAAAAACTGCGAATGCAAATCAAAAAGTGGTATGCTGGAATTGAATGCTTATGAGGTTGGGTTGGCTCAAGGGATTTTGCTCTCAAAACATATAAAAGATGTTATTGCCGCTGAGATAAAGAAGGGGATGGTAGCTCTAAATATACAACCCCAAGTGGCTTCTGTCAAAATACTAAAGCATACTAGCTGTAACATTTGTGGAGGAGCACATAAAACTGGAGTTTGTAAAGCACTGGATGACAATGAGGTAGAAGAACTAGAACATGTGAATTCTGTGAGTAATAACAACAGGCAGAATAACCCCTACTCTAGTACGTACAATCCTGGTTGGAGAAATCATCCGAATTTTTCTTGGAGAGATCAACAAGGTGGATCTCAGGGTCAACAAGAAGCTCAAACAAACCAATCCCCACCTAGAAAGGCTGTTTGGGAGAATGCTATAGAGAAATTCGCGACAATCACAAGTTCTTTCATTGAAGAGTCAAGAGCCATCCATAAAAATCACTCTGCATCTATAAAGGATCTAGAGACTCAAGTGGGTCAACTTGCTCAACAAATGGCACAAAGAACGTATGGAAATCTTCCTAGCGACACAGTTCTGAATCCACGAAACAATGTTAATGCAGTGACCACGAGGAGTGGCAAGGTGAGTGAACAAGTTCCACCTGAAGCTAAACAGAGTAGAAGTACTATGACTTCAATCCACCTAGAGGAAATGGCCACACCAAAGTTTTTGGCAGTTGAGGATCACATCGCTTTTGAAAAGGAGCAAGAACTTGTGGTACAAAAAAGGGAACCACTGCCAAAACCAGAAATTCGACTTCCTTTCCCTCAAAGATTAAGGAGGGAAGAAACTGAAAAACAATTTGGTAAGTTTCTTGATGTTTTTAAAAAATTACATATTAACATTCCTTTTGCAGAAGCACTAGAGCGGATGCCAACATATGCCAAGTTCATGAAGGAGATTCTGTCGAAAAAAAAGAAAAATCGGCGGTGAAACAGTTATGCTTACCGAAGAGTGTAGTGCTATACTACAGAGGAAGCTGCCACCGAAGCTCAATGATCCTGGAAGTTTCTCAATCCCGTGCGCTATTGGAAATATAACTTTGGGGAAGGCTTTGTGCGATCTTGGGGCTAGTGTAAGTCTTATGCCCCTTTCAATATACAAAAAACTGGGCATTGGAAAAGTCAAAGACACACAACTGATGTTACAGTTTGCGGATCGCTCGATGAAACACCCCTACGGAGTGGTGGAAGATGTGTTGGTTAAAGTGGATAAGTTCATTTTTCCAGTGGATTTCGTGGTACTAGACATGGATGAGGACTGTGACATTCCTTTGATTTTGGGGAGACCATTCTTAGCAACAGGGCGAGCTATGATTGATGTGGCAGATGGCACCTTAACCTTAAAAGTAAATGAAGAAACTGTCACTTTTAACATTTTAAAAGCCATGGAATATTCAAATGAAAGAGAAGAGTGCAATCGAATTGAGATCTTAGATGCGATAGTCAATAAAGAAATGAAGCATCAAGCATCCAGTTTTACATTAGAAAGAGTGTTATGCCTACCCCAAGACATTGTTAAAGAAAGTGAATATCAAAAGGTGGAAGAGGTCTTGGCCATGTTAGAAGCAGCACCATCCTACTCCCCCCATTTTCCTATTAGATGGGAGGAGTTGAAAGGGAATGAAGACAAGTCCTCAGAGAAAAAGACACCACTGATTGAACTCAAGCAATTTCCTCCTCACTTGAAATATGTATCTCTTGGTGAAAAGGATGATGTGTTCTTTCTGTCATATATGCCACCTTGACAATAGTTGAGACGTCAAGCTAATGACTTTAAAGAAGCGCTTTGTGGGAGATAACCCACAGGTAGAGGTAACTTTTAATTTTTGCAATCTTATTTTTGTTATTTGAATTTGTTTCTTTCTAATTGTGTGTAAACGTGCACCATGATGAAGAATTATTAACAACTTGCATTTGATCTTAAGTTTTATGTTTGGGATTTTGAAATTTAAACTATATTTCTTTGCTCATATCATTGCTCAATTCGATAAGTTTTACTAATTCATGCATTGTTGATTACTGCTTGGTTGTTGAAGTCTAACTCGCATTTAAAAAAAAAACACTAAATAAATTTTGTAATGGCATGTTTGGCATCATTTAAATAGTTCATACTCTTTCTTATTATCCTAGCTGTGAGCTTTTGAGCCTAAACACTTAAATTCTTTGTTGTGTGATTATCCAGACATGTGTTATCCCTTCAGAACTTGCACTAATTCTGACCTGCATCACTTGTAATTTATGCATACATTGAGGCAATTTTATTTGGTCGTTTGAGCCTTTCTAACTACCTTATGAAAATGTTATCCTTTGCTAGCCCCTTTGAGCCTTGCCTCTTTATTTCGGTTACTAGCCACATTACAAAACAAAAACCCTACTTCAATTACATCACCTTACTTGGAGTTAGGTAGAAAATTTTTTGTCTTGTCTTGATCAAATTCGAAGTTTGGGGTTGCTCATGGGATAGCAACCTTTTAAGTTTGGGGTGGTGATTCTCACAAAAAGAAAGAAAGAAAAAAGAAAAAGAAAAAGAAGAAAAAACAAAAAACAAAAACAAACAAAAACAAACAAAAAAAAACAAAAAAATGATAAATAATATCTTCTTGATTCTTTGGTCAATTTTTGAGAATCTCCATAATGAAAAGGTGAAAAAAAAAATGGTAGAATAATTTGGAAATATATGCCTAACTCCAAGTAGTAAAGCCTACTATCCCAAAATGTCCTACCCTTACCTAAGCCCCATTACAACCCGAAAGCCCTCCAAAAATGTATGTGTTTGCTGCATTGTGATTGCTAACTAGAATTTTTTCAAGCCTATGGTAGCGTGATGCATGCTCTAGGATTTGAGTGATAAATTCATAACCCTTATAAACACTTGAGAGAAATTTTGGTGAGATTGTGTGAAGAGAGAGTTGAATTTGATAAATGAATGCCAAGGTGTACTACAAACCTTAATATTTTTGTAAGCAACCATAGAGTATGATGGATGTTTTGTAGTAGCTGAAACTTTGAGAATTGAGTTTGATTTGAATTGAGAAATTGAGTTTAAGTTTGCTTTTAACTGCACCAAATTTGAAATTAATTGTTTCTTGGGAACAAGCAATAGATTAAGTTTGGGGTTGTGATGACTCTTCATCATATGCATAATTTTTATTGATTTTAGTCTTATTTATCTTTAATCATTAGTTAATTTAATGAGTTATTTAATATATTTTGTTGATTTTAGTTATTTGATTTAATGAAATGTTTTTGTTCTTATTTGCTTAATTAAGTAGAGATTTTTCATAGTTTTGCGTTGTTACTTTGTTTTAGTGCAGTGCTGAATTTTGGTGAGAAATCAACATGACCTATACGAAGTATTTCAGCCATATCTGGAGTTCTAGATGTCCAATTGGAGTCAATCTAAGTGCTAATGAAAGCTAAGATCCATATCTACAACTTTCATGAAGACACCGGGACCAAATTCAGACTCGAAAGATGAGCAAAATGCAAAATACGTCAGACAGTAGATGTTGTGCGCCTGGAGCGCGCCCTGCGCGCCTGGAGCGCATTTTTCATGTTTCAGCTCTACCAACGCGCGCCTGGAGCGTGTGACGCGCATCAGCAATCATAAAAAATGCTATTTTTGACTGTTTTATGGATCTTTTTGACTCTTGGGAACTTGGGAGACTTGTGCCCTAGCATAGGAACTCAAAGACGGCCTTTTCTAACACCATTGAAGCAGTTTTACCAAGAATCATCCATGAATCATTCTTGTAATTCTTCTTTAATCCTTATCTTTTGTATCTGTGCCATGAGTAACTAAACCCTATTTGTTAGGGATGAGTGTAACCAGATGAAACCCTTATTTTTCTGATTTGATTTCTAGTTATATGAATGAGTTTATTGAATTGTTTTTCTCATCTCTGTGCTTAATGCTTTTTATTGCTTGATCAACATTAAAATGTTCTACGATTTGTATTTTGAAACGGAAGTGGACTTTACGAATGCTTGAGATGAGAAATTCATGAATTTGTAGTCTAGGAATAGATGCAGGTCATGAAACCAATTAAATTAGTTGCAAAGCAATAATTTAAAAGAGAATTTCTATACGGTAATGCTTAATTCTAATCTTAAATCTACTAAGGAATTAGGGGTTACTTTGGAATTAAAGGTTCTGTCACTAAGACATTAGGGCAAGAATATTAAAGAGAATTCGGTAATAATTCAATAAAGGAATTTAGTAACTAGGATCAAATTAGATACCAAGGTTGGATTCGAAGTGAAACTTATCCCTGACATTTTCCTCATTATAAAAGATCAATTCTATTATTGTTTTATTACAGTTTTTAAGTTTCAATATTATTTCAATCAAACTGGAAACTTTTTGTTCAATTTTAGTAATTCAATAGTAAAACGCAATCCTTGAGTTCGACACTCGGTACTACCATTTTATTATTACTTGCAACGATTCAGTACACTTGCTGAAACGCTATCATTGCCTACTCTCCTAGAGGCTACCTTCTTTCTCAATCCAAGTATATTGCCAACATTCTTGACCAAGCTCGTCTTTCTGATACTAGAGCATCAGATACTCCTCTTGAGTTGAATGTGAAATATGCTTCATCGGATGGTGTTCCTTTACCAGATTCCACTCTGTATCGTACTTTGGTTGGCAGCTTAGTGTATCTCACGATTACCAGATCTGACATTGCTTATGTTGTTCATGTTGTTAGTCAGTTTGTTGTCTCTCCCACTACAGTACATTGGGCAGCAGTTCTTCGGATTCTTCGTTATCTTCGAGGAACTCAATTTCAAAGCCTTCTGTTTCCATCGTCATCTCATTAGAGTTACGAGCTTATTCTGATGTTGATTGGACTGGTGACACCACAGATCGTAAATCTACCACAGGATTTTGTATCTTTCTTGGAGACTCTCTTATTTCTTGGAAGAGTAAGAAACAAGACATTGTCTCTCGTTCCTCTACAGAAGCTGAGTATCGTGCTATGACATCTACTACCGCTGAAATAATTTGGTTGCGTTGGCTTTTGTCTGATATGGGTATCTCTCTTTCTGAGCCAACTCCGATGCACTGCGATAACAAGAGTGCTATTCAAATTGCTCACAACTCGGTATTTCATGAACGCACCAAACACATTGAGATTGATTGTCATCTTACTCGTCATCATCTTCAGCATGGAACCATTACTCTACCGTTTGTCTCTTCTTCTTTACAGATTGCTGATTTGTTCACAAAGATGCATTCCATCAAACGTTTTCGTTTTTTAGTTGACAAACTCTCGATGCTCAATGCTAATGCATCGTGAGTTTGAGGGGAGATGTTAGATAATATTATTATATATTAGTAATAAGGGTATTTTAGACATTTCTATTATTTTGTATATATACTCACTGTAACCCTATTAACTTAAGTTTGATTCATTCTATGTTATGAAACCCTAGAGTGGTTGTCTCTTGATTGTCTATCTTCTTCCTCTTTTCATTGTTAACAGTATGCAACATTACCACGAGAATAATCTTTTCCAAAGACTGCTAAGGATGAAATCCAACTGAAATGTTGAGCTACGTATAATTTCATAATTTGCTATGTGATTTCCACTTGATCGTGTAGAGTCTATTATCATGGTAACATCACTTACAAGTATCATTTTTCCAAATTATTATTTATGTGATGACGTGCTTAGTGTAAATACTTTGCAATATAGAATAAGTAAAATATTTCATACGGTCCATTAACTTAATTTTATTTAAAAACTTAGTTATTTATCTCTTTTTTTTTTTCTTTCTAATTTTGATCATTTATTTTATGTGAAGAACGATTTTATCATTTATGTCGTAAAATGTCAACAATATTATATTTTTTTACAAAAACTCAGAAAATTCATCATCATCTCCAAATAAAACTTAAAAAATTTCATGTCAATTTTAAGAAAATTCATATATTTATCAAATTCATAACTCAAATTTTTAAATAAATTCATATATTCATCTCCAAGAACATCAAATAAAAAACTCACACTTTTAAAATTTGATTCTCAAATCATCATGACAATATTTTCTTCTTCTTACCGTCCTTCATCAAATTAAATCCTTAACCTAAACTCTAAAGTGCGAATTATTTGTTTTACAAATTTGATGTTGTTGTTGTTAATTTGTGTATGATATTAATTAAATTTGTGTACGATGTATAACCTAAACTTTAAACTTTGATCTTAATTTGTGTATGATATTTGAACCACAAGCATACAATTTGTGCTGAATTGAAATTGTAATATATCAAAGTATGGTTGTACAATATTGAACAAGTCATTAACTAGAGAAATTTTTTTTCCGTAAGTGCCAATACGGAAAAGTAGGATTGTGAGACAATGAATTCTATACAAATACCTCGTCTTAAAAATATATGCATTAACTTAAAAGTGTATACACTGGAATTTGTTTCATGAAAACAAAATAGTTATTATTCAAGAGTCGTTTGGGATATAAATTTTTAAATAGAGTGAAATAAGTTTTTTTTTTATGGAAGAAAAAGAAAGTTATATTATTTGTTTATATTTGAGACAATAGGAAGAAGAGAAATAATTATCTATTTAATTTGCAAAAAAATT
>JBBPBR010000008.1:14708483-14725073 GCA_037974775.1 Cicer pinnatifidum
AACATTAAAGTAATTTAAATTTTTTTTTGGTAAAAAAAATTGACATTTTTCTTAAGGAATCTAAAAAACCTAATATTATACTAATTATTATATTTCTTTTACATTATTCTTAAAAATTTATTTGATTGTGCCCAAAACTATACTTAATACTTTGTTTGATTGTGTTCAAAACTATACAAAAACGCACTAATTAAGATATATTAACAGCAGAATATTCCCTGCGTACCTAAATAGGAATAACATATAAACAGAAATAATATGTAAAATATAATACTAACAATTCTAAATTGAAGTATTTATAAATGGTTTTGAATAGTCTTAGATTTGATTCCTAATCACACTTGTTAGCAAAAAGACATAAATCACTGGCCAATCTTTCATGTTCATTTAATTTAATTTTTTATTCTAAATTAATATTGTTTCCTTTTCTATTTGATGCTTGCTCTTTCTCTCCCTTTTAGTGGTTCCTTTCTTGAGAATAATAATTCTAACACTATGCAAAAATATTATATGTGGTCTTGGAGATCAAAGTCGAGAACATCTTCTTTTGAACTTTACTTTGTTGCTAAAATTGAAAAATGAAAAACGATATATTCATCCGTGTTGCCATAAAAAAATGAAAGATGTTATATTTATTTATATATATATATATATATATATATATATATATATATATAAACATAATTTACTCTAACTATATGGATGCAAATTCAAACTTTTATTTAAGCAGTCAAAACATATTAAATAATTATTTAGACCATAAAAGTGAACTAAATAAAAACAACATAGAAAAATTATACACATAAGAGTAAGGTCCAAGTATGGAGCCTTCATTGAATGGATATGGATACGTTAACACTACAAGCATGAGATACGTGATTTTAGAAGGAAAAAAAAAACTAAAGTACATGTATGTTAAATATATACAAGACAATATTCAAGTTTGTACAAGGAATGTGTTTCGTAAGTATCAAATTTTATTAGTATAACATTTAATAAAAACATACAAGGAATGTCTTTTTCATTGTTTACTACATCATAAATAAGGTTTTAGTCTCTAACATTAATAACGTGACAATTAGTTGATTCCTTATTAAGTCTTGATGTCCTGAAAAACTAGGGATGTGTCTAACTTGGATCGTACATGATTTTTAACATAAAGACTTAATTTTATATTTGGTTCCTTGAACGTTTATTTTAGGTTTCACTTTGGTCTCATACATTTTAAAAATCTAAGTTTGGTCTCTTACATTAGTAACATTAATATTGTAAGGAATAATATGTCTAAATATCTTTTAGGGATTATAACTTTATATTTAGATGTATTTAGAATTTAAAATAAGATGATGTTTTATGATATAATTTATATTTTAAATTGTTGTTAGAATATTTTTAGAATTTTATAAGATTTGTTTGTTAGTTTAGGGATATGATATGTTTTTCAATTATAATTTAGCTCTCTACACTGAACAATGTATATAAGTTTATATTTAAAGGTTTTCTCTACGTATAATATATCTCATATATTTTCATAAATATATAAACATAAAAAATTCATCAATGATTTGTTAGTCTCTTCCGTTAACTCTTTTCTTAACATTGTATAAAACATGTGACAAAAATCTACTAAAATGTGTAATACAAATCATTCAATACTTTAAAGTTCTTAAATCTCATAATTGTTTATCATAATTTGTAATAGTCGTTGCAGTTCGAAGAACACAATAATCTCTACACCCACAGGAAAAAGTAGAAATTATGATTGTTACTCATTTTCATAGTATGAGAAAGTGGGAGAGCGGGAGATGATCATGGGAGACATGACAATTTCGTTCTGCCTCCACCAGAAGACATGTTGATCGGTGAAGAACGAAATTGAAACTTTCAAAATGTAATCTACTAGAGTGAAACCTTAAATAAACATAAAGGACCAAATATTATCTTAAGTGTTTATATTAATGTAAGGGATCAAATTATCACTTCAAATCAAAATAAAATATAAAATAAACATAAGATACAACGTATGAAATTGATCCATACTTAAATTACACACATATATATCATGACACTGCCACACATTAATAAAATGATAGATATAGAATAAAAAGAAACATAATTGATTATGTTCATATGGCTCTGGGAGGTTTTTCCAGCAATGCAGATAGATATACTTCATCCTTTGACTTCTGTGAAATAACCCACTTGTGTTTCTTGTACCTAAGTTGAAGAAACATATACATATAGTCATCCAAATCCTTTCTATTACAAAAGAACTTATCTATCCATAGTAAACCTCCTGGTCTTAGAATTCTATCCCAATCATACAATATAAAGTCCAATAATAACAAATCAATCCAACCATCCATAAATCCAGTGGTATGAATCAAATCCATAATGTTATCAAAGAATGGAAGCCTTTGATTTAATGTAACATATAAAGGAATCAAACCCCTTAGAGCTATCATTTCATTAAAAGGAGCACCAAGGTTCAAAGCAGTTGATACAATTGTTACATTATTTTCCCTCATCCTTGCAGCAAATGTGCCAGTTCCAATTCCATAGTCTAGTCCAATCCTTATCTCACCAGGCTTAATTTTCAAAACATCAGTGATCAAAAACTCTGCAAAAAGTGAACTATTAGAAACCCATTTCATCTTTTCCTTTTCCATTTCAAAACATCCTATACATTTTGAGTAACCCCTTTTTGGATTCTTGCTTGATAAGCAATCAAAATTCCTACATTGGTAATTCCCCCACCTCACATTTCTTTCATCTGGTAATCTCCATAGTGACTCATTGATAGGGTAAGGTTTATTGTAAACTTTTGAAGCCCTTGTTAAACACCTTCTTCTAGGCAAAGGATCACAACCATTAAGCATAAGCTTTTGAGCTAAATTCCAATCATCATCACAGTAGGAACCAATGTCATAGTCCATGTACTTTTCTACCTCTTTCTTGTGCAAAACACATGAATGTCCTATTGTGTTGTAAACCTTGTCTGACCCATATAGATTAATCTTACCAACCCTATTCTCCTTTGGGGTTATGTACTTTCTTATCTCCTCAATGACAAAAAAATTAATCAAAGGATCTTCTTTTACTATGGAGTTGTTACCTTCAATCTTTGGAAGCCTAATCTGTCTTAAGACAACATTAGCTCTATGAAGAGGCCTAACTATTTCCTCCTCTAAAAACTTGTTGTTTACGGTTATGCCCTTGTTTTTCTCCATTTCTAGTGATTTTGACTCAAGCTTGGCTTGCAAAGTTTCCAACATATCTAATACTTCTCCAACTCTATCAGAAAGTGCTTTGGCATCAAAACCATCATCATGTATATCATTTATAGTATACAAATATTTGCATATGTCATCATTTTGAAGAAAAAATCCAGCATAGTAGAATCTAGTTAGGCTCAATAAACTTACTAAGATTACCAAACTTCCCAAGATAATTTGTAGCCAACCCATTACTCTAACAGGTTTGCATTTGGGAAGACATGACCTCCCCATTGAGAACTCTCTTCTCTTGACGACAACAAAAAATTAAAAATTAAACACTGTTCTACAGGTTGTCACAACACGATTTTTGAAATTATGACCAAATATGGTTGATCCATAACGAATTGAAGTTGTCTTAGAATCACTAAAACATAAAAAACAATGATATCCGGCTTAGATTGCAGATCTTTTTTCTTTTTGGTATATAGACGAACTAGTAAATACCATCTGAAACTCACCCACAAATGAGAGATCTCATATTTGAACGTGAGTAACCACAATGTCTAATCTAACAATATCGACTTTTTCAGTTTAGCGTTTCTTAAAATATGTTAAGAAACTAGGAGAAAAATATTTAAGGAAATAAAAAATAGTATAGGTACATCATACATACCAGAAAAGAAAGGACAGAAGACGTTGTTTGCTTCATTAGCCTGCCTATGTGAAGTATTGATGTTGATGAAATGCAATTGGATTTTTTCATTGAAAATGGAATGAAAAATAGTACTCAATTGACGAGTGGTATTAATGTAATATAGAATACTTTAAAATGGTCAACAAACTCAAGTGGTGAATAAACAATGAATCATAGCACATGATTCTTCCGTGACCCCGAAGAAATTAGGCAGTAAAAATACTTAAAAATGTTCCGATCCAGTTTTATTGGTGGGAATTCTTGGATTGCAAGAAATACACATGAAAGGAATTAGAGTTAGACTTCACAAATGTGCAGTGCACGAAGCCATAAGAAAATTTTAAATAATTGTTCAGAAAAATAGTTATTGAATAAGGAAAGCTAAGAGCATCTACAATACAATCATAGTTGCTTCCCTCAATAAGTACCATACCAAATAACCACCTTGATTTAAAAATATTGGTGCTTAGAAAATGGTGCCTAAGGAAGTATTCTCTTTCACTTTTTATGGGTCCCACCAATAAATTGTATGAAAATAAATGAATGTTGTTAAAATATAGAGGTCGCTTTTTGAAAAAGAAATTTCTTACATCCTATTTTTTTAAAATTTAACGGAATATATATATATATATATATATATATATATATATATATATATATATATATAATTCATTAATAAAAAAACAACAACGCAAATTTTACAAAAATTACAATCAAATTAATGTCGATGGTGGCCCCTAATACCACATTGTCGAGTTTTTCTCACACATACAGGATTTTGACGACGTCTTGGTATATTTGTTCTTCTTCTTCTTCTTCATATTTATCTTCATCTTTTTGTTCTTGAGGATATCGAGGGAGAAATGCTGCAGAATAACTACTTCTTTCTTGAGTGCAGTTGGATATTTGATTTAACATAGTCTATACATTTCCAAAGTTTGAAATATGAAAACTTTGTTGATACATATTATTAAGTAACTAAATAGCGGACTTATGTGTATTATAATGAATATTAAACGTGTTATATAATAATTCATCTTCACTTAATGCAAAGGATAGTCAACGTTTGTGTTCTTGTTGTGGTTGTTGGTTATCAAAATTAAATTGTTCCACGACGTGAACCTATAGGATTGATATGTTGTATGGGAATAAGTATGAAAAGGTAGTTGAGTATTAAATTGTGTATCGAATTGTATTGGTATTATTATTTTCACAATACACACTTACAATTCAATTTTTAACGACAAAACATAAGTAATTTTAAATCATTAATTTGATCAGAACTCAACTTTTTAATACTAAAAACATTTTTATAACTCAACGTAAAGAAACCTTCACAACTCTATAGTTCAAAATTAATTTTCAGTATTACAAAAATAAAATATTTGACACTTCAATGATTAAAGTTTTTTTTTAAAAAAATATGTTCACAAATTTTTAAATATCAAATTGTCAAATTTAATTCAAAATTGAACATTTTTTTCAATTCTTGATTTTCTTGAAAATTCACACAATCATAAAACTCTATATTTTGTTAATAAACTAAATCATAATTATTCAATTTAAAACGTCACTTATTTTGTTTTCATATTTTCTCAAAAGAAAATGATCATGCACTTTTTGTTTCCCTTTGCTTTTCCCTAAAATTTTACACAAACAACATATATATTTAAGAGTTCTTTCCATCGCTAATTTAATATCAACGTTTTCGATTCTTTTTCAAGATTTAAAAAATTAACTACATAAACATAATTATAAAATACTTTTTTCTCAAGGTTACATACTTGAAATTTAGATTTTCTATTTTACAAACTAAATGACCTAAATCAATTTGAAAATGCAAGCTCACTTCAAAGATCTGATTTCACAATTTTGAAAACCAACATACTTTTGTCCAAAAACACAACATAAACATAACTAAAATTTTCATTATTGTAATAGCTTCAATTGTTTTGATAAAATTTCTAACTCTAATTGAAACTCGTTTAATTAAAAACAACTCATTATATTACTCAAATACAATAACATTTAAAAGTTAATTTTTTTCTCTACATTTTTTTTTACAAATTATTTAAAATATTGTTCCTTCAATATAAAAAATAAGTTCATCATAAACAGAAACAATAACAACATTAACAATAATAATCTCCATCTTCATTAATAACAAAATAAAAATCCAAAACATACCCCTCCCTTTACTCACACAAAGCCACGGTTTTCATCCAATAAATAGGGAATGTTTTTTTTTCTCTTTTTCAGCCTTATCAACACTTTCATAAATAAAAAAAAATTAAGTACAAAATTTGAAACTCCACTCATACCAATAACACTACAACATGGCTAAAAGGGAAAAGATGGAAAAATCTTAGATCCTAAAATCATTAACACTAGATAAATATATTTGAGTTAGAAAAGTTCAATGAGTTAACCACCTTCCACACTACCCATTTCAGTCCAAAAAGAGAGTAAGTGAAAGATGGATTTTCTTACCTAAACTAAGGATCAAAAGCACCACAGGAGCAACACAACCAACTTTGATTAACAACCTTTGTTGATATTCAACCTAAATGTTTCAAAAATTAAAGCTTCGGAATTATGTTTCTCTACCGCCAACACTTTGAAAAAAGAATAGAAAAGAGAGCAACAGAGGAAGGAACGTAAAAGAAGAAAGAGGGAGCGTGAGTGGTTTTTGTGTAGATAGATAAGAAAATTGATTTAATGAAATAGAGATGGTAAGTCACGATTTTGGCAAGGCTTAGAGAGATATTTTATCTCTCAAGTTCTCACCTGATTTCTTTATTTCTTCTTTAAATATGCCTAAAAATCTAAGTGTCTGGTTACACTACATCTATTATAGTTTGCTAAACAAAATCATCATCAACTTGACAATTAATTAGAGGTCTACTCATGTCCTCGATTCATAATTCTAACTAAAAATATATACTTTATCGCAACTCAGTTTAAAAATAAATTTACTAATAATATGTGACATCTTAAAATTTACGTGTATCATCAATTCTCTATAATTTAATTAAATTATTCTCCAATTAATAATTTTAATTGAACCTCTAAACTATTCTTTTCAAACATATTATTAATCCTAACCACCTCTAGAACTAGCGTAAAATTTCATTTTTATATAACTTCTGCTATTTTTACACACCCGACAATTAAAAATATTTCGCTCCGTAAAATATATTTTTAGTACTTCATTTCATAAAATACAAATTGGGCTGAAAATCTAAGCAGCGCGTTCAGTACAAATTTGTAGAAATTAGAGCTTAGAAAATTACGAGTCTTACACTTAACAACTTTCAAAATTATGGGTCTAAAATCATCATCAAGACATCTATGCAATATTTTTATTATATATTCTTTTGAAAAGTTTTTATCATGATCATTGAGCTTATCAAACTCTTTTAGCATTTTGCCAATGGTTAACCCATTTTCATGCAAAACATTTCAATAGAATTTGTTAACTTGTTAATTTTTTAGATTTTTTTCACCTAAGTTCTCATATGTAATTATTAAAGCATACTACATATATTGGATTGTCAAACAATTATAAAACTATGAAAATTATTTTGTCCCATAGAAGACACAATAATTTCTTAACTTTCCAATCTAGTTGAACCTTTTTCTTATCTGAGTCATTTCATTTCTCTTTTGATTTGTTAATTTCAATGCCATTCAACATCATCTTTGGGACATAAATGTCATTCTCAAAGTTTTCCCAAATATCTATATCATAACCAATTATGTGAAATTTAATATTATATTTCTAATATGTATAATCTCCTTTTAAAATCAGAGCTATGCTATACTCACTCTATGGATACATAAGTAAGTTGTTTGCCATTTTGTGCTTCTCTTTAAGCCATTAAACTTGTATCACTAAGAGAGTTGAGCTCTTGATGCCACTTGTTAGCCACAAAATGACTGACAACGAACTCTAGAATGGAGGTTAAATATAGTACGATACTTTTGAAACCTCTATTGAAATTTGTTTGAGCCACACAACGGAAAATAAAATTTTTTAATGTGATGGACTCGGATATTATGCGTACTGGATATTCAAATCGATTTGTTGATGATATTTGAAATAAATATCACGAATCAAATAGAGACTAATACAAGAAAATATAATATTTAATGGAAGTTGTTTTGAAAAAGGTTTTTTGATACTTCAATCAATTATAACACATAACTTCAAACAAAGATACTATGAATCACAAATAATAGAAACACTAAGATATTAGATTCTTCAATTTGAATTAAACATAAGATATTGAGTTATGTTAAAAACATATATTCATTCAACATGCATAATAAAGACAAAATTTTAAATCAGAAAATTATAGTGAGTCTTTTTATCAATTTTGCACCAAAACTAAAAAAGCCTCCAAACTCTAAATAAATCAAAAATTAAATAACAATGTAAATTATAGATTTAGAGATAGAGAGATTCACGTGACGATTTATACATATTCTTCTATTTTGTCCTTGCTCGTAGAGTACAATATGTTGTCATTCAATCGAATGAGAGTTTTCTTACTTTGATTATTGATTATGAATGTTTACAAGATCCTTCGACAAATGTTACAAAGTCTTGCACACAAACCCTTCTTCCTAAACACTCTTCTACATTTAATTTTGAAACACCCTCCAAATTCTAAACACAAACCTATTTTTAAGATGAAAATCACACATTACTCTTGCAAGATAGACACCTACAAACCGTTCTAGGAAACCTCTAAAAGTTACCTTCTTCATCCCTCAATACACAATCCACTGATGTCCGTTTGATGATTCATATCTAGAATAGACACCCTACAATCGATATCTCCATGTTGTTGTTTCTCACTTCAAAACTTGATTACACACTCGATTTGATCAAGAAAGAGTTTTCAATCTATGATATAATCTTAAATGCTTGAGTATGAGAAATGAGTGATATTATTCTTATGTTTAGAAAAGATTAGAAAACCTTTTATATGATGCACGAGTAGGTTAGACTAATGAAAAAAAAGTTCTAAGAGAAATAACCATTTTGTAACTGTTATAACAACATTAAAACTATCAAATTTTATGTTAGCAGGCTTGATAAATCGATTCACATACCTGGTGAGTCGACTTACACGTGCTGAAAGAACAAAACATGAAGTCTGAAGCTGTGTGAGTCGATTCACACATCTATGAGTCGACTTGAATAACCTTTGTATTGCTTTTAAGTCGATTCACACACCAAGTGAGTCGACTTACAATTTTGAGACTTTAAAAGACCGAGGTCTTGAAGTTCACAAAATATTTAGAAAATGGTTTGAAATAAGTTTCAAAGGATATTAATGCTATATGATCATGCTTCAAACTTAACACATGCTAAAACATCACGTGATTTAGCTTATGCATGATAAAAACTTCTTTTTCATGCATTATTTTCTTTTGGTATTAGTCATATGGTTCCTAGGGGAATGGAGTCCGAATAATTATTTTGGCAATAATTATTTCAGGCAAAATTTGAACTCGAGTTCTCCCAAACGATTCGTCCTTAACTGAAGCTCATTAACCACTTGAGTCTAATTACTTAGTTTCATGCATTGGTTCTTAATCAAGCAATCTATGTAAGAGTTAGAGAATGAGAATAAACAAAGCACACACTATATAAACTAAGTAAATTGATATAACTCAAAACACTAAGTTTAAAACTAAAACTAAATAAGGAGATACCTTACGATTACAATATGCCTAGATTATCATTGACACATTCAGATCTTAAAATTTCATTTAAATTTCAATGAAGACAATTTTCACTGGTCATATATTTTGCAATGACTATTAATAAAAGTCAAAGACAATACCACAATCTACATTATGCTATGGATAACTATATGTTGCAATTTCAAGAGTGACTTCAAGAAAACGTTTGAAAATATTGATAGTTGATGATGAAGGTCAAAATACAAACATTATGTAGTCTATAAGGAAGTATTTCAAAGTGTAATTTTTTATTTATTTATATAAAAATCATGTTTATTTTAACGTTTGTTGTTTGTTTTTTTATTACGTTGCAATAAATTAATATTATAAATATTGTAATTTTCTTATCTACTTTCTATCAATAGCCCATACATTGCACGAGTAAAGACCTTTGAACTTTTTAAATATTTTTATTTATAAAAACTAAATAATTTTTTTTTTTATGAATAAAATAAATGTAGATACATAGTTAATGCAAAAAGATTTTAGAATAACTAATTCATTAATAGAATTTAATTTTTGTCATGGCTGTTTATAAAATTATTAATCATTATGATCCTTACATGAAAATTAAATTAAAAAAAAAGATATGTAGTATTGGCTTGCTATATAAACCTCCGCCAACTCCGAATGCACATTTTTAGCTCTCTACATTCCTTTCTCTGAGCGGGAAAAAGCTGCTGTCCAGTGAAACAGTCGAAGAGCAAAAACGCCATCGTTGTGTTGGTCCTCTAGGGTTTTCTCATTTGGTTCCGTTTCCGTGCTACAACATGGCCAACGTTGTGGATCAAGATCAACAATGGCTTCTCGGTTGCTTGTCTGCCACACTCGACCCTAACCAGGAGGTTCGCTCTTTTGCTGAATTGTCCCTTGATCAAGCCTCTCGCCAGCCAGGTTTTGTTTCCTGCATTAATTATCTTGTCCTAGAACCCAACATATTTGGAATTTTTGCTCCGTGAAACCCTTATTTGCCTTGATATTGTCCTCTGGTTTTGGGAATTTATGTTTAATGGTGGTGGCATTGGGTTGTTTTGTAGTTGATAGGAATATGAATAGGAATTGTAATGGATTTTTGGAAATTAAGGCCAGTTCAATTTACGAAAACATTTTGTATTTTCATTTTCTAAAATGTGTGTTGATTTTACAGACTTTTTAAGTGAACCATTGTCATGGAGAAAATATGAAATGCTAGTTAATGAAAATGTACTGTTGGAAATAATGAAAACACTTTTTTGACATTTTCATTGGTTTTAGAAATTTAGACAATTGTTCAGTTCATAAGAAATGGAAATATGAAATGTTTTCACTGAGTAAACAGGGCCGGCCTAAGTTAGTTCTACAATGCCATTGTGTGTGCCGTTCTTGTTTTTTTAAATGTGGCAATTACTTACTATGGAGAAAAGGGTTGGTTCTTGCTATATACAAGGAATGAAACAATAACTAACACAGGAAAGTCACGGCTCATAAATAGGTTCAGAATGATTGTGACACAAGGATATAGGTCATGCCAGCAAAAATTTTTATGCATCCACACCAATTAATATTCCATCTGAAGTCAACATAATTTAAGTTTAGTTTTAAGGCAATGTGAATTACTGCATTTTGATATTTATGCTGTATGTTTTCTTGCTATGAAGCACTGAGACAAACACAAAGAACGGACACGACACTGACATGTGCATATGGATGATAATTTAGAAAATAGAAATGATTGAATGTTAGTATATGTGTCAATGTCGAACACCAATGCATGTTGGACACTGGATATGACTTCAATTTGAAGTGTAGGTGCTACATTGTTTTGGTCTAAAAATATCATACTTTTTTTTTGATAACATGAAAAATATCATACTTGATTGGGCATTATATGCTTGATTTTCTTTACTAAAGCATTCCATGGTTTTTCATGTATTTATTTTGTAAATATCTTTAGCTTTTCTAAAACTTGACCTATGGAGATGGAGAAAAATCAGTAATTCACATTTGGTACCATTTTTATTTAACAAATTTTTTCAGTCTGGCAGCACAATTGTAATTTAAAGTGTTAAATTTTTCTGAAGGTTTTGGCAGTGCATTATCAAAAGTCGTAGCAAACAAGGAGCTTTCCGTGGGGTTGCGCCAGATATCCTTTTCCTAATGATTAGATACATTTATGATCTATGGTTCAGAGCCCAAATATTTACTTTTTGTGACTCATTCTTGGAATGGATGTTTAGTGTAATGATCTGTGATTTTGTTTGTTTTCATCGTTGGTGGAATCGATTACTAAAATGGAACATGCTATAAAATAAGAAGTAGAAGAAAAACAATTGTTTTGTCAATTAAGGGAACATTTGCTGTTGTATGAAATGATGCTAGAGCCGATATTTTCCTTGTTGTAAAAATATTCTAATCTTTTGAATAATTTGACAAGGACATTTGCTGTGTGGTATGAAATGGTGAAATGATGCTAGGATATTCAAGCAGGAAACAATGAAACCAAGAAATAAAAACAGAAAACATTGGCCAAAAACAAAAGGGTGCTTATATTCTTTTAAGAGAAAAATAAAAAGTCTCAAGCTTGCTTGTTTGTTCCTTTTTTCTTTTCACTTTCTAAAACCTTTACTAGTTACAACTTGAATCTCTGTGCCAGTAAAAAATTATTCACTTTCGTCCTTCCATGAGCTTATGATCTTTGATGATTTAACCGTCCTCTACTTAGCTGCAGTCCTTCTTAAGCAGTTAGTTAAAAAGCATTGGCAGGAGGATGAAGACTCATTTGAACCTCCTGTGGTTTCCGGTGATGAAAAGGTACATATGCTTTTATTTCTATTTTGAATATTACTAAAAAGTGGATAGCTACAAGGTATCAATAGAAACTGTTATCTGAGCTTGGATTGATTATGATTTAACTATAGGGAAATTTGTGTGTGATTAGGATTTGATTTGGTTTTGAATACCTTACCATTGGATTGTAACTTTTGAACTATTCTCATTGTCAAAGTTACAAAGAATACTTAATTATAGAACTCTGAAAAATCCCTATATCTCAAAAGCTCTTATTTTTCACAAAGCTTTTCCACGTGAACTCTCTCTATCTTCTGCCATTGTGCTTTATGTCTGATTGACTTCACTTCCTCTACAAAAGCATGGATGATAATAGCAAAGTTTCACAACTCCTAAATGGGGCTTGACTTTATTTCAACAGTTCAAAGTTGTCCTCAAGAATATTATATATATCTATGTTGTCAGTCACAGATAGCGCGGGGAGCGTCGAACCTTAAAATTGGGACAGTGGGATGACTGCTATTGTGAAGGCCAAAAAACAATATATAAACTAAACATAAAATACAAATAGTATACAAAAATACTAACAAAATAGCAAAAAACACAAACTTAAAGGGGTAATCATACTTAAGTAACCAAAATCCAACTTCAAAATCATGTTCTGATAGTAATTGTAATCAACAAAAGAGACAACAGTGCAGAAGAAATAGAGTAGACAAAATAGAGACACAAAAAGAACGAAAACAACATAGCAAGAACATAAAGATGTTGAACAGAGCAAGAATATAAAGATGTTGAACAGAACAAGAACAAAACAAAATGATGCTGAACAGAGAAAGATAAGAACGAAAACGACATAGAAAGAGAGAAACAGAGGAAGAACGAATATGGTTTCTTTTTCAAGACGCTGAACTAACCCGTTCGATGGTTTATAATAAGAAAAAATTAAGGCTTAAGTGGGTGCAAAATGACCAAATACCCTAAACAAGGTTGTCAAACTCGAGATCCTACCAAAGATCTTTGGGATATAGAAAAAGCGTAAATCGTGAGATCGTAATAAGGATCTTAAGATCCCACAAAAGAGACAAAATTATAACATAATTAAAAAATATAACCTTAAGTTAAAAAATTTATTAATTTAAACATAAAATAAAACTAAAATTAATTTAAAAAAACATCAAACTAAAAATTTCACCATCATCTATACAGAAATGTCATGTTTCCAGTATGTAAAACCAATAAACAATTATATTTTGTTTTTTTAAAAAATAAACAAATCATTTTATACTTTACTAATAAAATAATTTTTATTATTGATTAAAAAATAATATGCCATTAATATTTCCTTTTATTGCAATTTATGGCATATTATATTTCCTTTTTTAAATCACAATAGGGTCCCTTAATGAAGAATAAAAAATAAAATAAGAAAACTTGTGTTTTTGAAAAAGCCCTAAAGCGGATAGTGGGTTGTGATGATAGCGGGATTTGTGACTAGGAGCGCCACTACCGTCAAATGCGTTTTTCTAGTCAGTGGCGTCACGGCCATCCCCTCCACTGTACTGGGATTGCGGGATTGTGTGGGGATTGACAACATAGATATATATGTCTCCGCAGATAATGTATTTTCTCGAATATGAATTTTTGGAACACTTAATGATAGGAGATTACATAATGTATACTTTTTTGAGGATAATGGTTACATTACTGATGAAACTTTATCTTCTTCCATGTCAACTATAGTTATATTTTTGTTCTGCCTTCCAAAAAAATGTTCTATTCCGCATATGGCCATTTAATGAAGTCTACTAGAAGCATGTTTCTTGTGCTAACTACTTTGTATTACATCATCAGGAAACCATCCGCCGGATACTTCTATTGACATTAGATGACCCTCATCGGAAAATTTGCACAGCTATTGGTATGGCTGTGGCATCCATTGCAGTGTATGATTGGCCAGAGTCATGGCCAGATTTGTTGCCATTTCTCTTAAATTTGATAAAAAATCAAACCAACTTGAATGGAGGTAAACAGTTCATTCTGTGTTGTGATTTGTTGGATTTTATACATTTGAACCTGTGTTTGATTGTGGAAAAGCCTTATGTGTAAAATGGGTTCCATTTGCTTGTGGAGTGGAGTGTATTCTGAACATTATATGATAGGAGCACTTTTAGATGAATGAGATGAGAAAAAACTGAATATTATTGATTTACAAATTACTCATATTTTATAGACTACTGTACGTCGAGCCTAATAATTACTACTCCAGAACAAACGAAATGGAATTTTCAGTAATAACTGAAATAGTACCATAGCAGATATTGTAGAAGAAGAAAAGGAAAGTCTGAAATATTTTATCCCAACATAGTGCTATGATCTACATTATTTGAAACATTTTGAAAGTCTCACAATGGATAGTGATATGGTTTGAGTAGTAAGTGGGGTGGGCATTCCTCATCTTACAAGCTGGTTTTGAAAAGTTGAGTTAAGCCCAACCAAATTCTAGTATGGCATTATAGCCTATTTCAATCCTTTCGACCATGTAAGTCGGTTTTGTGGGGTTGAATTAGACCCAATCCAAATTCTAATACAACACTTTTCCCCCTAAATTGGCAAATTGTTTGCTCTATGCTTTTCTTAGCATACTTATCTAACACTTGTATCATTTTCCACAAGTTTCATATTACAGATGATAAACCATTGAAATAATTAACTTTGGCTTTGATGCTGGTTACTATTTGATTCATTCACTTTATTTATTAGCTTAAATATAATTTTGGTCCTTCTTAATATTCGCTTTAGTCCTTTATTTTTTTTTAATTCGTTTTGATCCTTATCTTTTACTTAATAATCGTTTTAGTCCTTTATCTTTCACAAAATTATACAAGTTTGTCCTTATATTAACAACTAAAACGAATAATACATAAAAAATAAAAGACGGAAATGAATACAAAAAAGATAAAGGAAGAAAACGAATAAAAAAAAGATGAAGGACCAAAACGAATAAAAAAAGATAAAGGACTAAAATTGTATTTTAGCCTTATTTATTTTAAGATTTTTATGATCAATAATTGTTCTGTTTTAGGATTGTACTCTCTGGTTGAATTTTTTCTATATGCTAATTTATTCACTTTATAATTTTTCTAATAATTTTATTCTAGTGCATGGAGCTATGAAATGCTTGGTTCTTCTCTCTGCGGATTTGGATGATAGAATGGTTCCAACACTAATACCTACTTTGTTCCCAAGTTTGCTGACCATTGTATCCTCTCCGCAGGTTATAATTTTGAATATATTTCTGCTAACCTTCTAACTAACCAGTTTTATGCTTCTCTTATGCTTTATTTAGTTTGGAAGTCTTTAAATAAACCTCGATTGGTAGATGGAAAGATATCTATGAATGATTGAGTTTTATGGCTATTTAATCCATTAACAAGTCATAAAATGCAGTTATTCTAAGCTAACCTCCCCTTTACCAATTGAGCGCTATTTAAAGACTTGCTAACAATCTGAACAACCACCTACCAAACTAACCAACTAATTTACTTATTGTTCTAACAATATTATTAACTACTCTAATTCCCCTTTATTCTATATATTCTAACATGCTCTGTCTTCCCTTTGATATCTTTCCCATATATTATCTCTATTTTGCATATTAGTTTTTCCGTTTCTTGTGAATTTCTAAAAGAAAAGTTTTAGCAATTTATAGTAATCATTGTTGTCGAAAATGGGCCATGGCAATGGCAGGAATCTGTTATGCTACTGTACAACGCGGTGGTGTATCAGTTTTCGCATAGTGGTAGAATGTGCACTTCGAGGCCACGGCAGAAAAACGGAGTAACCCTAAAAAATAACGAAAATAGAGGCTTTGGTCGTGTGACCTGACCCAAATACTTTTTGTTGGCATCCCAAATAGGTTAAAGACCCTAAAATATAAAAAAAATAGGATCATTTTACTATTTATCTCAATATCTTTTTCTCTTCTCATCCATCCAGTGTATCTTACTGTCCTCCAAGAAACCTCACCTCTGGCAACTGCAACCCATGGCAATACCCCACCCCCCACCCCCTTCGACCACCACCACCCACAATGATCACCAACCTGCGGCGGCCAACACCATGGCGACCACCACCATTTAGGAAGTATTCCTC
>JBBPBR010000008.1:14725184-14766332 GCA_037974775.1 Cicer pinnatifidum
TTTTTTTTTTTTTTTTTTTTAAACATTTATTTCTTTCTCCTTTTTCTTCATCATTTTCTTAAAGAGTCTATAAGAGTATAGTAAATAGGAAATGGATTCTAACTAAGTGTAGATTCAATTAGGTAGTGTAGATTCAATTAGGTAGTTATATGACAGCTGTCTCAGTGACAGCTGTCCAGCTAACTAACCTCTTGTAAACCTGCGACAGCAGGTGACAATTCAACAAGTATATAAGCTGAGATGATCAGAATTATACTCATATTATTCAATAATGAAAAATAGTTATCATTGATATTCAATATGGTATCACATAGCTAGGTTACGATCCATGGCGGATCCGTCACATTCAATTCCTCCACCACCTCCTTCTCCTCCGTTTCGCACGAAGATTTCGATTCCTGCTTTGCCTTTAATTGTTTTGCCTCTTGATACACCTCCTTCTTTGAATTTCTTGCTCAAATTCATCGAGAAATTGAATAAAAAGATTTTCATTTATGGCGTCAACAAATCGAATCGTACATCAATGCTCACAATCTTATTGGTGATGCGCTTTACAATTGAAGAAGATTGTCGATATGGAATAATGAATCCAACATATGTTTCTTGGCGTCAATGCAATCAAATGCTTCTTTTGTGGCTTCAATCTACCTCATCGAGTGAGATTCTCGCTCGTGTTCTTGGTGCGTCTCATGCATTTGAACTGTTCGTGTATTTTCAAAAACAAACGTGTTCCAAAGCGCATCACCTTCACGTGGAATTACATGCAACGACATTAGAGAATTGTACCGTCAAGTAATATCTGCTCAAAATTCGTACTATTGCTGATTCGCTTGCTTCGATTAGAGATCGAGTGTCGATGAATCAACACATTGACGTTATTCTTGAAGGATTACCTCAAGATTATGGTTCTGTTGTGTCTAGCAAGTTTGAACTAATGGACATTGACAAAGTCGAGGCTTTTCTCCTCGCTCACGAATTATGCCTTGAAAAGTACTAGAAGACAACCCTAACTGATACTGCTTCGTTGAATTTGACGCACGCTCCTTCTCTGTCGCCTCAATTTGCTTATGATTCACCTTCTCCTTAGACTGAGTTTCCTTCCTCTACACCTTTTGATTCTCAATCTCATGGTTTTCGTGGTGGCCGCGGAGGTCGTGGCAGCCGTGGTCATTATAGAGGCGTTCGTCTCTCCAATGTTCAATGTCAAGTCTGCTTCAAGTATAAACACTTAACTGCATATTGTTGGCATAGTTTCAATCAGCATTTTCAATCTCCAACAACAGAGTTTCCAAGGTTATCCTCCATCTAATGTTGAATTGTTTGGTTCTTCACATGGATATGGTGTTCCTCCTCTAGATTATGTGTTGTATCAGCCTAATCACATTTGGACTAGACGTCAAGCTCCACAACGTCCTTCTCTTGTTTTGCTTGTGCAACCTAGTGCCTTGATTCATAATACTGCACCTTCTGCTTCTGCCTCTTGGTTTCTAGACTCTAGCGCTTCATTTCATGTAACTAGTGATGCTAGAAACATTCAACAATTGACTCCACTTGAAGGTCATGATCAAATCTTCATTGGAAATGGCCAAGGTTTGACCATTCGCTCCTTTTGTTCTAGTATCTTTCCCCCTCTCACACAACCATACATACCTCTTTACCTTAACAATCTACTTCCTGTCCCCTCAATAACTAATAACTTAATTAGTGTCAGTCAATTTGCCAAGGATAACTCTATTTATTTTCAGTTTCATGCTAATGAATGCTTTGTTAAATCTTAGAAAACTGATGCTATCCTTCTGAGAGGTTGTGTTGGAATTGGTGGCCTATATGAGTTTCCTAATCTTGCACTTAATGCTTCTAAGTTTCCACAAATGATCAATCGGTGGTCACTCCTTTCCCACAAATGAATCATATTAGTGATAACTTCTGTTGGAAATAACAAGATTCATTTATCCCATTGAAAATAGGAGCACTGTAAGTCTTAGGTTCATGTATGTTCAGGAGCACTGTTGGCCACCATTGACCACCTCTGACCAACGCTGACCAGTGTTGAACATAGCTATTTCGACTTCATTTACATTGCTAACTTTCATAGAAGGTCGTTTAAGGATGAGACTTTTTCTCAACAGTTTGGAAAAACCATTAGTTACATGTACTTGGGCATATTCAGGTATGTTCCCACTTTTCTTTGGATTTAACCTCTCAGAAACCCTTTCTACCCTATTTTGGATTTTAGATTCTGGTGCCACAAACCATATGACACCTTGTTCTAAATACTTCTCCATTTATTCCCACAGTCCTAGAAATAAGAAAATAACCACTGCAGATGGTACACTTGTAACTGTAGCTGAAATTAGAGATATTCAAATAAATTCTTCCATAACCTTAAGAAATGTGCTTCATGTCCCAAAGTTGTCCACCAATCTTGTCTCTATACAAAACCTCACTAGATTTATCTTGTCTTGTTGCTTTTCACGGTGATTGTTGTGAATTTAAGAACAAGGATTCAGGGAGGATGTTTGGACGTGCTAGAGAAGGAAATGGCCTTTATTATCTTAAGGAACCAAATTTGTCAACCACACCAAAAAACCACCTACCTCACTCTTGTGTCAGAGTCTATGTTCTCTCATAAAGAAAAAATTATGCCTTTTCATTGTCGGTCATGACATCCTTCCTTTAGAGTCATCAAAGTTATGTTTCCATCTTTATTTTCTAGGTTTAATGTTGAAAGTTTTCACTGTGAAGTATGTGAAATTGCAAAACATAAGCGTGTGCCTTTTCCTTTAAGTGATACAAGAAGTACATCTCCTTTTAATCTCATTCATACAAATGTTTGAGGTCCATCTACTATTCCAAATATGTCTGGGGCTCAATGGTTTGTAACTTTTATTGATGATTGTACTTGAGTTACTTTGATTTCTCTACTTAAACATAAATCAGAAGTGAATATTGTTTTTCCAAATTTCTTTTTGATAATTAAAAATCAATTTGGTGTGTGCATCAAGAGACTTAGGTATGATAATGGGTCAAGAGTATTTTAATCAAGTCATTACTCCATTCTTTCAAAAAGAAGGAATAATCTATCAATCTAACCATCTATTTCATCTTTAGAACCTGAGACTGAACCTGAATTTGAATCATTGCCTGAACCTGAATTTGAATCAGCGCCTGAACCTAAATTTGAATTAGTGCCTGAACCTAAAGTTGATATAAGATTTGGAAACTTTTTGGTGTTTAAGAGAAGGTCAAAGGTCACTTATGAATCGACACCCGTTCAAGAGTCCAATCCAGTTCCTTCACATCAGGTAACTGATTTTGATTTTTCAGTAGTACAAGATATGTCCCCAACATCAAAATGAAACATAAACCCAACTTCCAGCCCTTCCAAATGAAATAGAAACCCAACTTCCAACCGCTCAAAATGAAATAGAAACCCAAAAAGTTGAAGATGACCTTGACCTTCCAATCGCCATAAGAAAAGGAACCTGAAAGGGCACCAAACAACCTCTATATCTTTTCTCAAACTACCTCTCATTTCAAAAATTCTCACCAACTCACAAAGCTTTCCTTGTAAACCTAAACACTACCTCCATTACCAAAACCGTCTTTGGGGCGTTGTTTGATGAATAATGGAAGCAAGCCATGAATATTGAGATGGACACATTGAAGAAGAATGGAACCTGAGAGTTAGCGACTTTACCAAAAGAGAAGATGCTAGTTGGATGCAAATGAATGTACACAATAAATTACAAGATTGATGGGTCAATTGAAAGATATAAAGGCAGATTAGTTGCCAAAGGGTTCACACAAACCTATTGGATTGATTAATCAAAAACATTTGCCCCAATTGCAAAGATGAATACAGTCAGGGTAATTTTGTCTCTTGCTGCCAATTATGGTTGGGAATTACAACAATTTGATGTGAAGAATGCCTTCTTACATGGAGAACTTGAGGAGGAACTTTATATGTAGGTACTACCGAGGTATGATAAAAATGTACTAGTCAATATAGTTTGCTGGTTGAAAAAGGCATTATATGGCCTGAAACAATCCCCTTGGGCATGGTTTGGAAGGTTCACTTGGTTATGGCATATTTAGGATACAAGGAAAGTCAAGGAGATCATACATTGTTCATCAAACACTCCCCACAAGGGGGAGTGATAGTTTGGTTAGTCTATGTGGATGACATCATAATGACTGGAGATGATTGGAAGGAGCAACAAGTATTGAGTTAGTGTTTGGCTAAGGAGTTTGAAATGAAAACTCTTGGAAAGTTGAAGTACTTTATGGGAATTGAGGTGGCACATTCTATAAAAGGCATTTTTATATCTCAACAAAAATACACTACAAATTTACTCAAGGAGAGGGAAAACAACCTTATAAACCTGCAGACACTCCTATGGATCCAAATTTGAAATTCGGTAGTGCAGAAGATGTTACAATAGATAAAGAAATGTATCAATGTGTAGTTGGAAAATTAATTTACCTGTTTCACACTAGATCAAATATTGCATATGCTGTGAGTATGGTTAGTAAAGTCGTGCACTGTCCAAAAGAGGTTCATTTACATGCAACTCAGAATTTTGTAGTATCTTAAGGGAACACTAGGAAGAGGAATTTTGTTCAGAAGAAATGGCAATACAACATTTGAGGCTTACATTGATCTCGACTATGCAGGGTCAATTGTCGATAGAAGATCCACTACAAGGTACTGTACCTTTCTTGGAGGAAATCTTGTGACTTGGAGGAGTAATAAGCAAAATGGAGTAGCATGTTCTAGTGCTGAAGCTGAATTTCGAGCAATGGTACAAGGCATTTGTGAATTACTTTGGCTCATTTATTTTAGAAGACTTGAAAATCAAATAGGAAGGACCTATGAAGCTCTACTGCGATAACAAGTCAGCTATCAATATAGCACATAATCCAGTTCAACATGATCGAACCAAGCATATCGAGGTTGATAGACACTTCATTAAGGAGAAGCTCGATAGTGAGCTGATTTGCACCCCATATGTGCCCTCATAATGGCAACTTGCCGATATTATCACCAAAGGATTGAGTAGCTCAAATTTTGACCAAGTTGTATCCAAGCTGGGAATGGAGAATACCTATTCACCAGCTTGAGGGGGAGTGTTGGAAATAAGAAGATTCATTTATGTATCCCATCGAAAATACGAGCACTTTAAGTCTTAGGTTAATGTATGTTTAGATTCATGTACTTATGGAGTTGAACTTGTATTTGTGTCTCCTTGTAATCATAACATGTAATTAATTATAGTGTATATAATTATCAAAGTTGCTGAGTGCTTTTAACACTCAAGCACATTCAGAAAAATTATTTCTTCCTATTTTTCACAACTTCTTTTGCCATTGATGATTATTTTGAGGTGACTTTTGTGGTTTATGACTCACACTTTAGCCTATCAATTTGTCCCTGATGCAGTGGCTTCAACTTTCGTCCTAGATGCTCTAGCCTTAGCTTTTGTTCTTTGTGCACTAGTTGTCTTTGTCCCAAAAGCAATTCTCAGAATTATATTGAAGTTAAAACATTTGGGTCTCCTATATTGTTGGTTTGAATCTTCCAAATGCAGTTTTTTAGAAGTATGGACCTTGCTTTATTCAATTTCTTGCCATGAATTTCTTCTAAGCTGATGATGACTCCAGCAATTCTCTCCGACATCATCTGCATCTCGAGTTGCATATCCATCTTTTTATTTATTGATTTATTTGCGGAGCAATACATTGTTTTCTTTTAACTAGATAAAGCTTACTAAGCTTTAGCTTGTGGGGGATTGTTAGAATATAAAATAATATCTTGATATTATCTTATAATATACTGGTTTATTTTTTAGGATTAGTTTTCAATATTATCATATCATATCATTTCTTATAAATAGGGATATAATATTTTAAGTGTCTTATTGCTTTTAAACCTATATAAAGAGTTTCCGTGGTGTAGTTTTAACCAATGGTTTCACCATATATCTTTCCATGTTCCTCTCATTGAACAATTTTGTTTCTCCATGCAGATATATGACACATACTTACGAACCAAGGCCCTTTCAATAGTCTATTCTTGCACTTCTATGCTGGGGGCGATGAGTGGTGTTTATAATGTATTTTCTTCTCACTACGTAACTGTGCTCAGATCTTGTTGATTGTTTTTTAGTGTATTTTACTTTTTATTTGTTAACATATCATGGTGTACTGTTTAGGCAGAAACAAGCTCTCTAGTAGTTCCTTTGCTTAAACCATGGATGGAACAATTTTCTTCTATTCTCAAAATTCCAGTTCAATCTGAAAATCCAGATGATTGGAGTATCAGAATGGAGGTTTGTCTGGTTTTTTAAAAGTTGATTGCTACATTTTTTTCCTGGTTTCCTATGTTATAGATATTTCATCTCTTTTCTTCAAGGTTTTGAAGTGCTTGAATCAGTTTATTCAGAATTTCTCAAGCCTAATTAAAAGTGAATTTGAGGGTATGTTTATTCCCAAAGTTTTGTTGCTTAGCCTTTGTCTTAGTTCTATTTTTTATTAGTTTAACAAGATGCTGTTCATTGTAGTCGTATTGGGACCATTGTGGAATACATTTGTCTCCTCTTTGAGAGTTTATGAGCAGGCTTCTATTGAAGGAACAGAAGATTCGTATGAAGGAAGATATGATTCTGATGGCTCAGAGATAAGCCTTGAATCATTTGTTATCCAGGTGACAATAACAGCAGTTTCTGATGTTTATTACTTTGATGATTTGATAATGGAAGTGATATTTTGCTATTGAGCATATTTTCATGTCAGAGCTAACCAACTTATTTTATCTGCAATGAGTGACTTCTGCAATGAGTGATTTCTGCAATCAATAGTGGTTCAATAGCTTTTTGTTCCATTTTACTTTATCAAGTTGATGGCGTGTCCATGTTAATATTTATCAGCTGGTTAATGTAATTGAATATCGTTTGTTATCTTGATCCCTATTTGTTGAAACACCTATCCTTTTGATTCGTATTTTAATTGAGCCTCTATGTATGATTTATATTTTGTTACAATTTCTACACTTTTTAATTTTAAGTATAGTAATTACTCTCTCCACTTTTCACCCTTAGAGGATGTCCAAGTCTGTCCTCTCTATTTCAAAGTAGTATATTCAGTCCTTGAGATTAGTGCTGGTAATAGCATTTTTATGTGAAAGAGCATCATAAATTCTTTATTTTCCAGGAAATTTTTACTTGTCTTTAGAACTCTAAGCGTCACCTAGACTAGTTTTGAACTATTATTAGACTTAGTATTTTTTATGAATTAAAATAATTTTTTTTGCGATGTCCCAAATCCAATAGAAAGGGTGTTTGAAACTTCATTTTGGTGTTCACATAGCTATTTGTGACATTTAGAGTTGTATTGCAGAAAAAGAAAAAAAAAATTCCTGCCAGGCTCGACTGAAGTTAGTTGTTCCTGATCCTAATCGACGCGTTTATATTAAAATGGATTGCTGTTTTCCATTCCCAAGAGGTTTTCTACATTTTTTGTGTATGTATGTGTGAAAGTATAATTTTTCATTTTAGGTAGATCTTATGATCCGTGTTACAATCATTTGGTTTACGATATTTCTCCACCATCCTGATTCTAGGTAGAATCTTAATTTTGACAACATTGGTGTTGTATGCCTTTATTAATCTCTTAGATAGGAGAGTGTGATTATTCAAAATGGATGGCAGGTCAATGTCATTTAAGCATCTCACAGGGGATATTGTAATATACTCTTTAAGTAATCAAACAGCTTAGATCTTTCTAAACATTAATTGATCAGGGCCAAATAGTTCTTTCCTATGCTTGTGCGTCCTTGATTTCTTTAACTAACTTTGAACTATCATTTTGCATCTGATTTTTCCATTACAGCTAAACTATCATTTTGCATCTAATTTTTTCATTACAGCTGTTTGAACTTCTGTTGACCATTGTCGGTAATTCAAGACTAGGAAAGGTTTGGTTCAGAACATTCTTGAAATATTTTGTTTTCTGATAGTTGTGTTCTATTGCACCATTACTTTGATCGGTGGTTTATGTTTTTATAGGTGGTTCGGGGTAATGTCAAAGAATTGGTGTACTATACTATTGCTTTTCTTCAAATGACAGAACAGCAGGTCATACATTTTTGAGTCTTCGTACTGCTCCTAACTTCATACTTGTCATTATTTGGTGCAGCAGTATTGTGATGTATTAATAATGCTGAGCAATTAATGACCATGTAGGCATGTAGTCCAGATGCAGGTTCCCTCATATCATATGCTTTCTTATTTATCTTTGTCTCAACAAAGAATAATCACACACCCTCTTGGTTCTTCTGAGTAACCTCCCCCAAACTACCATTCTCATTTTTATGCCTTCTGGATGCTACTCAGTAACTAACTCTCGGTAGGCTCTACCGCATCAACTACTTTCTTGGGCCTTATTATGTATACCTTCCAACCTTTTGGCCCGTGAGGCAATTGGTCTACCATCTTCCCTTTAGGATCATCTCATATTGTGGTTATAAAAAGGATCAATCATATTTTTATGTGGATTGATGTAAAACATGATTTGGTAAAGTGAAAATTGTGGTGATATGCAGTAGTGCCATCCCAATGTTCTACTTGTTTCTTTTCTGTTATGAGTCCTGCATTGGATGGAATATGATCTGAAATTGTGGTTATACGTGTTAGGATATAGAACATTAGATATTAGACTTGTTGAAGTAGTTAAAGAGTTGTTATAGATAGTTGATTAGTTGATTGTTATAGAGTTCCACATTGGATAAAATATGACCATAGAATATGTTTATAAGCGGAAGAAATCCCTCACCTTACCTGCCAATTTTGTAGGGTTGAGTTAGGGTCAATCCACATTTTAGGATTTTATAAATTGTTGTGGTAGGCTCTACCACCTCAAGCACTTTCTAGGGCCTTATTTTCATCTACCATCTCTCCTCTAGGGTCATCTCTCATATTCTTGTTATTATTTGGATCAATCATATTTTCCTGTGGGTTGATGTAAAACATGATTTGGTACAGGGAAAACTATGATGATATACAATTGTGCCATTAGAGCATCCTTAATGGAGGTGCTTCCCCTAATTAGCACCAAGCCAAATGGCACCCTCATTGTGGTTGAAAACTTTTGGGTGCTTGTTTGGTAGAGTGCTATACTAAGCTCCTTCTCTCTTCATTTATGCGGGTCCCATTTAGTAATGATGAGTTATTTGTTGAAATTGTAATGATGTGCAAACATTTGTAGGACCTATTTAGTAATTTTTAGGGGGTGTTGGGTTAGGACTGTTTATTAGGTACTACTACTAAAAGTGTATAAAAGAATGACGTGTACACATGAGATTCACTTTAGGCACCCATTTTAGAGTGCTCCTTTGTAGATGTTCTACTGATCTACTTGTTTCTTCTCTAAATTTGCTGCAATCAAATCATTTGACTATTTTTATTATTGATACTTTTTAGCTTCATACGTGGTCTGTGGATGCCAACCAGTTCATTGCCGACGAAGAGGATGCCACTTATAGCTGCCGCGTTTCTGGTCAGATTTTATTTGTCATTTTAAATTTTTGAAAGTGATAGTTTATTTCAAATTGGTTGATAGGTTCCTATGTTGTATGTTCATTATGATTATTTTTTGTTTGTTATAATAATGACTTTAATCTTTATATGTTTTCAACTTCTTTAAGAATTGCTTCTGTAAAAAACATAAGACCACTTATTCACCACCTTCCTTTAGGGTAGAGGTGACAAATGGATGGATTAGACGAATTTTGAATTGTATCCTTATGGATAGATAACTTATAATATATTAATGCATTTAGTATGCATTAAAAATTTATAGAATATCTGTAAGTATTCCTATCATTATGTATATTTATTAGTCATAATCTATATGAAGAACTTTCGCTTTGTAGTTAATACACACCGGTTATTCAAGATGTTTCTCAATATTCTCTTCTCATTAAATATGGTATCTAGAGCCTATTGAGAGACAACCCTATTCTTCAACTACTCGGTGGACCCACTGTCTTTGGTGAGAAATTTATTTTTTTCCAGCAAACCGTGTTCTCAATTCCGATTTTCCCCCCTCCTTATTTGTGGTACTATTTTCCCAGCTACCCATGCTCTGCTGTCACTCCCTCCGACGACCTTTTCGACGAACGATCACTCCAGTAGTGTCGTACACCCCATATCATTCCACCCCTTAAAGCGCGTCGTCAACAAACCTCTCATGTGCCCACACGCGCCCAAACGCTTCACGTGCGTCAGATCCATGCACCACCTTCTGCCACTGCGCAAAGCTGTTTACGACACAACCTCTCTCTTCACACTCGCCTCAGCCTTCTGATTCCATATTTGTCTGGGGTTTTCAGTTTGGAGTCACAGATATACGCGTTCTAGTTCAAACCTCCCCAGTTCGAACACGTTTTCTGACACTCTTTACCTACCATTACGTCTCTGCCTACCATTGAAACAAAGAACATATTTACCAACTACATCACCTCTCCTCTCTTTGTAAAAAAATTGAATGGATCAAATTATGATAGTTGGGCTGCTGACATCAAACTATGGATGCTTGGTCAAGGTTATGTAGACCATCTCACTAAAAATTATGAAAAGGTGGTTGTGGCTGAAACTTCATAATGGAAGCAGAGAGATGCCCAATTGTGTAGTGTCATTAAGTCTACACTTCATCCAGATGTTAAACAGATTTTCCGTCCACATCTCACGTGTGAATCGATTTTGAGTTAGGCAAAGACACTCTACACTAATGACACTCACATCTCTATGAAGTTTGTCACCGCTTGCTGAATATCATTACTCTGAAGATGATAAATGGTTTTATTTCTATGTATCTTGACAACATTAATAGTGCACTTCATGATTTTAATGAGCTTCTTCCTCCTGCTGCAAGTAATCCAGTCGAACAAAAGAAGGAGTTGGATAAATGCAACACCTTCTTCATGCCTCTTGCACTTTATGACTTGTCCCATGAGTACTCTGCAACTCGTGATAAAATTTTGGGGTCTGTTACTATTCTGGATATGTCTACTACCTCAGCGATCCTTCTTTGAGTACCAACAAAACGTACTTCATCTCCGGGTGACGCTGCCGCCCTTGCATCTCTAAGACATAATCAGAGTCGCTCTCGTGTAGGACCATCCAACTCTAAGCATTGTCCCAAATGTGAGCACTATAATCGACTTGAACACACTATTGATTTCTGTTGGAAGTGGCATGGTAAACCTTTGCCTTCGATAAATGCAACTCAACTTGATCCTTTTGCCACTAATCATACTACACCTTCTCCATAGGACTCCTCGACAAGTTATGAAGATTTCCTCCTGTGGGTTCAAAGTTATTCAAACTCTGATTCTACTACTTCGGTTGCACACACTGGTAATTCATTTGTTGACCTCTTTCACTCATCTTCTCTTAGCCCTTGCGTTCTCGACTCTGGTGCGCCTGATCATGTCACTGGTAATAAAGGTCTTTTTTCTTCTCTCTATAAATCTGATTTTTTTTTTACCTACTATAACTTTTGTCAAGGGGTTGACACTGTACACTGTCCAAATTCTCCCTTCCATTTCAGTTGCATCAGGTCTCTATGTATCTGGATGTCTTTTTAGCTTACTTTCAGTTAGTTGATTAATTCGGTCCCATGACTGTATTATTACTTTTACTAATGATAAAATTACCCTGCAGGACCAGAGTTCGGGATAGACGATTAGCGTCAGATGTGAGTCTTAAGATCTCTATTACCATTCTCTATCACCCAAGACGTGCTCTGCTACAAATTCCTTTCATTTTATCCATGCTCAGTTACTTTAAAAACTGGTGCCTAGTTTGTCTAAGTTGTCCACTTTACATTGTGAGTCATGTCAGTTAGGGAAACACACTCGTAATCATTTTCCTGATCGAGTCAATAGAAGGGTTTCGTCCCCCTTTGCTTTAGTTCATTCTGACGTTTGGGGTCCTTCTCGTACTCTGTCTACTCTAGAGTTTAAGTATTTTGTTACTTTTATCGATGATTACTCTCATTGTATGTGGTTATTTTTAATGAAAAATAGATATGAAGAAAAATATTGTTTTATGTTGACCTCTTTCACTCATCTTCTCTTAGCCCTTGAAAAATACTGTTTTATGTTTTTGAGCTATTTTATCAAGAAATTAAAACTCAATATGGTGTTTCTAATCGTATTTTACAAAGTGATAATTCTTTGGAATATTTGTCCCATCAATTTCAAAATTTTATGTCTTCCAATGGTATTCTTCACCAAACGTCATGTCCTCATACACCCCAACAAAATGGGTAGTTGAACGCAAAAATCGACATCTCATTGAAACCACTCGAACCTTACTTCTCCATTGTAAAGTTCCATTCCGTTTTTTGGGGATGTTGTCTTAACGACATGCTACCTTCTCAATTGTATGCCGTCTTTTGTCCTTGATGGCAATATCCCTCATTCAGTCTTCTTTCCTCGTACCTTTCTTCACCCACTACCTCCTCGTGTCTTTGTGTCCACGTGTTTTGTTCACAATTTATCTCTTGGTCTCGACAAATTGTCAGCTCGATCACTCAAGTGTGTCTTTCTTGGATACCATCCGTCCCAAAAGGGCTATCATTGTTATTCTTCCTAGCACTACACCAATATATTACATCAGTTGATGTTACCTTTTTCGAGTGTGTATCATATTTTGAACCGACCCATGTAGCTATTGAGCCCCATTAGGACATTAATCCCGAACCTCTGTAGATAGTTATCTCTATTCTGCCCATTATTGTTCCTCTCGAACCTGTCGAGTGTGCCTCCTAAACTCCACGACCACTACAAACATATCGTCGCCGCCCACCCTCTGTTGTGCCTGTTACTATACGGATTGCAGACTCTCATCGACACCACCACCGGATCAGGCCCTATTACCTGGGCATGACCTTCCCATTTTTCTTCGTAAGGATATTCGCACAACAATAATCCATCTCCTAATTATATTGATTTGTGTTATCATCGTCTTTCTCCCTTGCATCACACTTGCTTGTCTTTTGTTTCTATTACTAAATATCCAGGTGAAGCATTATCCCACCCTAAGTGGAGGCAAGCAATGCTTGATGAGATGTGTGTTCTTCAAAATAATGGTACTTGGAAACTAGTCCCTTTACCTCATGGGAAGTCTTTAGTAGGTTGTCGTTGGCTCTATACGGTGAAGGTTGACCTTGATGGTAAGATTGATCGATTTAATCTTGTTTGGTAGCCAAGGGATATACTCAGATTTTTGGGTTGGATTACAATGATACCTTCTCACCTGTTGTCAAAATGACATCTTTTAGACCGTTTTTCTCCATTGCAATCATTCCACATTGATCTCTCAATCAACTTGACATTAAAAATGCCTTTTTACACGGTCCTTTGAAGAGGAAGTTTATATGGAGCAACCACTAGGTTTGTTGCTCAGGGTGAGTCTTCCACCATGGTTTGTCGGCTACATAGGTCTTTTTATGGTCTTAAACAGTCTCCTAGAGCTTGGTTTTGCAGATTCAACACGGTAGTACAAAAGTTTGGTATGATTCGTAGTGAAGTTTATCACTCTGAGTTTTATCGTCACTCAACCCATGAGTCCATCTATCTTATTGTTTGTGTGAATGACATTGTCATAATTGGTATTGATCAGCAAGAAATACTCTAGTTGAAACATCCTTCAAATCATTTTCTGACTAAAGACCTCGTTAAACTACGTTATTTTTTTGGTATTGAGGTAGCCCAATTCAAGTATGGCCGTATAATTTCATTTTTCTCCATTGCAACAATTCCACATTGATCTCTCCATCAACTTGACATTAAAAATGCCTTTTTACACAGTTCTTTAAAGAGGAAGTTTATATGGAGCAATCACCAAAGTTTGTTGCTCAGGGTGAGTCTTCCACCATGGTTTGTCGGCTACATAAGTCTCTTTATGGTCTTAAACAGTCTCCTAGAGCTTGGTTTTGCAGATTCAACACGGTGGTAGTACAAGAGTTTGGTATGATTTGTAGTGAAGTTTATCACTCTGAATTTTATCGTCACTCAACCCATAGGTCCATCTATCTTATGGTTTGTGTGGATGACATTGTCATAATTGGTAGTGATCAACAAGGAATACTCTAGTTGAAACAACATCTTTCAAATCATTTTCTGACTAAAGACCTCGATAAACTACATTATTTTTTTTGGTATTGAGGCAGCCCAATTCAAGGATGGCCTTATAATTTCACAAAGAAAATATGCTATGGATATTCTTGAAGAAACAAGTGTATTAAATTCCAAGCCAATTAATACTCTTATGGATTCAAATTTCAAACTCCTACCTAATCAGGGGGAGCATCTATCAAATTCAGGAAGATATAGGAGATTGGTTGAAAAATTAAACTATCTCACAGTCACCTGTTTTGACATTTCCTTCGCTATCACTATGGTAAGCCAGTTATTAAATTCTCTTTGCCAAGAACATATGGATGCTGTAGTTCAAATTCTTTAATACATCAAAAGTGCACTTGAAAAAGGTCTCATTTATGAAGATAGAGGACATACTCAAATAGTTGGTTACACAACTGCTGATTGGACAGACTCACCCATTGATAGACGATCCATTTCTGGGTATTGTGTACTTGTCGGAGGAAATTTAATATCTTGAAAGAGTAAAAAACACAATGTTGTTGCAAGATCCATTGCTGAGGTATAATACAGGGCCATGACACTAGTAACATGTGAGCTCATCTGGTTGAAACAATTACTAAAAAAACTTTAATTTGAAGAGGTCAATCCAATGACACTAATTTGTAATAATCAAGCTGCATTGCACATTTGCTCAAATCCTATTTTTCATGAGAGGACCAAACATATTGAAATAGACTGCCGTTTTGGTAGAGAAAATATCGAATCAGGCGACATCATCAATAGCTTTGTCAATTCTAATGATCAGTTGACAAATGATTTTACAAAGTCATTGCAAGGTCTTAGAGTTAGTTATAGATGTAACAAGCTTGATGAATTTGATTTATATGCTCCAGTTTGAAGGGGAGTGTTGAAAATAAAATATTATTATATAAATAAATAGAATATTTGTAAGTATTTCTATCGTTATGTGTATTTATTACTCATAACCTATATAAAGAACTTCTGTTGTGTAGTTGATACACATGGTTATTAAACATGTTTCTCAATATTCTCTTTTTATTCAATAGTATGGATTTATGAATATGTTGTAGAGATATACATGAGCTTCATCAGAAAATTGCTTCTTGTAGGCGTGCTGTTACTGGAAGAGGTAGTCAATTCTTTTGACGGTGAAGGATTTCTTGCCATCATAGATGCTGCAAAACAATGGTTCACTGAGTCTCAAACAAGAAAATTGGCGGGTAGTGCAAGCTGGTGGAGGGTAAATACAGAATTTATGTTTTCCTTAGATCTAGAATTTATCTAGTATGTCTTGTTAAGAGTATAATTTAAAATTAATTGTCCGGTTGACAAAGGCTATTTTAAAATAATGCTGGTTCTCAATATGAAATAATGCTCTCAATCCTCCTTTTTTTAATTCGTTTTCTTTTCTGTAACTCTGTTTGGAACATTACTGAGGAAGAAACAATGGGGTCTAGCTCGTCACTATTGGAAATGTTCTTCTTTATCACACAAGCTTATTGAAAACAAGATTGAAAGACCTTCAGATTTTACTAACCGCCGTTTCCAAAGTGCCCCAAAGTCTTAACTCAAATTTTTGGGTGCCTCAACTAGGATTGTTGAGCCTCTCTTATCCTTGCTCCCTAATGTTTATCCCTTCCTTCCTTGCCATGATTGTTATGGCCTACCTATTTTGTCTTCTACCACTTGTCATTTTTCTTACTATTCTTTTTATCTGTCTCAACACTATTAATCACACGTCTCCTTATACTTCCCCTTGGTGGTTTGAGATATGTTTTTTCTGTACATCTCATCGAAAGTGTGAATCATATGCTATATTAATCTTTGCTATGATATGTGAATATGCTAGAACATTGTAGGATATATTTACTTAGATATTGTATTTATTTCCTATTTATTACAGGATCAGGATATTTGAAAACATCCCATGAATGCATGAATCTATTTTATATGCAGAAGTTAGTTTATTTCCTAAATTAGCTTAGCAGTTCTTGTATATATATCTGATGTAGTCCCAGCCTTATTTTCTTACAGTAAGCATGCCAATGGTCCCAAATATTATTTGTAGCACGAAAAATTTTTTTTGCTTTTGCATATTACCATTGTTAAGTTCTAAAGTCAGTGTTATGAATTTTAACTGTGGCAGATAAGAGAAGCTACTCTTTTTGCCTTGTCATCTCTTTCAGAACAACTGTTTGAGACACAGGTATGGGATTTTGATTTTAGTTTCTTGATTCTCATGGGCAGTCATATATGGTTAAACCTTTTCATCTCCAACTTCAATAACTGAATTATATTTTGCACTAGGATATACTTTGATATATATAATATTGTCCTTCATATAGGAGTCAGGGTTTAAGACAAGTAACTTGAATAGCCTGATTGAGCAGATCGTTGCCGAGGACTTTCTAATAGGTCATTTGTCAATTCTCCCCTTAAGCTTCCATTATGCTTCAGTTGTGATCCATGCATATACATGTAAATATACGTATATATTTTATCTCACTTTCCTCCTTTTGTGACAGATCCTCTTCAATACCCCTTTCTATATGCTCGTCTCTTTACTTCAGTTGCTAAATTCTCCTCTGTGGTAAATGTTTTCTGTTCTTTCATAGTTTCTCCCCCCCAGCCCCCACTGCTCTCTCACTCTAACTTTTTTTAATTTTCAGTTAAGCAATGGAGTACTAGAGCACTCTCTCAATGCATCAATGAAGGCAATTACAATGAATGTGTAAGCAAACCTGTGTCAATTTGTATTCATTATACATCAGACTTTCTTCTAACTTTTAATTTGACAGGCCTCCACCTGTAAAAGTAGGTGCCTGCAGGGTACTTTCTCAGCTTCTCCCTAAAGCAAAGAAAGAAATTGTCCAACCACAATTATTGGGTTTATTTTCATCCCTCACAGATCTTCTTAATCATGTACTGTACAATATGAATCCTCCTTTTGTCATATATGTATATTTTGCTATTGTTGCAAGATGTAGTTACCTTAATATGATTTCCAGGCACAAGATGAAACCTTGCACATGGTACTTGAAACATTGCAAGAAACAGTAAAGGCAGGTTAGTTATGTTGTTCTTTTGTATTTAAATTATTGATATATAGTGAATATTTCTGTTCTAGTCTTACCTCCACACATTCTTGTGTGTTTTGTTTAGGTCGACATTTGTTTGTATTTATCCCCTCATTTTATATGTAGGCCATGAATCACCAGCAATAGTAGAACAGGTTGTATCTCCGGTAATCCTTAATGTATGGGCATCACATGTTTCTGACCCTTTTACCAGTGTTGACGCACTTGAAGTTCTTGAGGTAATGGTTTTGACCTTTAGTCTTTTTTGTTAATATTATTATCTGCGGAGTATCTTGATTTTGTCAACATTTAACATTAGTTATGACTGAGTTTGTAATTCGAATATCATACATACATTGCATTGAATGAGATAGGAGGGCAGAACAAGAGATTGTGACATGAACAGTAAGATCTTATCTATTATGGCTGCCTTTAGCAAAAGTAGTAGACAAACTAGTTGATAACTTATAAGTTAATTTTTTACTAAAATCTTATAATTGAAAAACCACCTAATTGAATTTGAAATGTTGGATAGTGTATATAACAGTAGGGAAAATACTGTTATGATTTATTCATCAGTCCAGGGATGTTTATGTTAAAAGAGATTACTATAAATTCTCTTCCTTTAATCAATGAGGATTTTATGAAACAATGAATCATATAATAGTAGAAATAAAAAGGAAAGAATCACACGGATTCTCCAACACCCCTCTCAAGTTGGTGCATCGATATCTATCATGTTCAACTTGCTTATCAAATCCTCAAAGGCGGGTCTTGCCATACTTTTGGTTAGAACATCCGCTGTTTGTTGATTTGAAGTCACAAATGTTTTGGCATATGATTTCCTCATCTATTTTTTCCTTCATGAAGTGATGGCCAATCTCAATATTTTTGGTTTTATCATGTTGAACTGGGTTTTGAGCTATGCTAGGAAGCTCAATTTTCATCTTAAGCTCCTTCACATATTCCTTGAGCCATTGTCTTAAACTTAGCTTCTGCACTACTTCTTGCTACAACTTCTTGTTTCTTGCTTCTCCATGTCACAAGGTTTCCCCAGACATACGTACAATATTTAGATGATGACTTCCTGTTTGTGGTTGACCCTGCCCAATTTGCATCATTAAAGATAGAAACATTTCTTTCATTAGTCTTGTTGAAAAAGTGACCCTTTCTAGGATTGTTCTTCAAATATCTCAAGATTCTAAACACTAACTCAAGATGGTCCTCAAAAGGAGTGTGCATAAATTGACTCACAACATTGATCGAGAAGGCGATGTCATGTCTAACCTTTGGTATCTACCGATGTTAATAGGAACACTTCCTTTCTCCCAATGTTTTGCATTAGTGCATATGGGGGTGTTATCTAGCCTACAAACACTCATCCTTGTTTCTTTGAATAGATCTAGAATGTATTTTTGTTGTGAAACCATATTTCCTTTATTTGATTGAGCAACCTCCATACCAAGAAAGTATCTCAAAGCTCCTAAATCCTTGTTTTCAAAGTATGCATCTAGTTCTTCTTTCACTGATAACTATTTAAATTATATTATTTCTAATAAGGACAATATCATCAACATAAACAGTCAAAGAAGCAAACTTTTCATCAGGGAAGAATTTTGTGAATAAGGTGTGATCTGCTTGTCGTTGAATGTACCTTTGTTTCTTCATACACTGAATGAACCTTTCAAACCATGCTCTAGGAGATTGCTTTAGGCCATAGTGAGATTTTTTTTCAATCTACACACTTATCCAAATTTGTTTTCAAAGCTAGAGGACCATGCATGTATAATTTTTCTAGATCACCTTTCAACTGAACCACCTCAATTATACTTCACAGTAAACACCCACTTACATTCTACGATCTTCTTGTCATCCGGCAGTGTCATAAACCTCCAAGTTTTGTTCTTCTCAAGAGTTCTCATCTCCTCAAGAAGAACTTCCCTCAACTTTGGAACTTCTAGAGCTTCCTGTACAGTTTTTTTGGATTCTCTACACTAGACATTTTTTGGTGCAGCCATGAAAGAAGAATATGCATTCAGTTGGAGTTTGTAACTCCCTGTATCTGTTATAAATACTAATTCAGTATCATTGTGCCATTCAACCAATTATAATGAATTCATAATATTTAGTGCAATTCAGTTTCTCAGTTTTATGCATTACATTCTAACAACAACTATTCAGATTGAAGAATTTTTATTTTAGTAGATTGCAACCTTGAGGATGGTTGATTATGAGGAGGACGGGGATATTGTTAGGATATAGAATATTGGTTAATTAGAGTTAGTAAGTAGAAGTTAGTTAGGAAGTTGACAAGGCATATCGTGCATCTCAACTACACCGCGGAGTTGATGTTATATATGCTCAAGACAATAAATACAAAAGTAAATATAAGAGATACTATACCTATTTACATGATATGATTTGCCTATACAATAAATACAAAAATCGTAATATATTTTCAACAATCTCTATGCTGGTGGTGGACATGGACATAGGTCTTGCGCCCAATCCTCTTGGAGTGAGACCGCTAGAATCCCCTGAAGGATAGTCTCCCCCTAGTGTAACCGATAATGATAAGGATGTCTATGGGAATTTTATTGCTTAGCTTATTTATCATGTGAGGCTGGTAAGGATAGCCTCCCCCAGTAGTGTTGTATAAGTGCCCATTTTTGTTGTCGGCTACACCATTTTGTTGTGGTGTGTAAACACAAGATGGTTCTTTGATGATTCCTTGTAACTAAATGTAGGGTGACAAGGCCTGGTTGAAGTAATCATTTGCATTGTTAGGTCTAAATCGTTTTATCATTACTCCAAATGAGCTAGAGGCCTTGACAGCCGTCCATGACTTCCCTGTTCCTTACTTGGAGGTTTGCCATGTAATTTCCAATATTTCTCCTTTGCGTGCCTTGACATTTTGCAGTTGGTACTCGAAAGGTTGCCCTTGTTCTTCCATTGATGTTCACCATTTAAGTTTTTTCCCGTTGAAATTGATTGGATTTGGTACACAGTACTCAACTCTCTATAGTTTGTGACTCTATCATGAGATTTCTCCGCCTCTTAAGCTTGTACTAAGGAAATATTTCTTCTAGGGGAAGTTGTATCCTTTTCAAGAATCTGGATTCTGACGATCAAATTCAGTTTTCGGTCCAGCTAAGAAGTCATACACCCTGTCCTTCTCAATAAAGTTCTTAAGAAATGCAATATCTGCAGTGCACTTCATCCTCTTCATGTCAAAAACACTTGTAGTCAAGCTCGTGCCACAAATTATGCATATTCAGTCACAGATTTTGTTCCCTGACATGATGAGGTGTGAGTTCTGTTGAATATTGGGTTGATTAATCTGAGTAATGGATACAGGTTCCTTCTTGGCAGGCGTGTATCATTTAATTTTCTTTTCTATTTCCACTATCACCATGTAAGGAGCTTGACTCCATTCCATTATTATTTTCTGTTTTCTGCAACTCCTTTTTAGAAAGTTACCAGAGGAACCTCTGGTTGTAAAGAGGTTTCTTCATTTATCCAGTTAACTCCTCCATATATATTTGGTTCCTCACAAATTGGTATCAGAATATTGTTTGTTTTTTCGGTGGAGAATGCACTTATTGTTATTTTTGTTGGTTTTACGTTCTTAAAACACCAATTCCACCTTAAACCACTCTTTAGCTGCTAAGTTTATCTTTTTCTATGATGTTTGTTTGATCCGAATTTATTGCTGATTGTGCTTCTTATGTGGTTAGCTTCTATGTTCGTAGCCATTGTTTTGGCAACAATTTTTTCAATTAATATAGATGATTTATTTTGTCATCTGATGAAATTTATTTTTCAGGCAATCAAAAGCATTCCTGGATGTATACATTCATTGGTATCCAGAATTTTGCCATATGTTGGACCAATTTTAAATAAAGTATGACTATTTAAGTTATTGAAAGTCAGGATTAATTAATTTTAAAATAATAACCTTTGTTATTTATGCACCCTTTAAATGTTCTTGTAGCCCCAAGAGCAGGTTGATGGTTTGGTAGCTGGGTCACTAGATCTGCTAACGATGTTACTGAAGGCAAGTTCACTTGCCTGCATTTGTTTTTCATTTTTTATTTTCAAACTTAGTTCATTTTGTTAGCTTTGAAGTTTGATATTTGTACACTGTATTTATCCTACAGTTTTCTAATCTCAGTATGTTATAGCTTTGTACAGAATTCTCCTGGCGATGTAGTGAAAGCAATATATGATGTCTGTTTTGATGCTGTTATCAGAATTGTCTTTGAACGTGATGACCATAGTGAAATTCAGGTACTTTGTTTGATAAAAATGTATATGTATAACCTATTCTGTTACTTGATTTTGCAATGATTTCTTATTGCACACATTATGAAATATTTGAATTGACTTGACCTGTGCAGAATGCGACAGAATGTTTATCTGCTTTTATATCTGGCGGAAGACAAGAAGTTCTTTTCTGGGGACCTGATTCTGCATCAACTATGAGAAGCTTACTTGATATAGCTTCAAGGTAGTTGACCATTATTTCAAATTTATTAGTAAATTAAATACCACTATTACTTGAAACATTCTTTCGATGATAGTTTGACATTTCAAGGCCTTCCAGTTCCAGACTAAATCATGTGGACTAGAATGTATTTGTATGGCCAATCCATAACAAGTTATGAGTTCAACCATACACTGTAGTTGTTGAAATACTTGTTATCTATTGAACTTTATGCTATTCATGTTGAGCTTTCCTGTTAGATAAGACAAGGAGAAAACCAGTATGGGAAATGCTTGACTTCTAACACTCACTACCATTTATGTTTATTATTGAAAATCAATTTGTTGCCTCGTCTTATGCAGGTGTACATCCAGTTATACACATACAACTGTGCATATATCTAACTAACACTTACAATTTATGTTATCAGTACCTACTATTTGTTGTTGCAATTGTAGTTCACATTTTTTGCGGCTGGGAATGAGCGGAAGATATAACCATTGTAACAAAATGTTTAAACTGATTAATTACATGTATATTCGAAGAGAAATAACTGCTTATTTGTGAATGCGATGAGAATGGAAGAAGACTTACTTTTCTTCCCGTTTTCACATGCACTCTTATGTTTATTGTTTTTTCACCTTTTTTGTTTTCTACTTTTGTGTGTGTATTTGTGGATTTTCTTTTTCTGCTTCTCATTTGTTGCTTGGTTCCTTGTTAATTTGGTACAGACTACTAGACCCAAATTTGGATAGCTCTGGGTCTCTTTTTGTTGGGAGTTATATTCTTCAACTCATACTGCATTTACCCTCGCAAATGGCTGTACATATACGAGACCTGGTTGCTGCTCTTGTCAGACGTATGCAATCTGCTCAAATTGCTTCCCTGAGAAGCTCATTGCTAGTTGTGTTTGCTAGATTGGTAATATTAATATAGCAAATTGTTTAGATTGATCTAGAATGATTCTACTGTTAGTTTTTTGCTGGTCATGGTTAATTATCCCAAATCTCTATTATTACTAATTCTCTACAAAAGTGAAAAGTTTAGAGCAATAATCATTTATATAATTTGTATATTACTAGACAATGATTCTAGAAATGTGTGTATAGAACTTAAATGCTACTTTTCACCTTCCTGGTCCTCCCTAGTTGTGTTTCTTTTCTTGCATTGTTAACAATAGATATTCATCTAGAAAGAGAAAAGGAGAAAGAGGTTAGGGTTCCAATCAGAATGATCAAAGTTGTTGAATAATGACTTGATACAAAAGACTCAATATTAATCTCTATTTATAGGGATACATGGATTCAAACCAAACCAAACCAAGAAATATTAGAACAAACAGAGAGAGGAACAACCCAATAAGGAGCAATAGCTATATCAAAGAGTAGTAGTAAAAAGAGGAACCAACAGAGAGAGAAGTAACTAAAGAAGGAGCAACAGCCATATCAGAAAGTTAACAATAAAGAGAGGAACCAACAGAGAGAAAAACAATCAAAGAAGGAGAAACAATCATATCAAACATTTATAATAAAGAGAGGAACCAATAGAAAGATGAGCAACCAAAGAAGAAGCAACAGTCATATCAGACATTCACAATAAAGAGAGGAACCAACAAAAAGTGAAACAACCAAAGAAGGAACATAAGCCATATCAAACAGTCACAATATAGAGAGGAACCAATCGAGAGAGGAGAAACCAAAGAGTCGATCTCTTGAAAGCAAAGCAAACACAATCACAAAGGAAAAGAGAAAGTTGAACGATGTCAAAATTAGAAAAATATGATTACATTCCCAAACTTGTGGAAACTCGACAACAAAATAATGGGGAGACAGTTCAAGTCGAACCAAGCTCTCATACCATGTTAGCAATAGATATTCATATAGAAAGGAGAATAGGAGAAAAAGGCTAGGGTTCTAATCAGAATGATAAAAGTTGTTAAATAATGACTTGATTGAAAAGACCCAATCTTAATCCTTATTTATAGGGGTACATAGACTTAATCCTAAATTAGGAAAAAATAGTAATAATAATAAATAATATAAAATCCAATCTTAAGAGATACTCTAAGATTATAAACCAACCCTAAAACATATGTATAATATTTTAACATACATCAATAATGATTCTACGTAACTAGGAGGAGTTAGTGTTTTGCAGTATCCTTTTTATTACATTGTTTCCGTTTTTGTCATGTTTTCTTGGCTTCTTCTATTGTATGAATTATTTGTTTGGCTAGAAGCCTTCCACTTGTCCTTTATCCCCAAATATGATCTTTTCGAATGTTGGTTAAATGCAGGTACACATGAGTGTTCCTAATGTTGGACAATTTATTGATTTGCTAATTTCAATTCCAGCTGAGGCACATGACAATTCTTTTGCTTATGTAATGTCAGAATGGACTAAACAACAAGGTGAGAATCCTTGCCCTGTTGCGTTTGCTAAGTAACACTTGAAATCAACAGTGAAATTGATACTGACTGGCAAGGTCTTAGTCCCTTGAATTAATAATAACCTTCGTACAAAATAAATTCATTGGTTATAGGGATTATTTATGTAGTTACTGCCTAAAATATTTCCTAATTTACTATATTACAAATCAGAATAGAATTGAGAAAAAACAAACAGGGAGATAGGAAAAATTCGTGAACAGTATATGTGTAGCTTAAAATAGGTAAGAATGTAGTTGGGGAAAAACCAATATTATCAACACCCCTCAAGCTTTTGCATATATCTACATCCATTAAACTTGTTACCTATGAAGCAAGAATACTAACACTGGACATAACACCAAATACGTGTGTGCGTGTGTGTTATTTTATATGAATATATTATATTATATTATATCCTATTACTTGCACATGAACATGATAAAGTAAGTTTTCTACACATGATATTTGATTGCAGGTGAGATACTGGGGGCCTATCAAATAAAAGTTACTACAAGTGCCCTGGCCTTGTTGTTAACCAGCAGGCACAGTGAACTGGAAAAAACACGGGTCCAAGGTCATCTGATTAAGGTATTACTGTATATTAGTTATAAATTTCATTTGGTTTTTGGTTTTAAGAGTGCTCGTTGAGTTTTTGAACTTGTTTGTCATGTAAAGTCTAGCACAGGAATAACCACAAGATCAAAAGCTAAATCAACTCCAGATCAGTGGATAATAGTGCCACTTCCTACAAAGGTAGTTCCCTTTTTTATACTAGTGGAAAGACTGACTTGTGTATTCGTTTGTCTTCTTTTTTTTATTGTTCTTTGTTGGGTATATATTTTATGTTGTTTTATTGTATAAAAATGTTGAGAAGTCCCACATTGGAAGAGATATAGTTTGAGTGTGTTCATAAGTGGTGGATAGTCCTCAGCTTACAAGCTGGTTTTGTAGGGTTGAGTTAGGTGCAACTAAAATTTTAAGATTCTATTAGTGTGTCCAAAATCTGTTGGGCTACCCGTTACTAGACCGCTCATGTCGCACTCCAGATATTCAGTTCTTGGCGTGAGGGGTTTGTGTTGATAAGTTCCACATTAGATGAGATATGACCTTAAACATGTGTTTATAAATGGTCGGTAGGTAGTCCTCATCTTACATGTTGGTTTCGTAGGGTTGAGTTAAGCCCAACCCAAATCCAAGGTATAATATTCATATTAATTTTAATTTATTAGTTTCATGATATCTTTGTTATTTAAGTTTATCTAAATTATAGTTTCAATATTAATGTTGTATGTTTTTAAATTTAAATTAACAAAAGAATAGGGTTGGGAAGGAAAAACACTGACAGATATATCTGCAGTGGCTAATTGTAAAATGGCAGTGTCTTTGGTCAAATGTTTGTATTTCTTCTTGAACTGCCTACTTTTTTGGGTCTATCTAGTATGCTAATCTGTGTTCTGTGTAAGTTTTTCTTTTGCTGTGACTACCATGCATTATAAAGCTTCATTTATGCAGATGTAGTCTTTTTGACAAACCAGAAGTTTCTAAATCAGAAAATGACTTTTTTTTGCAATCCGACGTACAGTTTTAACAATTTGTAGGCTGAATGTTGACAAAGCTATTGTAATGTCTGAATGATTGAAATTTCTAACATAAACGTAATAAATATATATTTTGCAGATTGTGTCTTTACTGGCAGATGCATTAACTGAAATACAAGAACAAGTTTTGGCTGGCGAAGAGGAGGTAGGTTAATGCATATTGATGTGTGCTAAGTGTTCACTTATTAATGAACTTACTACATATAAACTGTTTTTTCAGGATAGTGATTGGGAAGAAGTTCAAACAGATGGCCTTGAAAATGATAAAGAATTTCTTTATTCAGTGTCGGCTCTGGGAAAACCCGGATATGAACATCTTGAAGCAATGGCCAAAGTATTTAACGAGGTTTGGTTGATTTAACGTCATTGTCACATCATAATCTCTATATTATGAGCGTATCTTATCTGAGTTTTAAGCTGATCTTTTTACTTTATTTTTTACATTGCTGAACTTGCTTCAAAATCACAAGGATCAAGATGATCAGTATGAAGATGACCTTTTAAATGTTGCCGATCCTCTTAATCAGGTCTCACCTTGGAGTTTGTTTCGTTTGTTTAAGTAATATGATGCAATAACCTGCATATGCATATGCTTACAAATTTGGTTGCTACTGACAGATAAATCTCGTAAAATACCTTGTGGATTTCTTTGCTAACTTCTCACAGTCTGACGGACAGCTCTTAGATCACATTTGCAAGGTTATAAAACATTATAATTTTTCAGTAAGTGCAACTTTTAAGACATACAGTTGAATTTTGCTAAACTTGTGTAATGTACTGTGTTGCACTGCAGAGCTTAACTCCATCTCAACAAAATTCAATTCGAATGGTCCTGCAGAGATGATGATTGAGTCTCAAGGATACATTGATACTTCCATTAACGGAAACACATAGATAGTTGGAACAGAATATTTTGTAGTTCTGAACATTTTTTTTTTCTGCTGCAGTGTTCTCCTTTCTATAGTTATTAATTGCTTTTACTCCATTTGTTTCGTATATCGGCCATCAGCTTGGTTTTACTTGGTTTTTGCTCATTGCTAATTGACCAAGTTTCTTTTTATAACTATTGTGCGATTTATTGACAGAGGTACCAAAGTTGGTTAGCATAGTAGTGCATAACAATGTCAGCATAGTAGTGCATAAGAATGTCATCTGTCTTCTTTCTTGCTCGTTTGCTAATTCGCATATTGATAAGATAATCTTCCAGTCTCTGTTTATTTCCTCTACGCTTATCTAGTTCCTTGTTTTGTATATCTATATCAGAATGTGGACAACTGCATCATATAAGGTTCACCCTTTATAAACTTAGTTTCAGTAAAGGCCACTACTTGTTCTCTTTCTGGAAAAAAAAGTGCCCAAGAAACTTGTGATGTCTAGTTTTTCCCTCGTTGAACGGATGTTGCATATATTTTTCAAGTCAACTTGGTGGGTGTTTTGGGGAGTAATTGCCATCTTATTTTGGATTATTCTGATTTAAAATTGATTTTCTTTAATTGTGAATTTGATGAGAATTATTTGTGAATTGCATTGAAGCACTCGTTCCTAACATCCATGACAAAATTCTGTCCATTTAGCCTGAATGATTTAGGTTCAAAATGGCTATTAGCAAATGTGGTTGAATAACGCGTAGATTAATTGTTATAACAATGAGTTTTAGAAGTCATTAAAATAATGTTAAATTCCTAATTTGAGAATTCAAGATCAATAACACATCAAACACAACAATGGTAAAATAAAACAGCTAAAAAATGATATCAAAAATTGATTCCAGGTAATGTTGAGGGCCTTCTACTCAGGGTAGCTGTCAAGTTAGGGATGACAATCTGTATGGTTTGTATGGTTTGGGTGCGATACTTCTTGTATATGTGTTCGTATCCTCTTAGATTAATTTTAATGCTCATACTCTTACTTTTTGGATATCTAAGTGTTTGTATCAATACTTATTATCCACACTTTAACTAATAGATTTTGATAAATAAATAAATGATATTGTTGTAATTAAATTTAAAATTATCTAAATATCTTAAAATTTAATCATAAAATATAATAAATTAAAATATTTTCTAATTCAACATGAACACACTTTACAATACACATTTAAATATGTATAATAATACTTTATGAAATTTCAAGTCATATAAAAATCAGTCACGAGATTTGTAAAAAAAATTAATAGAAAATTACAAGTATAATTATCAGTCACAGTTAATAAGACATAACTCTTAGTTATAAAGTTACAATTATTTATTTATTCATAAAAATTAAATTCTTAAAAAGATTATAAACGTTTATCTTTCGATTATAAATATTATAGTAATCCAATAATATTAATAAATGCTAAAACACAAAAGAAAATAATTAATTAAACTAAATATTAATATAATATAATATAAAAAATAAATAATATATTTATACTAATGCGGGAGTGAGGCGGAATGGATACTATAGTATTTTATCTGCATTTATACCTGTTTAATTTTGCTAATTACCTGTCCTCATGTCTATATATATTATGCGAATTTTTACCCTGTTTTTCTTCTTTTGAATACCACTAAATCTAAATCTGAATCTAATTGCCGTCTCTACGCCAAATGGTAGCTTTCTAAACTATCGTGGGGCTGCACAAATCAAACTCCACTTTTTCAAGTGTTATAAGTCAATTATCACTAAGTCATGGCTCAAACAATAATGTTGTCATGCTAGCAATTAATATGAAGGGTCCCCGACGGGATAAACCAATCAGTAATTATCCTTGTGCTCCATACATACAATAGTTGACTTCACACAATCCTTATGAAGTTTTTTTTTTCTTTTTTTTTTGTCAAGATCTTTATGTAGGTTTATATGATCCTTCTAGTCTTAAGTCATGACCATTCCATCCCTAAGCAAAAGCAATATTCATATATTATCATAATAATTATCTCAAGTCATTTCTCACCAATAATATAGGTTGAATATCATACTTTACTAATGAATAATTTTTTGTTTATCCATCAATTCATTATTTCAAGGTTAATCAACCTCTCCTAAGTTATAACATAAGTATTTAGATATCATAACACGTTCAAACAATTAGGGCAACACAATACGCAAACATGTTAAACAAACATCTCCAAATCATTCCTATAATAAATAACATAAAGACAACCATAACTAATGAAAATTAGCTCTCCTTGAATATTTGTCTCTAGTAGGATTTAGATGGCCTTACACATATTTATTAACAATGTTACGCTAATTGTCTTGATGTGTACAAAATATTCCCCAACCTTATTTGGTGATTGAAAAGTCATGGAAACAAGTGAAGAATGACCCTTAAGTAGAAAGTAAGATACCGCCCTCAAGCCAACAGATCAAAAGGTTTCTCTGACAAAAATTCTACTTATACGACAGGAGTTCAAATTTATAACTATATTAAATTACGAATTATCCTAAGGTAAAAAGACCTTATGGCAGTAAGTTTTTAAGGATAATAGGGGCTTCCAAAACCCTAACCATAACCTAGCTACGACAAAAAAAAAAATCCTAATTCGGGTATTTTACAATATTTGAAAAGGAAATGAGCTAATTTAAGCATACCTCTAATATCCTCATAAGTTTAAGAAAGTTAAGAAAATAAAAAGACATTTAAAACCTAAATGCTTTAGAACACAACTCTAGTGAGAGATACAATGAAGAGTTCCTTTGTTATAGAGAGAGAAAGGGAGAGGGAGAGAGAGTATGGAAATGAATGAAGATGAAGTGATCTTGGACCTTTATTTACAATTTTGGTCCGGATAATTTTGCGTAGAGAAATTCAATTTGCTTATAAAATTAGTCTTTCTACGGGATTCTAGATTCTCACACTCTGGTATGTCCAAATAGTTCCACGTGTACTGAGCCAACCCAAACTGACACATGGTACTTGCAGCCCAAATCTACCAGCAATATATGTTGGTAGTTGTCGTTACATGGATAACTTATACTTTGACGGTATGACTATTTGTAGCTATGTTGGGTTTCCTGACCTTGTTATTACATTTACACGTAATCCTAATTGGCCAGAAGTCCAACGATTATAGGCATCAAATCATTTAAAAGCTACTGATCATTCAGACATAATTGCAAGGATATTTAAAATGAAGTTTGACGAGCTACTAGTAGATGTGACAAAGAAACAAGTTCTTGGCAAAATACTTGCATGTAAGTATTCTTCTTAATATTTATAAATAGTTTATATGTTGTAAACTTATATGCTCATCATGTGATAAATGGAAAATTTACCTTTGTAGATATGTAAACCATTGAATTTCAAAAGCGAGGTTTGCCACATGCCCATATCTTGATATTCCTTCATCCATCAACAAAATACTCAACACTAGATGATATTGATAAAATAATTTAAACTGAAATTCCGGACCATGTCGGTGATCCAGAATTATACAATTTGGTCAAATCACACATGATACATGTACCATGTGATTTATCAAACCAAAAAGCACAGTGCACAAAAGATAGAAAATGTCAAAAGTTCTTTCTCAAAAAGTACCAAGATAGAATAATTGTTGATCAAGATGGATTTCCAGTGTATAAAAGAAGTCATAATACACGAAGAGTTGAGAAGAATGACATCCATCTAGATAATCGGTTTGTTGTCCCATACAACCAAGGTTTGCTTCGTAAGTATCAAGCTCACATCAATACATAAAGATGTAATCAAAGTACATCAATCAAGTACTTATTTAAGTACATCAACAAAGATTGTGATAGAATAACTGCAATGATAATGCCAAATGAATCATCGCCTGGAGAACCAGAAGTTGATGAGATTAAACAATATCTTGATTGTAGATATGTGTCACCCAGTAAAGCGTGTTGGAGAATCTTAGCTTTCCCAATACATGGAAGAAAATCATCTGTTGAAAGATTGTATTTCCACTTACAAGGTGAACAATCAATTTATTATCATGATTATGAAAATATTATTAATATTTTGCAAAAACCATCAGTTACAGAATCCATTTTCACCTCATGGATGGAAGCAAATAAGGTATATCCTCAAGCTAGAGAATTAACATATCGCAAATTTGTGCCCAAGTTTGTATATGTTAAAAGTAAAAGATGTTGAAATCTACATACTAAAGGGTATACGGTTGGAAGACTTATATAGGTTCCACCATGTATAGGAGAGTTATATTATTTGAGAATGATGCTAACTCATGTCAAAGGCCCACAAAGTTATGAACAAATAAAGACATTTTTTAATTTTATTTATGATAGCTTTCAAGATGTATGTTTTGCAATGTGGTTGCTTGGAGATGATAGAGAATACATTGAAGCTATCAAAGAAGCACATAAATGGGGATCTGGATATTTCTTGCGGAAACTTTTTGTCACCATGCTCTTGGCAAGTACTATGAATCGACCAAAGAAGGATCTCAAACAACAAAAGTATATAATTAATTATCTAATTACTATATTTTATTATGATAATATTACTCCAACTACAATAGTGGTCAATTGTTGTATGCTGATACTAAATTATATTAGGAAAAATATCTTAAAGTTATCATACTAGAAACATATTTGATTTGCTGCACAAACTATATGGTTTTTTTAATGAATCCATTCATTTGTTTTTATATGCTACCTTACAAAATAATTTACTATTCGCAATTCATTCCAAACAAAAAATATATACGCATCATCATACCAAATTTAATTAGCTTTATCAATATCAAGATAAAATACATCTCATGCTATTACTCCATCTAGAATAGAATTAAAAATTTCCATGTTATTAGGTTTGATGCTAAATGACGAGGAGAAACAAAATTTAACCCTCGTACAAATTGAGAAATATTTGCAAGATAACATAAAGAGCTTAAAGGAATAAGAGCCAATTCCATATCTAAAAGGATATGTGATGACATAATTGGGGAATAAACTCATTTATGAAGAACATAACTACAATGTAGCAGAACAATTTCAAGAGTTTCAAACTTTGTACGCAACGCTTACATGTTAGTTGACAGTTGTTTTCAAATAAATTTGAATATGATTTTTATTCGATATTTTAATTTTTTTTATTATATTGGTTAAAAATAGATGAGCAAATTGTGATCTTCCTTAAAAAATGAAAGTTGTGGAAGAGCAAAAGGGGGAGTATTTTTTCTTTACGGCTATGGTGGCACAAGAAAAACATTTATGTGGCGAACGTTGGCTTCAAAAATACGTTTAGGAAAGCAAATTGTGTTGAAAGTGGCCTCAAGTGGAATAGCATCACTATTGCTACCAGGTGGGAGAGCAACACATTCAAAGTTTAAAATTTATGTTCCTACACTAGAGTCGTTTACATGTAATATAGATAAATGTAGTGATCATGCAGAGTTACTGAAGGCAACCAAATTAATCATATGGGATGAAGCGCCTATGGCTCATGAGTTTTGTTTTGAGGCACTTGATAAAACATTGAAAGATATCATAAGTGAAACTAAGTTCAAAAATACTATCTTTGGAGGCAAGGTTTTAGTATTTGGTGGAGATTTTAGGCAAATTTTACCGGTTATCACAAGAGGAAGCCGATTAGATATTGTTAATGCAACAATTAACTCTTCCTATATTTGGGATCATTTTCAAGTATTAAGACTCACAAAAAACATGCGTTTATTGCCATCAATGCAAAGAGAAAATATGGATGAACTTAAACAATTTTCAGAATGGATCTTAAAATTAGGAGATGGGAAGCTTTCAGAGCCTAATGACGGTCATGTAGAGATCCAAATACCACCAGAGTTGACAATCACTAACTTCAATGACCCACTTCAAGCAATCTTTCAAAGCACATATCTAAATTTAATCCAAAATTACAATAATGAAGATTCTTTGCAATGTAGAGCAATTTTGGCATCAACAATAGAGATTGTTGATTCGATAAATGAATATGTGATGAGCTTAATACCAAGTATTATTATTATTATTATTATTATTATTATTATTATTATTATTATTATTATTATTATTATTATTATTATTATTATTCTTATTATTATTATTATTATTATTATTATTATTAAACCTTTATTTATTTAATTATAGTTATTGAATTATGTGTATATCCAATTAATATAATTACTTTATTGCACTAATTATACAAGAAGAAAATGAGTATTTAAGTTCAGATTCTGTTGATCGTTTAGAAAGTCTTGAAAATGAATCTTTTGATATCCTTACACTAGAATTTTTTAGCACATAGCTACCTCAAGCCTTCCAAAACACAAAATAAAACTAAAAGTTGGAACTCCAATCATGCTTTTGCTAAATCTTGATCAATCTGAAGGTTTGTGTAATGGAACAAGACTTATTGTTACAAGGCTTGCAAATCATGTGCTCGAAGCAAAGATAATTTCATGAAAAAATATTGGAAACTTTATATATATCCCACGAATGTCTATGTCACTTTATCAATCACCTTGGGCTTTCAAGCTAATTAGGAGACAATTTCCCATAGTTGTTTCCTATGGTATGACAATCAACAAATCACAAGGACAATCATTGGACTACGTTGGGATATACATGCCAAAGCCAATCTTTAGTCATAGTCAGTTATATGTAGCTATTTCAAGAGTTAAAAGCAAGAATGGGTTGAAGATTTTAATGCATGACAAATATAAGCAGGCATCATATACAACAAACAATGTTGTATACAAAGAGTTTTTCCAATCTCTTTAATTTGTAAGTATATTATTTTCTTTAATTATTCCAAATAAAGACAAAAAAAAAAAATACAACTATAGACATTGAAAGCATCTAAATGATCAACATAACCTATAAATTTAGATCATCACACACTTAATCAAATTTCAATTAATTAAAAGTTGTTGTTCAATTATTTTGTAATTCAATATTGTACTTAGATTAATCTATTGAGTATTCCATCATGGATATGCCACATTAATGCTTTACCATAAATATACATAAATTTAATTTAACAAATATGCTTAGTTTTATAGTAAACAATACAATTACCAATTTGAATTTTTTTTTGTCGATTTTTGTAATAGAAAAACAATTTTTAATTATTATTATTTTGTTGAGGTGGATCATCAACTAACATTGAACATGTTATAAAAATAATACACTATAGAGAATGTAGTCGAACCATTAAAAGTTAAAGTATGTTGTTAACTTTATTTCTCATATTCTGTTATCTTATCAAACAATCAAAATACAATTTAAATTACATCATAAGATCATATTAATTAACATGCAGATTACGTTACAGACCTTTGGTGCAGATTACGACCCTTGATGCAAATTATGTTATACGGCTTTGGTGCAGATTATGACCCTTGATACGAACAAATACAAAAAATGAAGTTGTCTTTCGACATTACAAAAGTCATTGATGATACATTACTAATTAAACATCAAAATCCAACCAACAACGATTGATAATGTATGGATGACATTTCTACTATAGATTTCTTTACATGTAAAACATATTTTAGTAAACTATGATTTATTATTATATGTCTTAATCAATGGCATTCAAATTCTATTATTACGAAGGTTTCATTGTAACTTGCATGCCCATTATCTTGAAAAATTGTTTTCTACAAATCAATATTATTTAGGATACTTCATAGCAACCACAATACTATCACTAATAAATCTTCATGAAATTTTAAATCTCACAACCACAACCACATCACAAATTTTGTTGTTGTCATGTTAATAACTTTGGGTGCAACTAATATATTAGTTTGCTAATTATCGACTACAATAATTAACTTCATTTATTTTGTTCTATTTATTATAAAAAATATTTAATGACGATTCTTCATCATATGCATAATTTTTATTGATTTTAGTCTTATTTATCTTTAACCATTAGTTAATTTAATGCGTTATTTGATATATTTTATTGATTTTAGTTCTTAGATTTAATGAAATATTTATGTTCTTATTTGCTTAATTAAGTAGAGATTTTTCGTAGTTTTGCATTGCTACTTTGTTTTAGTGCAGTGCTGAATTTTGGTGAGAAATCAACATGACCTATGTGGAGTATTTCAGCCATATCTGGAGTTGTAGCTGTCCAATTGGAGTCAAACCAAGTGAAAATGAAAGCTAAGCGACGCGAAACCAAATTTTGACTCCATAACAACTTTCATGAAGCCATCGGAACCAAATTTAGACTCGAAAGAGGAGTAACATGTAAAATACATCAGACAACAGATGTTGTGCGCCTGAAGCGACGCGCATCAGCATTCATAAAAACCAAATTGTTCAATGTTTAGGGATCTTTTTGACTATTGGGAAGTTAGGAGACTTGTACCATAACAAAGAAACTCAAAGACGACCGTTTCTAACGCCATTGGAGCAGTTTTATCAAGAATCATTCATGAATCATTCTTGTAATTCTTCTTTAATCCCTATCTTTTGTATCTCTGTCATGAGTAACTAAACCCTATTTGTTAGGGATGAGTGTAACCAGATGAAACCCTTATCTTTCTGATTTGATTTCTAGTTATATGAATGAGTTTATTGAATTATTTTTCTCATCTCTGTGCTTAATGCTTTTTATTGCTTGATCAACATTAAAATGTTCTACGATTTGTATTTTGAAACGGAAGTGGACTTTACGAATGCTTGAGATGAGAAATTCATGAATTTGTAGTCTAGGGATAGATGTAGGTCATGAAACCAATTAAATTAGTTTCAAAGCAATAGTTTACAAGAGAATTTCTATACGGTAATGCTTAATTATAATCTTAAATCTACTAAGGAATTAGGGGTTACTTTAAAATTAAAGGTTCTGTCACTAAGACATTAAAACAAGAATAATAAAGAGAAATCAATAATAATTCAATAAAGGAATTCAATAACTAGGATCAAATTAGACACCAAGATTGGATTCGAAGTGAAACTCATGCCTGACATTTTTCTCATTATAAAAGGTCAATTTTATTATTGTTGTTAATTCCAAATATTATTTCAATCTACTTGAGAACCTTTTGTTCAATTTTAGTAATTAAATATAATTCAATAGTAAAACGCAATCCTTGAGTTCGACACTCGGTACTACCGTTTTATTATTACTTGCAACGATTCAGTACACTTGCTGAAACGCTATCAAGTTTTTGGCGCCGTTGCTGGGGATTGCCATATCACTATTGAATTTAATTTATTTACTTAATTGAAATTTTTTGCTCTGCAATAAAATTTTTGTTTTTATTTTAATTATTTATTTTTCTTTATTTTAAAACTCTTCATTACTCACAATCTGTCTAACCTTGTATGCGAGGCTAGTCCTCAATTGAACTTATCTTTGATCCAGAAATCGAAAAAACAACGAAAGCACATAGAAAGATAGCTCGAGAAAGGATACAAAGGGAAAGACATTTAGTAGTGGAAGAAGAGGTTTTGGGTGATTTCGTCATATTTACTGAGATGGCCGATCCACCACCACCAGAACGTACTCTCAGAGAGTATGGGAATCGAAATAGAAATCGTGCTCGATTGCCCACCCATCACCAACCGGTTACAGTCACCAAGTTTGAAATACGTTCCGCTCTATACCGAGAGTTGAAGGAAATTCATTTTGCCGGTAGACATAACGAAGACGCCAATAGAGTTGAAGGAAATTCGTTTGTCTGAGGAATGCAAGAAAATGAAACTATTTCCATTCTCATTGACAGATGATGCTAAGGACTGGCTTCATTCATTTCCTGCTGATAGCATCACCACATGGGATGACCTTGAAGATAAGTTCTTGTAACAATATTTCCCTCCAGCTATGTTCGTTAGAAAAGGCAAGAAATCGCCAGTTACAAATAGAAAGAGGGAGAATCTCTTCGTGACACTTATAGAAGATTCAAACTTACTAGCCGAATGTCCTAATCATGCTTATGAAGACACTGCCCAAATGCAAATATTCTGTAATGGTTTGAGGTCGAGCACTAGAATTATGTTGGATGCCATATCAGGTGGTTCTTTGAATTACAAGACCACAACAAAAACACGAAAGATTATTGAGATCATGGCATCAAATGAACAAATGATGTTGTATGACAGAGGAAGTGGGTCAACAAGTGGTGTATTGGAGTTGAATGTTATGGATGGGTTGGCTCTAGGAAGGTTATTCTCAAAATAGATAGAAGAGGTTATCGCCACTGAGATAAAGAAGGGAATAGCAACTCTAAATATACAACCCCAAGTGACCCCTGTCAAATTACTAAAGCATACTAGTTGTAACCTTTGTGGAGGAGCCCATAAAACTGGAGCTTGTGAAGCACTGGATGACAATGAGATAGAAGAACTAGAACAGGTGAATTTTGTGAGTAATAATGGGAGGCAGAATAATCCCTACTCTAGTACGTACAACCCTGGTTGGAGAAATCATCCAAATTTTTATTGGAGAGATCAGCAAGGTAGATCTCATGGTCAACAAGGAGCTCAAACAAACCAATTCCCACATAGAAAGGCTGCTTGGGAGAGTGCTATAGAGAAACTAGTTACAAGCACAAGTTCTTTCATTGAAGAGTCAAGAGCCATCCAGAAAAATCACTCTGGGTCAATAAAGAATCTTGAGACTCAAGTGGGTCAACTTGTTTAACAAATGGCACAAAGAACGTTTGGAAATCTGCCTAGTGACATAGTTCCGAATCCACGAAATAATATTAATGGAGTGACCACGAGGAGTGGCAAGGTGAGTGAACAAGTACCACCTGAAGTCAAACAGAGTAGAAGTACTCTGACTTCCACCCACCTGGAGGAAATGGTCACACCGATATCAGTTGAGGAGCACATCACTTTTTAAATGGAGGAAGAACTTGTGGTACAAAAAAGGGAACCACTGCCAAAACCAAAAATTCAACTTCCATTCCCTCAAAGATTAAGGAGGAAAGAAACTAAAAAACGGTTTGGTTAGTTTCTTGATGTTTTTAAAAAATTACAGATTAACATTCCTTTTGCAGAAGCACTAGAGCAAATTCTGTCTAAAAAGGAGATTATGTCGAAAAAAGAAAAATCGCCGGTGAAGCAGTTATGCTTACCGAAAAGTGTAGTGTTATACTACAAAGGAAGCTACCACCGAAGCTCAAGGACCCTGGAAGCTTCTCAATCCCGTGCGCTATTGGAAATAGAACTTTTGGGAAGGCTTTGTATGATCTTGGAGCTAGTGTAAGTCTTATGCCCCTTTCCTTATACAAAAAATTGGGCATTGGAAAAGTCAAAGACACACAACTGATGATACAATTTGCAGACCGCTCAATGAAACACCCCTACGGAGTGGTGGAAGATGTGTTGGTTAAAGTGTATAAGTTCATTTTTCCAGTGGATTTCGTGGTACTAGACATGGATGAGGACAATGACATTCCTTTGATTTTGGGGAGACCGTTCTTAGAAACAGGGCGAGCTATGATTGATGTGGCAGATGACACCTTAACCTTAAAAGTAAATGAAGAAACCGTCACTTTTAACATTTTAAAAGCCATGGAACAATCAAAAGAAAGAGAATGGTGCAATCGAATTGAGATCTTAGATGCGATAGTCAACGAAGAAATGAAGCATCAAGCACCCAGTTTGCCATTAGAAAGAGTGTTATGCCTACCCCAAGACGTTGTTAAAGAAAGTGAATAACAAAAGGTGGAAGAGGTCTTGGCCATGTTAGAAGCATCACCATCCTACTCCCCCCGTTTTCCTACTAGATGGGAGGAGTTGAAAGGGAATGAAGACAAGCCCTCAGAGAAAAAGACACCACTGATTGAACTCAAACAATTTCCTCCTCACTTGAAATATGTATCTCTTGGTGAGAAGGATGATGTGTTCTTCCTGTCATACATGCCACCTTGACAATAGTTGAGACGTCAAGCTAATGACTTTAAAGAAGTGCTTCGTGGGAGATAACCCACAGGTAAAGGTAACTTTTATTTTTTGCAATCTTATTTTTTTTTATTTGAATTTGTTTCTTTCTAATTGTGTGTAAACGTGCACTATGATGAAGAATTATTAACAACTTGCATTTGGTCTTAAGTTTTATGTTTGAGATTTTGAAATTTAAACTACATTTCTTTGCTCATATCATTGCTCAATTCGATAAATTTCACTAATTCATGCATTGTTGATTATTCTTTGGTTGTTGAAGTCTAACTTGCATTAAAAAAAAAAACACTAAATAAATTTTGTAGTGCCATGTTTGGAATCATTTAGATAGTTCATACTATTTCTTATTATCCTAGCTGTGAGTTTTTGAGCCTAAACACTTAAATTCTTTGTTGTGTGATTATCCAGACGTGTGTTATCCCTTCAGAACTTGCACTAATTCTGACTTGCATCACTTGTAATTTATGCATAGATTGAGGCAATTTTGTTCGGTCGTTTGAGCCTTTCTAACTACCCAATGAAAATTTTACCCTTTGCCAGCCCCTTTGAGCCTTGCCCTTTTATTTCGGTTACTAGCCACATTACAAGCCAAATACCTGACTTTAATTAAATCACCTTACTTGGAGTTAGGTAGAATTATTTTTTATTTTTTATCTTGCCTTGGTAAAATTCTAAGTTTGGGGTAGCTCATGGGATAACAACATTTTAAGTTTGGGGTGGTGATTCTCACAAAAAGAAAAAAAGAAAAAGAAAAAGAAGAAAAAAAAATCAGCTTGTGTACTTTGGTAAATAATATCTTCTGGGTTCTTTTGTCAATGTTTGAGAATCTCCAGAACGAAAAGGTGAAGAAAAAATAAAAAAAAATGGTAGAATAATTAGGAAATGTATGCCTAACTCCAAGTAGTAAAACCTACTATCCCAAAATGTCCTACCCTTACCTAAGCCCCATTACAACCCGAAAGTCCTCCAAAAGTGTATGTGCTTGTTGCATTGTGATTGCTAACTAGAAATTTTTTCAAGCCTATGGTAGCGTGATGCATGTTCTAGGATTTGAGTGATAAATTCATAACCCTTTCTAAACACTTGAGAGAAATTTTGGTGAGATTGTGTGAAGAGAAAGTTGAACTTGATGAATGAATGCTAATGTGTACGAATTGTGTTGGTTTTTGTAAGCAACCATAGAGTATGATGAATATTTTGTAGTAGCTGAAACTTTGAGAATTGAGTTTGATTTGATTTGAGAAATTGAGTTTAAGGATAGTTTTAACTGCACCAAATCTGAAATTAATTGTTGCTTGGGGACAAGCAATAGATTAAGTTTGGGGTTGTGATGACTCATCATCATATGCATAATTTTTATTGATTTTAGTCTTATTTATCTTTAACCATTAGTTAATTTAATGAGTTATTTGATATATTTTGTTGATTTTAGTTCTTTGATTTAATGAAATGTTTATGTTCTTATTTGCTTAATTAAGTAGACATTTTCGTAGTTTTGCGTTGTTACTTTGTTTTAGTGCAGTGCTGAATTTTGGTGAGAAATCAACATGACCTATGTGGAGTATTTCAGCCATATCTAGAGTTGTAGATATCCAATTGAAGTCAAATCAAGTGCAAATGAAAGCTAAGCCCCATAGCTACAACTTTCATGAAGATTATGGAACCAAATTCAGACTCGAAAGAGGAGTAAAATACAAAATACGTTAGACAACAGATGTTGTGCGTTTGAGGCGCATTTCCAGCCATTCAACACTGTCCAGACGCACCTGGAGCGCGTTTCCTGCGCTTGGGGTGCGCAGCGCGCACACTACAAGAAATGACTGTTTTTGTGAGGGCCAAAAGCCCTCACAAAGGGGTATAATCAGCCACAAAGGTGGATTTTGTGAGGGCTTTTGGCAGCCACAAAGAAGCTGGTCACAAAATTTTGTGAGGGCTTTTGCAGCCACAAAGTGCCTGAAACAGGTTGGCATTTGTGAGGGCTTTTGCAGCCACAAAAGTCTGCCTTTGTGAGGGCATAGGCCGCCACAAAGGACAGACTGAATTTGCCTGATTGGACCTTTGTGAGGGCCCAGACCGCCACAAATTCCCTCCTTTGTGAGGGCTTTTGGCCGCCACAAATGCCATCCTGATTAAAAAATAATATATTTTGTGAGGGCTTAGGCCACCACAAAAGAATATGTATTTAATAAATTAATTTTTAAATTCAAAATTAATAGTTTATTATAATATTATATATAATAAATTAATATAAATATAATATTAAAATTTAAATTATAATTAAATTAAAATTTAAATTAAATTTAAAATATAATGTAATTATAAATTAAATTTAATATATAATAAACTAATCTTAATATAATTAAAAATTTAAAATAAAATATTTATATTAAAATTAAAGATTAATAATTAAATTAAAAATTAATTTAAATAATAAAATATTAATAATAAAATATTTAAATTAATAACAAAATATTTAAATTATTAATAATCAAATATTTAAATA
>JBBPBR010000008.1:14766721-14781271 GCA_037974775.1 Cicer pinnatifidum
TCAATTAGGGGATTATATATTAATTAATTTGCAAACAATATAATAAATTATTAATCAAGACTATATCATTATACAAACCTATATAAAATTTTAAATGATGTTTTTTTAAAAATCAAGACTAATAATCAAGACTTATTTATAACAAAAAATAATAATATCATCAATTTTAATAATGTTTTTTTAAATAATAATTATATTAAAATCAATATATTTTAACCGTGGTTTGAAACTTTAATTTATCATATATTAATATGTAAACAACATCATTTCTATTTTTTTGAAAATAAATTTATAAAACTAATCTAAATATATATATTACTAATCTATATTTTAAAAATAATATATATATATATATATATTTACTAATCTAAATTTAAAATATATAAAATACTAACTTGATGCCGAGTAGCGTATGACTTCAAGCTTTCACTCACGTACGCTGTTTGCAAGTCTTCGAAATAATTAACAAGCACTGTAAAAATAAAAATCAATAACATTAATTAGTTATATCAAATTAAAAAGTAAAATTATAAAATTACATATATAATATAATTTATACTTACCAAATTTAAATGAAGCTTAAGAGTAATTTTGTGTAGAGAGAAGGAGGAGAGAATAGTTAGAATGACGTTTTAAAGAGAAGTTGAATGTGAAAAAATGAAATGAGGATGAGAGAAATATATATAGTGTTACCTTGAGTATTTGTGACTGTCAAAGCCCTCACAAAATCACAATGGGCGTCCTTTGTGGCGGCCTTTGCAGCGACAAATGCCACGTACACATTCCTTTGTGGCGGCCTATGCAGCCACAAACGCACTAGTCACGTCAGTCCTTTGTGACAGATTTGGCCCTCACAAAATGCATTTTTTGTGGCTGTAAAAGCCCTCACAAACTCCTTAAATATTTAACTGGATTTTGTGGCTGCCTAAGCCCTCACAAAATCACAATGTTGTGATTTTGTGAGGGCTTAGGCAGCCACAAAATTCAGTTAAATATTTAAAAATTTGTGAGGGCTTTTTCAGCCACAAATAAAGACCAATTTCAATTTTGGCCTTTGTGAGGGCTTTTTCGGTCACTAATTTGTGAGGGTTTTATTCGGCCACAAAATATTTATAAAGTTGGCCACAAAATGTTGTATTTCTTGTAGTGGCATCAACATTCATAAAAACCCAATTTTTTATTATTTAGGGATCTTTTTGACTATTGGGAAGTTGGGAGACTTTTGTCGTAGCATAGAAACTCAAAGACGGTCGTTTCTAATTCATGAATCATTCTTGTAATTCTTCTCTAATCTCTATCTTTTTATCTTTGTCATGAGTAACTAAACCCTATTTGTTAGGGATGAGTGTAACAAGATGAAACCCTTATTTTTCTGATTTGATTTCTAGTTATATGAAAGAGTTTATTGAATTATTTTTCTCATCTATATGCTTAATGCTTTTTATTGCTTGATCAACATTAAAATGTTCTACGATTCATATTTTGAAACGGAAGTGGACTTTACGAATGCTTGAAATGAGAAATTCATGAATTTGTAGTCTAGGGTTAGATGCAGGTCATGAAACCAATTAAATTAGTTGCAAAGCAATAGTTTACAAGAGAATTTCTATACGGTAATGCTTAATTCTAATCTTAAATCTACTAAGGAATTAGGGGTTACTTTGGAATTAAAGGTTCTGTCACTAAGACATTGGGGCAAGAATAATAAAGAGAATTCGGTAATAATTCAATAAAGGAATTTAGTAACTAGGATCAAATTAGACACCAAGGTTGGATTCGAAGTGAAACTCATCCCTGACATTTTTCTCATTATAAAGGATTAATTTTATTACTGTTGTTAATTTCAAATATTATTTCAATCAACTTGGGAACCTTTTGTTCAATTTTAGTAATTAAATATAATTCAATAGTAAAACGCAATCCTTGAGTTCAACACTCGGTACTACCGTTTTATTATTACTTGCAACGATTCAGTACATTTGCTGAAACACTATCACTTAATTAAATAAAAATATATAAACGACGCACCACTCGTGCGATAGCACGAGTATTATACTAGTTTGCTTATAAAATTAGTCTTTCTACGGACTTCTAGATTCTGACACTCTGGTGTGTCCAAATAGTTCCACGTGTACTGAGCCAACCCAAGCTTGACATATGGTACTTGCATCCCAAATCTACTGGCACCTGTGGGGTCTTTATTTTCTCTTAGCGAATTTAATTTTGTTTAGCAAGTTCAAGCAAGATAAACAGATTTCACTTAGTGAATCCTTATTCTCTAAGTGAAATTAGGGGCCAAGACATATCGTAAGTTGTTTGGTTGGCAAGTTTCTTTGCTTAATTGTGAAAGAAATTTCTTTAATAAACCCTAATTCTTCCAAAACAATTTTAATCAATTTCTAATCGATTCTAATCGTGATACAATTTTAGTTTAGGAAAATCGAGTTGTTACACAATGTACTTGCATGTCCTTGATTTTTCTTCATTCAAGTAGTGGTTGAGTTGTTACACAAGTACTTGCATGTCCTCGAGTTGAGATGATGTTTGAGCAGATGACGTGTTGATTAAAATTATACACTTTGACTTCACTTAACACTTCATTAAAACATAATTTGTTAAATGAAGTGTTAAATGATGTTTATGGTTTAATTTGTTTCATAATTTGTTTCATAATTTGTTAAGGATAAATATTAAACACACTATAAACAAATTAAACCATAAACATCATTTAACACTTCATTAATCCTTAACTTCAAGTGGTTTAGCTCATAGTGACCTTTGATTGAAACATGGAAATAGAAATTAACATTGAAGTAAACATTACAACTAGAGTTATTACAAAAATGATGAATTGAGATGAGAAACACAAACTTCTGAAATAGGTATAGTAGCTCCAACCTCAACTTGTTTGCAAGTTCCTTTCATTTAACACAATCCTTCATAAAAGGTAACTACAATGGTTTCCAATGGTGGGTGATGGTAGAATATGGGTAGTGACGAAAACTGGAGTGTTCTTCTCTCTCTTATTTGTATCTCAATTTTGTCTTTTTTCACAAGGTAACTTTTTACCCAGTAAATCTTTTTATTTGCACATCCTAGTACTAGAGGGTACCCCTGAACTTTTGGAACATCGTCAGGTACACTTGAGACCCATGCATTGTCTCTCCCTTGTTGCTCACATGCTTATTTTACATCTTGCTGTAGCATTTTAATCTTGAGATAGTTTTTCAATTTCCACCTACAAAATTAGCACACACAACATAATTATAATTATAATGACATAACTACTGGAATTAAAGTTAAAAGTCCTAATATATTATATAGCACCTACTCAAAAGATAAACAAATCCTCATTCAAAATAAATTCTTATTTTTAAAAGTTATCAAGAGTTTTCAAAAGTTACCTCTAGGAATTGAATTGTTGAGTTTTTCTCCTCCTTGGTTTTGTGGGGAGTGAGAGAGTAAAGGAAATGGAATGTTGCATTGGCCGGAAGATGGAATTAGTCTGAATGGGTATTTTTTAGTGTATGGCGTGAGTATAAGCAGGAAAAGAATTGTTGGAATCAAATTGTGATTGCTTAGTTTCCTATGCTAGGTTGTTTTAATGTATGTAAAACTTACAAATTAAGTTGCGTAATATGATTTATTGATCCCATTTGTAATATGTGATACTCAATTAGAAGACTTTGAAGATAAAAATCTATTTTGGGTAGTTAGTTTTCAGTTACTTAGTTGTAACTACTTTTGTTTGTTACTACTAAATTGTAAACAACTTGTATATAATCCAAAGCAAGGAAGACTGGAAAAATAGAGTGTAGAGAATAGATAGAATACTGCAGTTTTGTCATAGTACAAAAAACTAGCAAAGTAGAAGCATACAAACATTGTAATCATTTCATCTTATACTAGTGAAGATTCAAAGTCGGATCCAGTCCCCCAGACGTAGGGGTTCATCTCTGAGCTAGATTAACAATTGTGTGTGTTTATTTTGACATTGCAAGGCTTAATTTTGTCTGATAGAAAATAGAGAACGTTCTCTATTTTGCCATATGAATAATATGCGTTTTACAGGAACCAAGAACATTGTTGCTTTAATAATGGATCAATCTCTGGTCTGAAACCAAGAACATTCTTGGTTTAGTGACTGGTTAATCTCCGTTTTTAACAACAACTGGTGTATTCGATTGAAAGAAAAGATGGCATCAACAAAGTATGTACTTGAAAAGTTCAACGGGAAAAATGATTTTGGGTTATGGCGTCTCAAGATGAAAGCGTTATTGGTTCATCAAGGTTTGACAGAAGCACTAAGAGGAGAGAAATACATGACATCCACACAACCTGAAAAGGAAAAGAAGGATATTATGAACAAGGCTTATAATGCTTTAATATTGAGTCTTGGCGACAAGGTTCTGAGGGAAGTGTCAAATCAGACCTCTACAACAGGTATTTAGCTCAAATTAGAATCTTTATACATGACAATCATTAGTGAATTATTTATACTTAAAATAAAAGATATATACTTTTAAAATGCAACCTGAGAAGTCAATTGAAGATCATATGGATGAGTTTAATAAGATTATTTTAGATCTTGAAAATATTGATGTAAAATTGGATGATGAGGATCAGGCCCTATTGTTGTTAGATTCATTAACAAGCTCTCTTGAAAATACGTGTGATACACTTCTTTATGGTAGATATTCTTTGTCATTAGAAGAAGTTCTTATGGTGAATTCAACTGAAATCATGGATGATGACTAGGTGCTTGATTCAGGGTGTTCATTTCACATTACCTCAAATAGAGATTGGTTTCTTGACTACAAAGAAACTAATGGAAGTAAGGTGATTATGGAGAACAAATCAACCTGCAAGGTAGTTGGAATTAGCTCAATCAAGCTAAAGTTGGAAGATGAAACCATGAAGATTTTGTTAAAGGTCTGACATGTTCCAGAGTTGAAGAGGAACTTAATTTCTCTAGGAATGCTGGAAGTAACTGAAGTAGCTAAAATATTACTAGAAGGGGGGTTGAATAGAGATATTGTAGCTTTTAAAATTTTCTTTTAACTTTGTATCCTCTACGAGAGGATGGAAGTCAGAGGATAGAAATTTGAAACTTTACGTGATGGTTAAATAAATGAAGAGGAGAGAGTATAAAAAATGACACACTCAAATTTATATTGGTTCACCCAATATAGGCTACGTCTAGTCCTCACAAATTTTGTGAGGTTTCACTATAGCTCAAAATGGCTTGTCCTCTTACAAAACTCTTTTTTAACTGTGTATTTTCTTAGCCTCACTAGGCTTACAACACTGTATTTTTACTAGCCTCAACAGGCTTACAAAATAACTCAAGTATATATCAATTTGAGGATATACAAGTAGTAACGTGTTTGATTTGTTTTGGGGATCAAATTACAACTTTCTAAGATAAGATAGTGATGTGAAGTTGTATATAACACACTCAATAAAAGTGATCCTCAAATCTATTGAAGTTTGGAAGAGTGTGTAGAATGAAGAGAATGATGATAAGCTTGAATAACTTAGATGTTTTCTTGTAGATGATTATCTTAATGTTTGAAGATTAATACTCCTCTATTTATAATTGTCTTTGGAGCTTCAAACATGTGGGTTAGAAAAATATAGTTGTTGGAGACTTTGCTAAGTTTCTTTGGACTTGTCTTTATTTGCAAAACTGTCATTTAACCTTTATCCTCTTGTTAAGTATGCTGAAAAGATAATTGTGGTGGTCTATCCTCATATCTAGTTTGTATGAGGGTGATGCTTTCATTAATTTTGATGTGACTTGTCCTTTTTGGCTTTTTCTTTTCCCAACACCTATAATGTCGTGCCTCATCAGTCAAAGACAACACTTTTTGTACTTTGGTACTTTTACTCTTTTTCCCATGTAAGACTATGTTTTTGTCTTGTTAGTTACTGCCTTTCTTTATGTTGATGTTGGGTCGTTTTCAACATATGAGAATGATGTGTTGGGTCATTTTCAACATTTAAGGATGATGTGGACTATAGATCCATCCTCTTGTAGTCTATCATCGTACAGGAGATTCAAACCTCCTAGAAACTTGGACATGAGCTGTCCTTTTCCTTTTTCATTCTTCAAGACATGTAAAAATATATTTTTGTCTTGTTAGCTACACCCTTTCTGTATTTGATATGTTGGGTTATTTTCAACATTTGAGAATGATGTGTTGGATCACTTTCAACATCTAAGGATGATGTGGACTATAGGTCCATCTTCTAACCTCGTACAGTCCATCCTCGTACATGTAAAATATGGCCTCTTTGTTTAAATTGCTTTATTTATTCATTCTTTGATACTGATTTATCTTCTCTTTATGAATAAAAAACATTGTTTCAGTGAGAATGAATATTTTGCAACTTTGAAGGTTCATCCTCTTAAGGATTCATACTCTTGTATGTCTATCCACCAGTCACATTTTTCTCCTTTTTATCTTAATGATGAGTAACCTATTTTCAAGGATGTTCATGGATTTTTCATCCTCATATTTGGATTCTTCATCCTCTAATATGAATTCTTCATCCTCTAATTTTTATATAGACACATGTTGATCCATAGTTTTTCTTGACTTCTTCCAAGAGATTTTAGGTGTGATTGAGATACAACATATTACGATAATCATCCTCGGCTTGAAGATCATCATATTGATATTTATGAATTAGCCTCCTCAACTCTTTCATTGTCGACTTGATACAATGCACTTGTTTATGTGAGTGGCTTTAAGGTTGACCACTTCTTTTCTTTTAACAAAATCTCAAATGCAAACATTAGTAGATCACCATTTAGAAAACATAATATTTATTTCATAAGGTTTGTTGTCATTAAAACACATATCAAAAAGGTTTTTACTTCAACTGGCTGTTCATACAAAGTAGAGAAAGGCACTCTAAAATTTATAAAAGGATCATTAATAATCATGAAGGGAACACGGGATCATGGCATCTACCTTCTCAATGGTCAAGCAATGACAGGAATGACATAGTGCTATTCAAGCATCAAGCATAGCTAGCATGTGGCATCAAAGGCTGGGACATGTAAGTCTAAAAGGAATGCAAGTTTTGGACAATAAAAAAATTCTAGGTGGGGACAAGATTAGTGATCTTGAATTTTATGAGCATTGTATGTATGGAAAGATGCATAGGGTCAAGTTCTCTATAGGAAAACATTGCTCAAAAGGAATTCTGGAATATGTTCACAATGATCTATGGGGCCCTACAAAGATTACTTCACATGGAGGAAACAAGTACTTCATTACATTTCTTGATGATTATAGTAGAAAAGTGTGTATTTATTTGTTAAAAAGTATGAATGAAGCATTCAAAAGCTTTAAATATTAGAGATCTATGGCTAAAAATAGAACTAATAAGAGGATTAAGACCTTAAGGACATACAATGGTATTGAATTTTGCAGTGATGAGTTTACTAGTTTTTGCAAAACTCATGGTGTGAACAAGTATAGGATTGTAAGACACACACCTCATCAAAATGGTCTGGTTGAAAGGATGAATAGAACCCTGCATGAAATGATGAGATGCATCCTGTCAAATGTAGGCATGCTTGTACAATTTTGGGGAGAAGTTGTTCATACAATAAGTTATTTGATAAATTTGAGTCCTTCAACTACAATTGAACTAAAAAATCCTCAAGAAATGTGAACTAGACATGCTGCTAATTAGAGTCTCCTAAAAGTATTTGGATGTGTTACATACTATCATGTAAATGAATGGAAGATAGCCCCTCGAGCCAAGAAATGATACTTTGTTGGATATCCAAGTGGTATAAAAGGTTATAGGATATGGTGTCCTGAAAGTAGAAAATACATCATCAGTAGAGATGTTAAATTTCATGAGGTTGATCTATATAAGTCCTTAATCAAGGTTACAAATGAAAATTCACATCAAACTGAAGCTGAGAGGTTTGATCTTGAGGTGGAGCAAGTTGTAGTAAAGGAGAAAGATCAACATAAACCAAGAACATTCTCGGTTTCAGAACAACAGTAGGCTCAACACAACAAAATTGATGCAAACCTAGCAGAACATGCTATATTTCCAGAACAAGAATTAGACGATTATAACCTCATCAGGGACAAAGAAAGAAGGACATCAAAACCCACTCAAAGATATGGTTATGCATACATGATCAGCTATGCATTACATGATGTTGAAGTGATCATACAAGAAGATCCCAAGAACTACAATGAAGCTGTCAGGTCTCAAGACAAAGACAAATAGATTTTAGTTATGACTGAGAAGAACAACACTTGGGAACTCATAATAAGCCTGTCAACTCCAAAATCGTAGGTATCAAGTGGATCTTCAAGAGGAATGAGGGAATTCCAGGAGTTGAACCACCCTGGTTCAAAGCAAGGCTAGTAGAAAAGGGATTCACTCAAAGGAAAGGTGTAGGCTACAATGTAATTCATCTATAAGGATAATTTTAGCCATTGTAGCACACTTTGACATGGAGTTAGAGCAAATGGATGTCAAAATAACATTTCTCCATGGTGATCTAAATGAAAAATCTTAATGCAACAACCAGATGGCTTTAGGACTCAAGGAAAGGAGGATTGGGTCTGCTTGCTAAAGAGATCACTCTATGGGCTAAAGCAATCACCAAGACAATGATATTTGAGATTTGTTTCATTCATGTTCAGTCAAAGTTATGCTAGAAGTAATTTTGATAGTTGTGTGTATTATAAACAAGTACCATCAACAACATACGTTTACTTGTTGCTATATGTGGATGACATGCTAATAGCATATAAAAGTATGAAAGAAATAAAATAAAAAAAATTAAAAGGCCAGCTGAAGAAAGAATTCGAGATGAAAGACTTGGGCCAACCAAGAGGATCCTATTAATGGAAATCATCATAATTAGAGAGCAAGGAATAATGACAATTTCCGAAGAGAGCTACATTGGAAATGTCCTAAATAGATTCAATATGAGTGAATCAAAGGCAGTCAACTCTCCACTAGCAGCTCACTTTAAACTTTCTTCAGCCATGTCACCAAACACAAACCAGGAAGCATAACATATGAAAACTATAACATATGCAAGTGCCATAGGGAGCATCATGTATGCTACGGTCTGCTCAAGGCCGGACATTTCTCATGTTGTAAGTGTCACAAGCAGGTTTATGGGAAATCCAGGAATGAGCCATTGGCATGCAGTCAAATGGATTCTAAGGTACCTAAAGGGAACTCAAAGCATGTTTTTGAAATATAGGAAAAGTTCAGAATAATCAAAACCAGTTCAAGAATTCGTAGATAGAAGAATATCTCTTACATAATATGTGTTCATAGTGTTCAAAAAGACAGTCAATTGGAAAGCTAATCTTTAACACATAGTGGCATTATCAACAACAGAAACATAATATGTTGTTTTTTGTTGAAGCTGTGAAAGAAGGAATTTGGCTGAGAGGATTTATCACTTAACTTGGTGTTAAACAAGAGTCTCTTTGCATACGTTGTGACAGGAAAAGTTTAATCCATTTCAGTAAAAATCAAATGTATCATGAAAGAACCAACACATAGATATTAGGCTTCATTTCATCAAGTATGTCAATGAAAGGGGTGAAATAAATGTGGCAAAGGTGTACACAAGTGAAAATGTAGTTGACATCTTTACAAAACCTGACACACTTAGCAAATTCAAAAACTGTTTCGATAGGTTGCAAACCAAGTCTAAAAACTAAGATCAAGGACTAAGAGGATTTGATTTGAAGAATGACAAACTGAAGCTTCTCATTTGATACCAAGGTGGAGATTTGTAATATGTGGTACTTAATTAGAAGACTTTGGAGATGAAAATCAATTTTGGATAGTTAGTTTTCAGTTAGTTAGTTGTAACTACTTTTGTTTGTTACTCCTAAATTGTAAACAACTTGTATATAAGCCAAAGCAAGCAAGGCTGACAAAATAGAGTGTAGAGAATAGATATAATGCAAGCTGCAATTTTGTCATAGTACAAAAAACTGGCAGCATAGAAGCATACAAATATTGTAATCATTTCATCTCATACTAGTACACTACAAGAAAAACCCTCCTTTGTGGCAAACTTTATAAATATTTTGTGGCCGAATAAAACCCTCACAAATTTGTGACCGAAAAAGCCCTCACAAAGGCTAAAATTGAAATTGGTCATTTTTTGTGGCTGAAAAAGCCCTCACAAATTTTTAAATATTTAACTAGATTTTGTGGCTGCCTAAGCCCTCACAAAATCACAACATTGTGATTTTGTGAAGGCTTAGGCAGCCACAAAATCCAGTTAAATATTTCTGGTTTTTGTGAGGGCTTTTACAGCCACAAAGGATGACTTTTGTGAGGGCCAAATCCGTCACAAAGGAGTGATGTGACCAGTGGAATTTGTGGCTGCAAAGGCCGCCACAAAGGAATGACCACGTGGAATTTGTGGCTGCAAAGGCCGCCACAAAGGAATGTACAATCCAGCTGGCATTTGTGGCCGCTTTTGGCCGCCACAAATGCTCAATGTAACACTATATATATTTTTCTCCCCTCCTCCTTCATTTTTTCACATCCAACTTCTCTCTAAAATCTCATTCTAACTATTCTCTCCTCCTTCTCTCTACACAAAATTACTCTTAAGCTTCATTTAAATTATATTATATATGTAGTTTTATAATTTAAATTAATGTTTAATTATAATTATAATTATTAATTTAAATATTTAAATATTTAAATATTTTATTATGAATATTTTATTATTTTAATTAATGATTAATTTAATTATTAATCTTTAATTTTAATTTAAATATTTTATTTTAAATTTTTAATTATATTAAGATTATTTTATTATATATTAAATTTAATTTATAATTACATTATATTTTAAATTTAATTTAAATTTTAATTTAATTATAATTTAAATTTTAATATTACATTTATATTAATTTATTATATATAATATTATAATAAACTATTAATTTTGAATTTAAAAATTAATTTATTAAATACGAATTATTTTGTGGCGGCATAAGCCCTCACAAAATATATTATTTTTTAATTACGTTGGCATTTGTGGCGGCCAAAAGCCCTCACAAAGGTCCAGACAAATTCAGCCTGTCCTTTGTGGCGGCCTATGCCCTCACAAAGGTCCAATCAGACAAATTCAGCTTGTCCTTTGTGGCGGCCTATGCCCTCACAAAGACAGACTTTTGTGGCTGCAAAAGCCCTCACAAATGCCTGTCTTTTGTGGCTGCTAAAGCCCTCACAAATGCCAACCTGTTTCAGACACTTTGTGACTGCAAAAACCCTCACAAAATTTTGTGACCAGCGTCTTTGTGGCTGCCAAAAGCCCTCACAAAATCTACCTTTGTGGCTGTTTTTTCCCCTTTGTGAGGGCTTTTGGCCCTCACAAAATTCATGTTTTCTTGTAGTGGTAAGATTCAAAGTCGGATCCAGTCTTCCAGACGTAGGAGTTCATCTATGAACTAAGTTAACAATGGTGTGTGTTTATTTTGACATTGCAAGGCTTAATTTTGTCTGACAAAAAATGAAGAATATTCTCCGTTTGGCAATCTGAACAATTCGCATTTTACAAGAACCAAGAACATTCTTGGTTCAACAACTGATCAATTTTCGTTTTATATTCAATCAATCTCTAATTTGAAACCAAGAATGTTCTTCGTTTAGTGACTTATTGATCTCCGTTTTTAACAACACTATTCACAATTGTAATATTCTTAATATCCATAAGGCTTGGAAATCAGAAAATGATTGATTGATGTTGTTGCTTTAAAAATTATTTGAATTCATGAGAGAGATCTGTTTTGTTAAAAGAAAAGTTTTCAACCATGGTGAAAACAATTTAGTCTATTTTTTGAGCTTTTGAAGACCTATTTTGTAGTCATCTATTGTGGCTGGAAAAGTGGTTGTCGGACAACGAAAGTGTTTGCTATAAACTGGGCGTTTTCCTAAAACCGCCTTCGGCTGACCTCAACTGGTGTACACCGGTTCAATCCAATTTTTATAGTTTAATTTTGGTTTTTATTAACTACTGGTTTTATATGGTGATCCGAACCAACGCTATACTTGATTTTCAATTCAATCAATTAAATTAGTCGGCCCGATTCTTTATTTTAAAATATTTCAATTTTCAAGGATATTTGATTTAAGTCACTAAAGGACATGTGACCGAACAAGGATAAATTTCAGTGTTTTCTCCTTTTATCTCTTTAAATTTGAGCAATTTCTAATTTTATAATTGTTGCTGTAAATTTTGTTAAATTTGAAAATTACTCTGTTTTTGGATGTCGCAACGAATAAATTATATTATAATTTGATTAGTTTTTAGTCGTAAAAAATAGTAAATTATGGATTTTTTATTTAAATATCCTAATTTTTTTTCACCAAAATGTCACGCTTCTAAAAATATTACAGGAATATCCTACTTTTTAAACTCAGTTGATGATCGCACCCTAGGAAAGTGATGAGCTGAAGGAGATTTTTTTCAATATTAATGGAAGGTCGCATTTTGGGGATGCGACCATGTACTGGTATATATATATTTTCTTCATTTTATTAATATTGTTAATTATTATTTAATAAATTATAAATAATTAAAATATTTAAAAATTCAAAATATTATTAATGAAATAAAATACATTAATAAATGATAATAATATAAATAATAATAATTTTAATAATAATAATAATATTAATAATAATAATAAACAAAAGAAAATTATATTAATAGAATAAAATAAAAATACATTAAATTAAAAGAAAAAAATACATTAAATTAAAGAAAAAAATACCACAAATTGAAAAAAAAAATACATCAAATTTAAATTAATCATTTCCATCTCAATTACACGATTAAAGACTTGTAACTTATTACAAATTTCTTTTGCTATTTTCCACTTTTTTGTTGTAGGCAAAACATGTATACAAACACTCTCATGTTTTCAAACGAATAAAAACATCTTTATATTTTAGTACAACAACAAGCATACGATAAGTAGAATTCCACCTAATTTTGCAATCAAGAATAAATTTCTTAGTGATGGAAATTGACGTGTTGCTTCCCTAAGAGTTTGGTCTCTTTTAGGCGTCGCTGTCTCAAATGAAGCATTATCCTTAACCTTCTCTATACCATCTCCAAGAACACTCAAACCATCTTGAGCAATTAAATTTAAAATGTGAGCACAACACTTCATATGAAATAATTGATCATCAAACATAAGATTAGAATAATCAAGTTTGTTTAACAACATACCAACAAGAGAGTCATTAGTGTTATAATTATCCAAAGTGATGGTTGACAATTTTCTATCAATATTTCAATCTATCGTGCACTTTACCAAAACCTTTGAAAAAGCTTCAGTTGTGTGTGGGCATTCTACGTACACGAACTGTAATATGCGACTTTGCATATTCCAATCATCAATGTAGTGTCATATACCCTTTCTTTTGGTTGCTAGTTGTCTACATGTTTGTGTTGTTAAAGCAATCCTACTTCCAATCTTTTCTAAAAGCCTCATGATCTTCCCTTTTTCATGTTGAAATATTTTTATAATATCATTTTTAATTGTATTTCTACAAGGAATCTTGAACAAAGGTGGAAGACCTTCACAATATATTCTAAAGCCCAAATGATCTACCATTGAAAAGGGATATTCATGAAATATTATCATATTTAACGCAGTAATATCATTCGTTGGTATTACTTGAATATAAGTAATATAAGTTTAAATTCTTGTTTAAAAAAACAAATAAAGTCTTTAATCTATTAAAATTAAGAAGAAAAAAAACAAAACAAAACAAAACCTTCATGATGTCATAGACTGAGAGTACGATGATTTAGTAATACTAAAAGATATGACAGTTTTGTATTATTTTTCTATTGTGATAATTTAGTATGTTTTTTTTAAAAAAAAAAGGTTATATAAAAAAAATCCGTAAAGTGTTCTTGGATTTATTCTATTAGCTTAAAAAAAAAATTAACAATTTTAGTTTTGATAAATTTAAATAGAAAGATAACCACGATTTTGGAGAAAAGCCTATTTTACAAAAAATACTTAATCAAAATGATTGTGGCCTCTTCTATAGTGGGTCCTGATTTATTTTTTTACAAGACATATGGGTCCTTATTGGTCCTTTAGACTAGCTACTAGCAGACCAGTTCTTAGAATTTGGGTGTTCTTGGCCAATCAAGAAATTTTGTTTATATAATTTTTTTTAACATAATTAAATTTTTATAATTTTATAATTATTTAAATCTTAATATCTTTATATATTTTATTGCAATATTATTAATAATTCATTATATTCAATTGAAATCAAAACAAAATAATTTAATATATCTTATGACATAGTAAACTACAAATAAGATTTTAGCAAATGTCTCTAGATGCCTCAAAGAGCTTCTAATTAAACCTCTAAATATATACACCTATTATTTTCTTCTTAAGTGTGATTTGTTCTTCATTATTCATGATGTAATCTCTAATAGTTTTTCTCTTTACCATGTTTGTTTTCTAAAAAAAAAGATTAACT
>JBBPBR010000008.1:14784395-14815452 GCA_037974775.1 Cicer pinnatifidum
ATTTGTAAGTGTTTTTATTTGATTTTTGTTGATGTAAATATTATTGTGTTGTTTTTGGTCCTTGTTCTTACAAAATTGATTTTGATTGAAATTGAAGCGTGCAATTCTTTATATCTCTGATTATTGAAGATCTAAAATTCAATATTATATACATCGTAAAGATTCATTCCAATAAAAACTAATTTTACAAAAACTAAAACAAAAGAGTAAGTACAAACAAAAAAATTGTAAGGACTAAAATGAAACAAAAAAATATATCAACGACTAACACATAATTACATGGATAAATGATAATTTAAGGCTATCGTCAACCTACTATGCGAAAAATAGGATTTTACAGTGCTTTTTTAAAACCATTTACAATGTTTTTTCAAAAAACTAAGCGCTGTAAAAAGATACAACAACATTTTTTAAAATAAAAAGCGCTATAAAATAGGTAGATATATTGTACGTTTGTTATGCACCTTTTACAGCGCTTATTTGAAAAAGCGCTGTAAAAAGTGCATTCAATATATACATTATTATGCACCTTTTACAACGCTTATTAAAAAGAGCGCTGTAAAAGGTGCACTTAATATATGCATTATTATGCACCTTTTACAGCGCTTATTGAAAAGAACATTGCAAAAGGTGCATTCAATAAATGTATTATTATGCACCTTTTACAGCGCTTATTTGAAAAAGCGTTGTAAAAGATGCACTCAATATATGAAGAAGCGCTGTAGAAGGTGCATTCAATATATGCATTATTATGCACCTTTTACAGCGCTTTTTTCAAAAAGCGCTGTAAAAGGTGCATTCTTATTTTAGTTTTATTTAAAAACGTTGTAAATGAAATTTTTAAAAAGCGCTTTTTGGTTTTTTTTGACATTTTGTTAGAAAGCGCTGTCTTTTAATTTTTTTTCCAAAATCATTTTCATCCAGAATCAGTTCACACAATCATTTCACAATCAGTACACAACAACAAACCTATATAACTTAACTTTATAACATTACACAACAACATAACTATATTCATATACATATTCAGATATTATACAACAACACATATTCATATAACTACATATTCACAACTTTTCAAATGTGCCCTATTCATATACATATAACTAACAAAATTACACAAAATAGAACTAGCTACCATATATTCAGATCCCTTGCAGCATGCTATTTCCTAGCAAATCAAATAATTTTCATTTCAATCACATACTGACACCAGTCTTCCTTTAATTCAATTAGATCTTTCTCAGAGTATGTTGGACTGGAATTGTCAAAGCACTGTGCAATATAAAAATTGAACATAAATAAGTTAGAATCAAATATATACATAATTTATATATGAAAATCAAATAATGAAAATATCGTACCGTTTCTGGGATAATAGTTTGATTCCTATCAACAATCTCCTTAATGAATCGCAATATATAGTACCCACAATCGATGTTGTTAGTTTGACGAGGGCACTATAAAATAAAACATATAAGTCAACAAAATATTTGTCCATTGATTGTAAATGAAATTTTAAAGGCATATATTTCAAACCTTTATTGGAATCCACGTGATGTTATTTGACTTTTGCTTCGACACTGTTATATATATATATATATATATATATATATATATATGTAAGAAATAAATTAATATTACTTACGTGTCGAACATAGTCTTTATATCGGAGTGATTTTTGTAATTGTCGTGCAAGGGATCTAAATAGTATATAACTTCAGAGGTCGCATTGATTGCAAATAGCACCCAATGTGCCCTACAACAACAAAAATTTAGTTGGAAATTTTGTTTACACAGCTAATAAATTAAGATCTCATAAATTAAAAAAGATATAAATAAATAATATATAATTACGTACCCTGAATTATATGGTACAAGGAACAACTTATCATTCTCTATATTTCCTAATAGGATATCTACAATGTATTTCTTTACATTCACTGGATCGAGTTTACACATCGAAAGCTTATACGGAGACAAGAATGAATATCTATTTGACAATCTGCGCGTGCACACCAACTTCTCATACAAACCTTCAATGAAAATTTCAAATTAGATTAATTACCAATAAATTAAATTAATTACCAATAAATGCAATTAACAGTAATTTTTACCTAATGTATAAGCTGATGACAGTAGCACTCAGCTCCTTATGGTTGAGAAGTTCGTATATGTGCTCCTTTTCAAGTAGTTTTTCATACTCATCTCCGAATATAGCTTTATTCGTGTTTATGATGTGTGAATCGTCGTTGTTGCCCATATTCCTTTTTACTTGTATGTCAAGACACGACCCATATTTAGCAAGGTATGACTGACTTATTTTAGGAGCAACAACAACTGATTTTCCCGATCCTGTTTTCTAGCAGCAACTTTGGCAGCTTTATTACCCTTCAGCTTTTGAAGTTTGTCAGCTTTATTACCCTCCAATTTTTGAAGTTTGCCGGCTTTATTTTTACCACAAAAATCCAGTTGTGGTGCGACAACTAGTTTATTCTGACAGCTGGTTTGCTGTGCGGGTGGTTTATTAGATTGAATCTGAAAAAATGAGGTTAAATGTTAGTTTATGGAATCTGAAAAAATGACAAACCTTACAGAATAAATGTGACAAATCTTTTTCGGCGATGTAACTGACTCGTTTATGAGAATCTTCTTATCATTCCCTTTAGGCTTTGTCTGAATCTAAATATAAATGTGAAATTAAAGTTAACAGCGGAAAAAAATCAGTAATTAAATATACAAATCAATTAAACATACATTTCAATTAATTAAGCATACCTTATCAATGACAACAAGATGTATGGGCCATGTCACGTAACTACCAACTGCTTCGCCCAAAAAATTCATATTTGCATCATTGTCTGGTATAGGCAACGGTGCATTTGGTTCTAAAGTAATAACATGTGATACTTTGATATGGCCCGCAAGAATCGGTGTGTTGTGCAATACTTCTCCCGAAGTATTGTACAATGTTCCTTTTCCGACCTTGCGATGAGTAGGGGAGGATAAGTATAACACGCAAGGAGTGACACCCTAAATCAATGGTTAATACATAAGTAATTACATAAGTAAGTAATTAATAACCTCGGGAAGTCTTTTGAGACCAATGTTGCAACTCACGTTTTCACTCTCCATTTGTATTTCACGTTGGAGCTGATCCGGAAGTTGCTTGTCTTTATTCGTCTTCACCAAGAGTGCCACTTGCTCTAATAGGAATTTGAGCTTCTCTAATACTTCCTCATTAGATGGATTTTGGCGCTTCTCTTGTGAAAAATAACTTTTAGGAGTTACACCAAATTCTTTCCCCCTCACACGACCAGAATATTCAGGAACATTAAACACTTTACCGAGAATGTCCCTGCAACTAGATTTGTTGTCCTCTTGATTTTCCGAACATTGTTTGAGATTCTCCTGAAATACACGTAGGATTAAAAAGATAAGTTCAATACCATTTTTAAAATACAATATTAAAAAATATTAAAGTGATAATATACTTACACAAAGTTGTATTACTTTTTGAACATTTTCGTTATCAACCACTCCATCCTTATTTACACGAGCTTCCTTCCACAAGATATGATGACCCAACGGTTGATCGGATTGGGTGTCTTGTAGCTATTCGTTAAGATCATAAACAAAATATTAGTTAGAAACTATAGTTTATAATATAATGTACAACAAAAAAGATATAGTTTCTTTCTGACCTCGTCAACAACAAAAGCAGTCTGCAAATGAAATAAAGATATAGTTTGAATAAAGTATTTCAATGAAAAAAATTATAAATGACAAAAGAGTGGATAAAAAGAGTTACTTGTATATCGTTCCACAATATATTTTTCGTATCCTTCAACGCCTTATCTCTCCAATGGTCAACTGTAATGGGGATATTCTGACGAATAACAGCTCCAATGTAACTTACAAACATGGAGCTTTTGGGGTCAATTGGCTGACCATTCTCATTCCATCCAACCCAATAAACTCATATAGTAAGTACATGCTTTCAAAAAAGATAAAAAAAATAAACAGCAAACGGAGTATAATATATCTCAAATTTTATGCCACTGTTCCTTGCTTTTATGACATTTTGCATTATGGTTACACCATGTTTGACTTCATTTTCGTAAGTCTTAGTGTTGACAACTTCCTCATTTTGACAATCTAAATCCTTGTTGGTATCCATTTATCTACAACAAGTTCAACATGCAGTTAAGTATAACTTCAACAAGTTCAACATGTAGTAGTCTAAGTACGTATTAGTATAAGTTCAACATGCATTTTAGTGATAACAAAAAATTAATAACATCAATACCTGAATAGTGAGAAGAAATACGTAGGGTTCGTAGGAGAAGGAACACGTAGGGTTTGTAGGAGAAATGCGCAGAAACACAGTTCGCAATAACTGAAGTATGGTTCGAAGAAATACTTAATGAGTGTTACGTATTTCAATGAGAAGAGATGGTTTGTAATGGGAGAGATGATCGTGGATGGAAATATGGTTCGCAATGAGAGAGATGTTCGTGGAAATATGGTTTGCAATGGGAGAGATGATAGGGTTCGCAATGAAAAGAACGATGATGACACTATCGTAATGAAGTTTACGTAATGAAGAGGAAACTGAAGCAGTTTACTGTTATATATAAAACCCTATTAAAGCGCTTTTTTAGAAGCCTTTTACAGCGCTTGTTGGAAAAGCACTCTAAAAGACCTCCATATTTTATTTTTAAAAGCCTTTTCACAGCGCTTGTGGGAAAAGTGTTGTAAAATACCTCTTTGTTTTCTTATGTTATATGATTGTTTTTTAAAACCCTTTTACAGTGCTTGTTGGAAAAGCGCTCTAAAAGACCTCCTTATTTTAGTTTTAAAAGTATTTTTACGGCGCTTGTGGGAAAAGCGCTGTAAAATACCTCTTTGTTTTCTTATGTTATATGGCTATTTTATTAAAAGCTTTTTACAGCACTTGTCAAAAAAACGCTCTAAAAGACCTCCTTATTTTATTTTTAAAAGCCTTTTACAACGCTTGTTAGAGAAGCGCTCTAAACGGCCTCCTTATTTTATTTTTAAAAGCCTTTTTACAACGCTTGTGGGAAAAGCGTTGTAAAAGACCCTTTTAACTTGGTATAAAACAAAGCTTTGTGACCTCCTTATTTTATTTTAAAGGCTTTTATAGCGCTTATGGACAAAAGCGCTGTAAAATTACTAGTTTATATTTAGTTCAGTTCAAGTAAAATACCTATATTTGGATTTTTTTTTCTTCCAAATAATTAATTAAATACATATATATATATATATATATATATATATATATATATATATATATATATATATATATATATATCAATGCTAAATTATATGGTCAGTTCATATTGAGATGACCAGTTCAAGATGAATTCCAAGTACTAAAATAAATTTTTCAAGTTCAATATAAGCAGAAAATCAGTTATGGCAGGTCAAACGTACATTAAATTATATGAACTTAGTATAAAACATTAAGATCAAACTAAATATAAGCAGAAAATCAAATACAGTTCAAGCTAAATACTAAAAATATTCAATTTTGGTAGATCAAACAATTAAATTACATGAACTCATTTCAGATTATATGGCTTATATAAAACAATTAAACATGTACATTAAGATGTCCTTCTTCTTTTTCTGGTGGGATTCACATTTGTTTATCCATTAACGATACGAAACGATGGATTAATCCAAATTCCCTCATCATGATTATCTCTAAGATATAAACCATCATCAGTTGAATCAATTTCATATGGTTGTGATGTTGCAAATAAAAGATCATTACCAACATCTTCATCATTATTGTTATCATCACTTATTTTATTGGTCAATAGGACAACAGACCATTTATCATTAGCATGATCAGTGACATAAAACACTTGTTGAGCTTGAGACGCTAAAATAAAAGGCTCGTCATTTTTGGCGTAGTGACCATTAATGGAATAAAATTAAATATTATATATATTGCATGGACTCATTTCAATAAAAAATATTAGTTTTACATGGACAAAAATAAAAGAACAAGGACCAAAAACAAAAATAAAATAAAATAAAAAATCAAACAAAAAATTTACATGGACTAAAATAAAAGAAACATAATTACAAAGAACAATCATATATTTAAGCCAAAAACTAACTTATGATTAAAATTTTAAGGGTTATGTATGTTTATGTCCCTAACAATTGACCGAGTTTTTGTTTTAGTCATATGAAAAACATAACTTTATATTATGTTCTTATGATATAAGTTTCTCGTTTTTTTTGTCATTTTATGTCATCTATTCATCCAAGTTATATGATGACATGCAACATCATATTTCAATGTCACGTAGCATTAAATTATCAATGTATGTCACGTAGCATTAAATTATCAATGTCACCTAACATTCAATGGACCACTTAACAAATGGCTCCTTCAACACCCCCTCCATGCATTAACCCACAAATCACTCCAAAATGAAAAATCATCACCACTTGAAGTTGACTCCAAAAAATAGAAGAAACGAAATTCATGCTGAAAGTGAAACTTATTGTCGACCTTATCATTCTTTTATCTTCCTGATCTTCATTCTAGGAAAGTGAACTACCACACTAGTTTACAAATCAAGAGTTGTAGTTACCTCATATTCATTTGTTGATTAATTGCATTGAATTAGACCATACCTTCATACATCATGTATTTTAATTATATACGACAGTTAATGTATTAGCCTATACTAATTTTTTATTTACACTATATATAGGACATTTACAATATAAGCAAACTTTCATGAAAAAGAGTCTTCCAGTTATATACATGATTACTTTTCAAAATGGTTTAAGCAACAAGTATTAACTTGCCTAAGGGTGGCACACTTACTTTTTGAATAGATACAAAGTTGATACATGGGGGAAAATTAACAATGGTGTTTACGTTTAAACATATTTACGAATTGACTTACAATTATTTAGACCACAATAACAAATTAGTGTTAATTATTGTGAGTGATTTGACCAAATACAAATGATGAACTACAAGAAGTTTTGGTCCACTTACAAGAAAGTGAATAAGGATGATAGCGGTGAGCTTTTCAAAATATTTAAGGTAAATTGAGTTAATTTTTTAAGAATTTTGATACATTGTGGCATTATATATAGTCTAATAATTATATATATTGATTGTAGACCAAATGTTTGTGGAAATCTGAATACAAGGCTAAAATATAAAATAAATTTCACTTCAAAGCTAAATATCATCTCTCTAATATACCTGGGCTACTTAATTATGCAAAATTTCGAAAGCAATCTGAGATGGAATAAAAGAACAGAGCTTCAGAGAAAGGAAGGTGTCTGTCTACACACAGTGGGCTGCATCAGTGCTGCACGATCAAATATTAACTTGGTAAAAATATATTTAACTCATAATTATTCTATATTTATTTGTATATATTTATTAGGCTTAATTGCACTTTTGGTCCCCCTATTATAGGTAAAAATTGAAAGTAGTCTCCCCATTTTGTTTGTCCCCAGTTTTAGTCCCCCAAACAGAATTTGAGTCCAAATCATTATGAGTTGTCATTTTTTAATGATGTATCAATAAAAGGGTGACGTGGTAGACGTTTATGTGGAATAAACTCATTATTATATTATTTTTCATTAAAAAATATAATTTATATTTTTAAAAACCATTATTATAATTGTGACAATATTTTTAAAAATTCAATTTAATTATTAAAATTAAGTTAAAAGAAAAAACACCTAAAATCATAAACCCTAAACAAATCAAAATCAAAAACATTCACTCATGAACCCTAAAATCAGGATTTCTTCCTCCTTAACAACACTGGTAATGAACACCTTCGATGCTTGCGACGACGGGGTGGGCTTGAGGTGATTTGATGCAATCGAAAGGGGAAACTGAATTTGAGAAGAAGTGGGTATTGAGAGTGAGGAAATTAGGGTTAGGATTTGTTAGGTTTTTTTTCTTTCAAGAATATGCTTCGCAACTTATTTCTAAATTTGTTGAGCTTTTTTAGTGGATGAATAGTTGGAAGAAACTGTTGAACAATTTGGGTTCTGTTTAGAATTTTGTATTTTTAGTGAAAGTTAAAATTTTTAATTAGTAACTGAAGGCACTGCACAGAATCATGAAGAAAGGTGAGAGGTTTTTTGAGAACCAAGAAGACAAGGCTATGTTGGAATCTGTGTTAGGTACTGAAGTTGTTACCTTTTTTAGCTCAGCTGTTTCAAAACAAGTATTTTCCGATGTCGTTGTTCCGCCTAAATGGATTTGGGTATCCACAAAAGGTTGTGTCATCTTGTTAAGGGTTCCAAGTGGAGTTACACGATTTTGTGGCAGGTTGCAGGTTTGAAATCTGGTGGCTATGTATTGAAATATGGTGATGGACACTGTGAGGATCCTAATGTGGAAAAAAGGAATGAGAAGGATGGGGAGAAAGATGATTTCAGGAGGAAGGTTTTGGAGAAGCTTCATGCATGTTGAGGAGGAAGTTGAGCTTGAAGGGGGAGATGGAGGCCATGTTGATTTTAAAGAGGAAGAAATCCAGAATTTTTTATTTTGATTTGTTTAGGGTTTATGATTTTAGGTGTTTTTTCTTTTAACTTAATTTTAATAATTAAATTGTATTTTTAAAAATATTGTCACAATTATAATAATGGTTTTTAAAAAATATAAATTATATTTTTTAATCAAAAATAATATAATAATGAGTTTATTCCACATAAGCGTCTGCCACGTCACCACACATTATTAAAAAAATTGACAACTCATCATAATTTGGACTCAAATTCTATTTGGGGACTAAAACTGGGGACAAACAAAATGGGGGGGACTAAAACTGGGGACAAACAAAATGGGGGGACTACTTTCAATTTTCACCTATAATAGGGGGACCAAAAGTGCAATTAAGCCAATAATATATAACAAGTTATATTGGTCCCTAAAAAATAGTGTGTATCGATATTATAAATATTTTAGTTAATATTTTTAGTTAATTTATCGATGTAAATATTACAATAGTATTTATTAAAGTGATTAAATTAAGAGTTTTATATATTTATTTATTTAATTTTAATTTTTGTAGTTGAATAAATTGTTTCTACAATTGAAATTAAGATTATATTTTTAATTAAAAATCTAACAAAAAAACTTCATTTCAAAATAAATTTAAAAGATAAAATAAAAAAATCTGATGACGTTAAATTTAAAATATAGATAAATTCATTCATAGTAGACATATTATTAAACTATTGGTAATTTAATTTAATAGTATTAAAATACTTTTAAATGTACTACATAAATCCTCTTATTATAAATAGTTTTCTAATTTATAATTATTTTATAAACTTAAATATCCTCTTGATCCCTCTTTGTTCAAATTTAATTTTTGATTTTTTTTTTAATGTGCAATTCTGGAACCCCTAGTTCACAGTGATGAGATATTTTTGGTTTTCCTTTATTTTTTTATGATGTAGCCATTTCATTGATGACATGACATGGTAGCGATGTGACACCGGTGAGACTGAAGAAAAGATGACACATCCACATTTAATTTTTATACACAGTATTAATTTATAAATTTAATTTTATAATTAAACTAATAAGAAATATGTGCTTTATCGCACTCGTGATACGTTTGTATTTTAACCCGTGCTTTTCATAGGTGACACGTTTCTATTTTACACATATTTCATTTAGATTTCAAATTAAAAATTTAATTTTATATATTAACAAAAAAATGTTTGTCTCATATTTTTTTATATTTATTATTAATAAATATTTATTTCGTATTTATTTTAATATTTATTAATGACAAAAAATTGTCTAGTTTTTTTAATATTTATTAATAATAAATATTTATCTCGTATTTTTATATAATAATAATAATAAATACTTTTTTTGTGTATTTTTAATATTTAAAAATGATAAATATTTATGTCATATTTTTTATATATAATTTATAAATATTTATATCATAATATATTTATTATTCACAAATATTTATCATACCATGGAATTTTGGCGTTGAAGATGCTCAAGCTGTTTTCAATATTATTGCAAACGAGAACAGGTAGAAAATTCAAACATTATCTATGCAATCCAACCAAGATTCTTAAATGGTAATTTTGTTTTTGGGTTGATACTAGATTAACATTAACTTATCAACAATTTTGAGATGTCATGACTTTGGACTCCACATATAAGACTGCAAGTACAATATGCCATTTGCTTTCGTTTGTTGGTTTGAATATTCATCATCAATCAATTTTATTTGGTTGTGCTTTATTACTAGATGAGTCAGAAAGTTATTTTAGTTGGTTGTTTGAAACTTTTCTTGAGGCAATGGATGGAAACAAAAGCTGATGTCTATCATAACTGATCAGGATTTAGCAATGAAAGCTATTTTAGCAAAAGTGTAAACTTTTCTCTTCTATTCAAATTTTTATCAATTCTTCAACAAAGGAATAATTTTAATATGTGAAACTTTACATAAAATTTGTAAGTGAGTAATCAATTTAGTTTAGTGAATACTTCAATGAAAGTATTTTAACAACAAAAATTCATAGAAATTTAAGAAAATGAAGCGTTTCTGAATAAAATCCAAATATATTTCTAGAAAAACAAGTTTACAATATTCAGTATTAATTTACATTACAAATCACTAGTATTTACATAGGAACATAATTATCTACTCAAGATTGCTTTTGACAAATTGTTCAAAGAAAAAAGATCAACAAAGACAAAGTCAAGCATCAAGTGCAAACAAGCAAGACCAATCTCTAGATTGATAAAGTAACAAGTACAACCTTGATAAGACACTTCAGTCTATGCACGAAACAGGAAAAAAACATATAACAGTTGTTAATTACTCTTAGTTCAAGCACTTACTCAAAACAGAAATGAAGATCATTATGGTTTATTATCAAGATCATTTTGGTTATTTCATTTATGGGCAAAGATAAAATTAATCATTTTCCATAGTCCATACCTTAATATAAACACATGTCAAGACAACTCAAAACAATACTCAAGCCCAAAAGTCTAACTAAAGACCCAAAGAAGTAAACAACATCAAGATCAATCTCCAAATTGATGAGCTATGAGTAAGGACAACAGGGACACTACTGTTGAACCTTTTTTTTGCAGAAAACACATCATGTTTTTCAGACAAATGACTGACACTAAACAACTACTAAATCACTCATCCACATTTTCCATACAATACAAAACCAAGAACATTCTGGTTTTGCAAAATAATATTATCGTTATTCTCTTTTAAAGATAGAATTAAAACAAATCATTTTTCACAGTCCAAACTACAATTTAAAGAATATCAAGACTGTTTAAATCAATGGTGAAGCCCAAAACATAGGTTGAATGTCCAAAGGAGGAAAACATCTTCAAGATTGATCTCTGTAACACCCCATTTTTCAAAGCGATGGTGTATTTTTTTTTTCAAAAGAAATTAAAATAAAACAGAGAAAATAAATAAGGAAACACCTTTGGGTAAATAATTAAGTCATAATAATTTACAAGCAGCGGAATAGTTTTTCGAAACATGAGTCCAAAATATTTACACATCAAAAAGTGGTACAGTCTTCCACTTTGAAATAAACACAATTCAAAATAAAGACATATGTTCCCTCTATGTCAACCTAATCTGATCATTCTACAAAAACTATACACCCTGAGTGATCTCCACGCGCCCCGTAAGATCCTCCTAACATAGCTCCAGTCAAGCATTCCCATCTACATTCCCATCCGTAGGGTACGAACAGGTAGGATTGTCCTGACTCTCATCTGAGGGCAAAGCCCAGATTTCCACAATAGTTGTAAAGGGTCACCAACCGAAATTAACAGTTAACACATAACATTTAAGTTTTTAAATGCACAAAATACCTTTTCAACTTAGCATGCACCTTAAAAGTGTTTCCATATGCTAAAAATTCATAAACAAGGTTGAAAAATGAAGTTTTTAACAAAACAACATTTGTGTATTCGAATACAGCATCTTTGTATTCGAATACAAGGCTATTTCAGCATTCAGCAGCAAAACAGCATGTCTGTATTCGACTACAACAGTCTGTATTCGACTACACAGCACGTCAGTGGCAAAACAGCATGTCTGCATTCGACTACAACAGTTTGTATTCGACTACACAGTAAGTCAGTGGCAAAAACAGCATGTCTGTATTCGAATACAGCCTGTTGTATTCGAATACACATCAGACAGCAGCAAAAAAACAGCATAATTCAGCATTTTTCAGCTTTTCAAACGGTTTCGAAATCAATCAACACTTACCCACAAATCCAAACAATCAAACTTAGCAATTATAACGCAATCACCACGACATCTTGAGTTTCGAAACAGTTTTGCAATCAATCACACTTACTCAAAACTCCAAAACAAATCACTTAGCGATTATAACACAATTACCACGACATCTTAAGTTTCGAAATGGTTTTGCAATCAAACACGCTATCACACACTTCCCAAACATCCACACTTGGCAATTATAACACAATCACCACAACAACATTAGTTTCGAAATGGTTTTGCAATCTAACATACCATCACACAATTCCAAAACATAGTTCTTAGTACAATCAACACAATCACAATTTGAATCAAACACACTTACACATAGTTTCAAAACATAACACTTAGCAAAATTAACACAATCATAATTTGAATCAAACACACTTATAATACAATTACTACACGGACAAAACGAACCAACAATTCACAATTTACCAAGGTGTAGTCTCTCACGGACAAACACCTGTGCAGTCTCTCACGGACAAACACAATTCACCAGGGTGTAGTCTCTCACGGACAAACACCTGTGCAGTCTCTCACGGACAAACACAATTTACCAAAAACGTAAGTCGTAAACATACCACCTATCACGGGTCAGTACTGTTTACCGAGGTGCCACCTATCACGGGTCAGCACAACTTACCAAACGTAAATCGTAAACGTACCACCTATCACGGGTTCAGTACTGTTTACCGAGGTGCCACCTATCACGGGTCAGCACAATTTACCAAAAACGTAAGTCGTAAACATACCACCTATCACGGGTCAGTATTGTTTACCGAGGTGCCACCTATCACGGGTCAGCACAACTTAACCAACGTAAATCGTAAACGTACCACCTATCACGGGTTCAGTACTGTTTACCGAGGTGCCACCTATCACGGGTCAGCACAATTTACCAAAAACGTAAGTCGTAAACATACCACCTATCACGGGTCAGTATTGTTTACCGAGGTGCCACCTATCACGGGTCAACACAACTTAACCAACGTAAATCATAAACGTACCACCTATCACGGGTCAGTACTGTTTACCGAGGTGCCACCTATCACAGGTCAACACGATTTACCAAAACACACATAAGTAAACAAGACATTAAGAGATTCCCCATTCCTAAATCTCATTTAACTTAAAACGATTTTCAAAGTAAAACATTAAGCAAATAGACATATTAAGAGATTCCCCATTCTCAATATACTTTTTACTTAAACGATTTCCACAACAAAACATTCAGTAAACAAGACATTAAGAGATTCCCCATTCTTAATACTCATTTACTGAAACGATTTTCAAAAACAAACATTGAGTAAACAAGACCTTAAGAGATTCCTCATTCTTAACGCCCAGTTAACTTAAACGATTTTCAAAACGACATTAAGTAACCAAGACATTAAGAGATTCCCCATTCTTAACGCCCAGTTAACTTAAACGATTTTCCCAAACACACATTAAGTAAACAAGACATTAAGAGATTCCCCATTCTTAATACTCATTTAACTTAATGGTTTTCAAATTCCACGCAAAACAACTCAAACATATTATCAACCCACATCAAAACACATCAATTCATTTTTCCACAAAATCCAACCAAACACATATCAAATTTCATCAGTATCAATTAAGAACACGTCAAACAACGAACATAAATGAACACAATCCACTACTCAAACACACAAGTTTCATTTACTCAAAATCATACATAAATGAGTTTAAATTCATTTTCCAAGAAACATTCATCAATATAACCAAAACCTAACTCTAAGATTTTACCCATAAAACCTTAGATACCTTTTTTCCCAAATCAATACTCCAACCCTAACGAAATTTGTTTCCACACAACCACAGATAAGGCCCTAAATGCAAACTAAAAGTTTGGAAGGAGCCCTTACCTTATCGTTAGCTTTAACTTCGATTTACGGCACCGCGATCAATTTCGGTAAATTTTCCGCTCGCAACGCCGCTTCCAAAATTGGTCCACTAGCACCGTAGCACGGAGGTGAGCAACCTTCCCTTCTATCACTTCTTGAAACGAAGCTTGGATCTAGAAGAAACGGAGGGGTTTGTGTTTGAATCTCAAATACCGTTTTTCTTCGTTTTCGAATCAAAGTGGAAGAGTGGGGTTGCGAAATCCTTGTTCTAACACTCACCCAACCTTGGGTTTCTATTCTTGAACTTAAAGGAAGCAAGGAAAACGAAAAATGGAAGAAAAAGGGAGAAGGAGAAGGGTTCGCGAATGGGAGGGCTTCGTTTCCTCTTTTTCCTTTCTCTGTTTGCTATTCTTTCTCTCTTCCTTCCTCTGTTTCCTTTCCTTTCCATCGTATACATATATATATATATATATATATATATATATATATATATGCAACTTATATATATTTATATTTATGTATATTTAAATATATATATATATATATATATATATTAATTAAACCAAAACAATATCTAAATATCTAGATATTTTAGATATTTGTAGAATCATCATTTCCACAATACCTCCCGTCACTTCCCAAACCATTTTGATAAAAATATCTATTCTCGTCGCAACTCAATTGACAGATAATATTTTCTGCAACCCGAGATATTTTTAACAAAATTGTCCAGTATTAAATTCTTTGTAACGTAATCAAATTATTCTCCGACATATAATTTTAATCCAATCTCCAAAAATATATTTTTGGCATTTAACTCACTAAATACCAAAAACTGGGCTAACAGCCTAAGAAACTTAACACAAAATACCCTAAAATTGTATAACTTAGGATTTAAAATTACGGGTCTTACATTACTACCCCCCTAAAATTAGTTTCGTCCTCGAAACTTAAAGTACGAGTAGCAATCCTCACTAGGTTTGTGCTCAAATTCAACATACCAGTCACAACTTGTTTCACCTAGCCTTCTCGAAAAAAGTGTTGCCTACCCCTTTTCAAAGGGTGCTTAATAACTCTGCATCCATTCATAGTCGGTAAGGCTCATCCATTCCATTCAACATGGTTTTGTCTATGATCGACAAGAGATTAAGGATGATCAATCCCTCAATTTGTCAACAAATAACCAACAACCATGATAGTGGCTTAGACTATCTTAACCGAACTGTAATAGCGCTCCTTGCAACTTACAACTGAGGTTATCTCAATGTACAAGCAGTCAACAATCTTCTCAAGGTCCTTTGAGTTTCCCTTATTTTCCTATAACTTTGATCCTGTCGATGAAGTAAAATATCCCATACCTATGTCACGTAGCCTCATTTGCATCCACTTAGTACGAAACATCCATTTGGTATCGAACTGAAACACTTAGAATGACCCCAACACACTGAGCACAGAACAATCACTACATCCGAGAACTCCTAAATTTCTCCCTTGTCCACAAATCCTCGATTTTTCTTAAGTCGTACAACTACGTCAAACTGTAGTGTTCTTATCAGTATGTTATTTCCAGTCATAAATTTAATAATTCCATCACCACATATGCTTGGTGATCGAAGCTTCCTCAAATATTTTTGATATCATTCCAAAGACTATACCCCTTGGGACACACAAACTTCCTTCCAGTTTAGTACTTCATTTCAAGAGTCACGTTTTCCATTAAAATCCAACTTGAATTTAATTCACAGATCAAGGTCTACATTTGTCTCATGCCTAACACCTCAAATTCACGCTTCACTAGAAAATTTCTTACATACTTCGCAATTATGCACAACTCGAAAATAATCCTCCTACCTCTACTGCCAACATTCATTCTGATACTTCTTAATTTCACTGTGTCCTTCATTTGCAACTTGATGATTATCCTTTCATTATGATAGGTCAACCGCATTGTATTCACTCCATCACTTTTCCATTTATACAAACCTTAAATTTCTACCTCGAACCTTGATACATCTTCATTATAGTGATTCCAATAAATCAAGGCTTACTAATTCCCACCAAACTTTTCCATTTCATGTTCAATTGTTTCCTATCAAGCAAACATTTAACTCCTTTGATTGACGAACACAATAACAATCCCCATGACATGCTCTCAAGTGATGTCTTTATATCTTGGCATACCTTTATAATAAAAATGTCTGAATTATAGGTGAGATAATTCCTTTCCTGAATCTTTAATTCCCACAAGCTACATCTCTATGTGCTGCTCCCACAAATTTCTTGGCACATTTTTCCAATATTTGTTTCACTTGTTGGATTCTTATTCCTTCACAACCTATCAAAATATTAAAGTCCTCTTAGTAATTTCCATCCTTTAATAGACTCTCAAACTTATATTACCGCAATCTCAAGTATTCTCGTACTTGATACTTCAAATTCCACTTAATGGTAACATAGAGCTCAATACATCAAGGCTTAACTCATTATGTTTTTCTGAACATCGCTCAAAATTCACACTTACGTGTCTATAGTTTCATCCAATATCACTATCCATATTTTCTATCTCCTAAACAACAAAGAGATTTGTCACTTATCAACAAAATATATATTCTCACTCTTATACTCGTCATGAGATTCATACTTAATAATCCAAGTTGCGACTCTAGTCTAACTCGAATGCTCGACTTTATCCCTCAAGGTATCGACTATTCCTCAAAGCGTATTTTATCTATCCAAATGAGTATTCACTCCTAATGTGCAACGCTCCCTTAACTTCAATACCAGTCTCTTTCATTGACACCTAAGCACCAAATGTTATTCCAAATGGAAGTCTCATCTTCTCAACAATTCCATGATGTTCACATCTCTTTGACAGTTGTCAAACTTCATCCAGTTTCATCCTGAAATCTACCAGGAAAACATCTAATACTTTTCTTAACAAAAGTCCTCAACTTAAATCTTTACTGGAAATCCCTTATCAGTCTAATGTTAATTCATCCATACTCATCATCTTCGAGTTAACACCAACACATAGCTTCTATGTCCTTAGAACCATTTCATAAACTCCATGCCGTCAAACTTTGCTTCATCACTGCCTGACAATCCGTCATCTCGAAGATCTTTTCCATTCCTTGAATCCACTAATAAGCTTTTTTCTGAGTTCTCATCACCCTTGAACTTTGGAGGATGGTAACGATGAAAATATTTCAATCCTTTTGACTTAATAGCATAAATTCCTTTCCCCCTCTTCTCCAGATCCCGTAGAGTCTTTGCAGCAGTTCGTGCAACAACGAAACATCCATGTTATTTGTAGCTTCAACCATTTGATCATCCTTACTAACGTTCATCCTTGCAACGTCGTTCCCTCTTGGAGGTAGTGTTTCCGAAAAACCACCATCAAGAAGAAGTGTTAACACCACTTCGAATAATTCCAAAACTAAGTTTCGAATATATCAACACATAATAACTACCCCTGATCTGACAACTCAGACCAATTACCCCGACGCATGATCAGATAACGACTCACAACCTACAGGTTGACTTACAATCTATAACCAAAGGTTCCACAGCCCCCAAAGAAAACCAAACCAAAGCTCTGATACCACAATGTAACACCCCGTTTTTCAAAGCGAGGGTGTATTTTTTTTTTCAAAAGAAATTAAAATAAAACAGAGAAAATAAATAAGGAAACACCTTTGGGTAAATAATTAAGTCATAATAATTTACAAGCAGCGGAATAGTTTTTCGAAACATGAGTCCAAAATATTTACACATCAAAAAGTGGTACAGTCTTCCACTTTGAAATAAACACAATTCAAAATAAAGACATATGTTCCCTCTATGTCAACCTAATCTGATCATTCTACAAAAACTATACACCCTGAGTGATCTCCACGCGCCCCGTAAGATCCTCCTAACATAGCTCCAGTCAAGCATTCCTATCTACATTCCCATCCGTAGGGTACGAACAGGTAGGATTGTCCTGACTCTCATCTGAGGGCAAAGCCCAGATTTCCACAATAGTTGTAAAGGGTCACCAACCGAAATTAACAGTTAACACATAACATTTAAGTTTTTAAATGCACAAAATACCTTTTCAACTTAGCATGCACCTTAAAAGTGTTTCCATATGCTAAAAATTCATAAACAAGGTTGAAAAAAGAAGTTTTTAACAAAACAACATTTATGTATTCGAATACAGCATCTTTGTATTCGAATACAAGGCTATTTCAGCATTCAGCAGCAAAACAGCATGTCTGTATTCGACTACAACAGTCTGTATTCGACTACACAGCAAGTCAGTGGCAAAACAACATGTCTGTATTCGACAACAACAATCTGTATTCGACTACACAGTAAGTCAGTGGCAAAAACAGCATGTCTGTATTCGAATACAGCCTGTTGTATTCGAATACACATCAGACAGCAGCAAAAAAACAGCATAATTCAGCATTTTTCAGCTTTTCAAACGGTTTCGAAATCAATCAACACTTACCCACAAATCCAAACAATCAAACTTAGCAATTATAACGCAATCACCACGACATCTTGAGTTTCGAAACAGTTTTGCAATCAATCACACTTACTCAAAACTCCAAAACAAATCACTTAGCGATTATAACACAATTACCACGACATCTTAAGTTTCGAAATGGTTTTGCAATCAAACACGCTATCACACACTTCCCAAACATCCACACTTGGCAATTATAACACAATCACCACAACAACATTAGTTTCGAAATGGTTTTGCAATCTAACATACCATCACACAATTCCAAAACATAGTTCTTAGTACAATCAACACAATCACAATTTGAATCAAACACACTTACACATAGTTTCAAAACATAACACTTAGCAAAATTAACACAATCATAATTTGAATCAAACACACTTATAATACAATTACTACACGGACAAAACAAACCAACAATTCACAATTTACCAAGGTGTAGTCTCTCACGGACAAACACCTGTGCAGTCTCTCACGGACAAACACAATTCACCAGGGTGTAGTCTCTCACGGACAAACACCTGTGCAGTCTCTCACGGACAAACACAATTTACCAAAAACGTAAGTCGTAAACATACCACCTATCACGGGTCAGTACTGTTTACCGAGGTGCCACCTATCACGGGTCAGCACAACTTACCAAACGTAAATCGTAAACGTACCACCTATCACGGGTTCAGTACTGTTTACCGAGGTGCCACCTATCACGGGTCAGCACAATTTACCAAAAAGTAAGTCGTAAACATACTACCTATCACGGGTCAGTATTGTTTACCGAGGTGCCACCTATCACGGGTCAACACAACTTAACCAACGTAAATCATAAACGTACCACCTATCACGGGTCAGTACTGTTTACCGAGGTGCCACCTATCACGGGTCAACACGATTTACCAAAACACACATAAGTAAACAAGACATTAAGAGATTCCCCATTCTTAAATCTCATTTAACTTAAAACGATTTTCAAAGTAAAACATTAAGCAAATAGACATATTAAGAGATTCCCCATTCTCAATATACTTTTTACTTAAACGATTTCCACAACAAAACATTCAGTAAACAAGACATTAAGAGATTCCCCATTCTTAATACTCATTTACTGAAACGATTTTCAAAAACAAACATTGAGTAAACAAGACCTTAAGAGATTCCCCATTCTTAACGCCCAGTTAACTTAAACAATTTTCAAAACGACATTAAGTAACCAAGACATTAAGAGATTCCCCATTCTTAACGCCCAGTTAACTTAAACGATTTTCCCAAACACACATTAAGTAAACAAGACATTAAGAGATTCCCCATTCTTAATACTCATTTAACTTAATGGTTTTCAAATTCCACGCAAAACAAGTCAAACATATTATCAACCCACATCAAAACACATCAATTCATTTTTCCACAAAATCCAACCAAACACATATCAAATTTCATCAGTATAAATTAAGAACACGTCAAACAACGAACATAAATGAACACAATCCACTACTCAAACACACAAGTTTCATTTACTCAAAATCATACATAAATGAGTTTAAATTCATTTTCCAAGAAACATTCATCAATATAACCAAAACCTAACTCTAAGATTTTACCCATAAAACCTTAGATACCTTTTTTCCCAAATCAATACTCCAACCCTAACGAAATTCGTTTCCACACAACCACATATAAGGCCCTAAATGCAAACTAAAAGTTTGGAAGGAGCCCTTACCTTATCGTTAGCTTTAACTTCGATTTACGGCACCGCGATCAATTCCGGTAAATTTTCCGCTCGCAACGCCGCTTCCAAAATTGGTCCACTAGCACCGTAGCACGGAGGTGAGCAACCTTCCCTTCTATCACTTCTTGAAACGAAGCTTGGATCTAGAAGAAACGGAGGGGTTTGTGTTTGAATCTCAAATACCGTTTTTCTTCGTTTTCGAATCAAAGTGGAAGAGTGGGGTTGCGAAATCCTTGTTCTAACACTCACCCAACCTTGGGTTTCTATTCTTGAACTTAAAGGAAGCAAGGAAAACGAAAAATGGAAGAAAAAGGGAGAAGGAGAAGGGTTCGCGAATGGGAGGGCTTCGTTTCCTCTTTTTCCTTTCTCTGTTTGCTATTCTTTCTCTCTTCCTTCCTCTGTTTCCTTTCCTTTCCATCGTATACATATATATATATATATATATATATATATATATATATATATATATATATATATATATATATATATATATTAATTAAACCAAAACAATATCTAAATATCTAGATATTTTAGATATTTGTAGAATCATCATTTCCACAATACCTCCCGTCACTTCCCAAACCATTTTGATAAAAATATCTATTCTCGTCGCAACTCAATTGACAGATAATATTTTCTGCAACCCGAGATATTTTTAACAAAATTGTCCAGTATTAAATTCTTTGTAACGTAATCAAATTATTCTCCGACATATAATTTTAATCCAATCTCCAAAAATATATTTTTGGCATTTAACTCACTAAATACCAAAAACTGGGCTAACAGCCTAAGAAACTTAACACAAAATACCCTAAAATTGTATAACTTAGGATTTAAAATTACGGGTCTTACAATCTCCAAATTGATGAATTATGAGCAAAGACGCAAGTACATTGTACTTACATTATTATGCAAAAAAAAAAAAAAAAACTATGCATAAATCTGATATGGAACAGTACCAGACATGTGACAACTCATTCACATTTTCAATCAAATTCGAAAAACATTATTCATTTGTCAAAAATATTCTGACAACAATATAAACACATGTTTAAATTGCTTTAAAACAAATCTGATACGTGGGAAGTGTGTCCAACGACTATATTCATTTTAAAATGAATATTCAAAACATTTTATCACCTATAAATTGAAGATCAATTTGAAAATGAAGACAAAAGTTGAATTAACAAATCTACCAACATTTGTTTAAGTAATAACAAGTCAAAAACTCTTCAAGCAAACTTCAATTCTCTTCACTATATATTTGGATCATTATTTATTGAATTTGTATTTATTTATCTCAACAAGTGTTGAGAAGTTTCAAGATCCCAAACATTTTTATCATACACATAATTTGTAACTCAAGTCTATCTTTTACGTTAGATTGAGTGTGTTTGTAAAAATCATTTCAAGGTTGAAAGGTGATTGTAAAAATCATTTCTAGGTTAAAATGTGAAGATTGTAATTGATCAATGTGTGATGGATAACATTCTGATTCTGAAGCACAGAGTGAAAATCTCATAATTGTAGGACTGAACTAGTTTGAGTTTGGTGAATCAATATACTTTTTGTGTGTGATCTTTCTATCTCTTATCTTTAATTATTTATACACACAAATCACTCTTCATTATAAACTAATTTGTGTTATTTACTTCTAACATATCCATAATATTATGGACATTTTGTTTTAACCAAGATTGATCTTGAGTTAATTTAAATTAAACTTATGAATCAAAATTTTAAAAGGATAACAATTCAAACCCCCGTTTCTTGTGATTAACATTGCTACTTCAATCATATCTTATTGGTTTCTAACCCAACTTATATTTAGGCTAAAAAATTCAACTAGAGAGACATGATATAATAAAAATTTAGATTAACTTATTATATCATATTGGTTCATTAAATACTGAATTCAGACATAATAACTTTTTGATATCATGTCCATCAAACGGACTCTAAAAGATACTAAAAACATAACAAACATCACACAAATCTCACTCAAACTCATATTAAAAATAGTAATTTTTGTGTGTTTAAATGTAATTAAAAAAAGAATTCAACAATTTTACGCCAAAATGTAACAATATAAAAAAGTTCTTCAAGGTAGCTAGATAGATATAAAAAATAAGTGATGCTAACGAGCACTATTGAAAAATACAACAAGATTCCATTGAACAAAAAGACATGATACTTAGTAGATTTAGTATAAAAAAAGAATTTTAAGGAAGTGCATTGCAATTTTGTTTTTCTATTTTTGTTTTAAAAAATATGGTAAATTCTACCATAATTAACTTAGACAAAGTCTCAAATTCGAATTTAAAACAAAACGTCCAATCTAACAATATTGATATTTTCTAATTAAACTAATTTTGTTTTTAAGGGGAATGTTTGGTGGAATATAAATGACAATAGAACTCTATCAGTTCTAAGTGGACTTTTCGAATTCGAATTTAAAACAAAATGTCAAATCTAAGGATATTGATATTTTTTAATTGGACTAATTTTGTGTTTAAGTGACATGGAATATAAATGATAATGAAGTAGACTTCATGTGGTTGGAGGTAATCTAGGTTTGCATCAAACACTTTCTTTCAAAATATGATGCCATTGGACTTCAAGAATATAGACAGAGTAGAAAACCTCCACCTTTACAGTTATTATTAACTAATTAATTATTATTAATATTAAGGGTTAAAATTTGGAGTAAATCTAAAAATTTACTCTTGGAGTCTACAGATCTCTTTTTATTTAATTATTAAAATTTGTTTATAAGTTAGTTAATAATGACAAGGAAAAAGTTTACAATTTTACTTCTCACACCCGTCAATTTTTTTTAAACCCAAAATACCCAAATTATCCTTCCCTCTTTATTCAATTAACCACTCATTACCTTCATATCTTCATTACCTTCATCTTCATTACCTACCAACTTCAACCTTCTTCATTATTCTTCAATATTCTTTAATATTCTTCAATCATTTTGATACATTTGATGTTTCAATAAACTTGAACCATTTTGAACATCTTCATCATTTTCATCATCTTCATCATTTTTGTGAATGAAATCAACTAGGTATGTATTTGTAGCTAATGTTTTTTTTTTCAGATCTGGGTTTCGTACGTGAACTCAATTCATGTATATTCACGTGAACTTAATTCACGTAGCTTATAAAAGGAAGAAATTTTAGAATTTACGTGAATTAGGTTAACGTACACCTACGTGAATTTAATTTGCGCATAGTAATGGAGGTTTCATGTTGATGTTACATACATGAACTGGGAATACGTATGTGTACGTGAACTCATAGCACGTAGCATACATGTGAACTGAATTCACGTATACATACGTGAACTAAGTTCACGTAAGGAAAGAAATTTTTTGACATGTCATACGTACGTGAACTCAGTTCACGTAGGCTCACTTAAATTGGATTTACGTATGTGATACGTGAATTGAGTTAACTGAGTTCACGTAGGCCTACGCAGTCTCAGTTCACGTAAATGCAATAAACATGGCATTTTCAATTTTTTTTTATTGTGTTTAAGAATTGTTATATTATATTAATGTAATTTATTGGATGCAGTTAAATGGATGAAGGGGGAGACAACAATGAAGAAATGTATGAAGGTTTGGAAGGTTTGGAAGTTGGTGTTTTTGAAGAAATGTATGATGATTTGGATCGTGATTTTGAAGAAATGTGTGATGATGTGGAACCTAATTTTGGCGCTATGAATGACGGAGTTGAACATGTTATGATTGATTTGACTGATATGTTTAAAACCGGCATGATGTTTGATACACGAGATGAATTATTGAAATGGGCTATAACAGTTGGAAGGGAAAATGGAATTGTTGTTGTGATTTTTAGATCTAAAACTGCGACCGCACGACCAAGAACAAAGACAAAATTAATTCTTGGTTGTGAAAGAAGTGGTAAATATAGACCATGGAAGAATCCTAATCTTACGAGGAATACTTGGACTAGAAAATGTGATTGTCCATTTAGATTGAGAGGAACACGATCAAGTGTTGGTGATGGATGGTATTTGCATGTAATATGTGGTCTCCATAACCACGAATTGGCCAAAAAACTGATCGGTCACTCTTTCTTAGGCCGATTGTCTCAAGATGAGAAAAATGTACTTGGTGATATGACAAAGAACTTTGTAAAATCAAAAAACATTTTAATGACATTGAGGGATCACAATGTTGAAAGTTTGACGACAATAAAACAAGTTTACAATGCACGTCAAGCATATCGTTCATCACTTAGAGGTAATAGAACAGAAATGCAACATCTTTTGACATTGATGGAACGCAAATAATACGTCTATCGATATAGGAAAGTAGAGGGTTCAGATGAGTTGAGGGACATCTTTTGGGCCCATCCAGACGCTATCACTCTTGTAAATAATTTTCACATAATATTTATTATGGATATCACTTACAAGACCTGTAGATATCGAATGCCATTACTTAAGATTATTGGTGTTACATCTACTGAAATGACATTTTGTGTGGGATTTGCATATCTACAGTCTGAGCGTGTTGATAACTTCACATGGGCACTACAAATGGTGAAAGAACATATTACAAGTGGTGAAGTTGAAGTCATCGTTACTAATATAGACCTTTATTTTGATGAACGCGGTTGAAAATGTTTTTCCAAAAGCAGTGAATTTATTATGCTTGTTTCATATATGCAAGAATGTCAAAGCCAAGTGCAAGATGACCGTGTTTCCAAAAAAGAAGCAAGTGCAAATAATGGAGGCATGGGAGGCTCTTATTTACAGTTATGATGAGACTCAGTACTACACGAAATTTGCTATCTTTGAAGGAATTTGTAGTAGCTGTTCTATTTTTTATGATTATGTACACGAGCAGTGGTTAATTCCTCACAAGGAAAGGTTTGTTGAGGCGTGGACAAATAGAGTTATGCACTTTGGGAACACCACAACACAAAGGGTTGAGTCTGCGCATTGGAGTTTGAAAAAGATATTACAAGATAGTATTGGTTATATATGCAGTGTTTGGGAAACCATCAACAACATGATTGTATTACAACACAATGAGATAATAGCATCATTTGAAAGGAGCATAATTCAAAAGGTGCATCGATATAGTAACAGATTATACGCGAATTTGTGTGGTGTTGTGTCAAAAAATGCAATTGATCACATTGCGGCAGAGTATGACCGCGTCAAGTATGTAGGTATTGATCAGATTGAGTGTCGTTGCACAATTAGGACAACTCATGGTCTACCTTGTACATGTGAAATAGCGAGGTATAGTATGATCCCACGTTCCATTCCATTGAACGCTATTCATGTTTGGTGGAGTAAACTATCTTTTCATGTTGATGCATCGAGTAAACCTTCAGAGTTATCTGTGAAACATGAAATAGATGTCATAGTGAAAAAGTTTGAAGAACTTGATGTACCTGGAAAAATTTCACTTAAAGGTAAATTACGAGAGATCGCGTATCCATCGACTATATCGATGTTTCCACCGGTTGCCAAGGTTAAAACAAAAGGTGCACCAAAAAAAAGGAAAAAGTAAGGTATCAAAAAGAGATAAATCAACCAAGCGTGATCCATCTTGGTGGGAGTATGTGGATGCAAGTATTCGATGTAGTGGCACAAATGCATGTAGCACTATTGATACTAGTAAATTAGAAAACATGGCACCTCGACCCTCAGTCCAAAAGGTCACACCTCGACCATCAGTCTAAAAGCTCACACCTCGACCATCAGTTAACAAAGTTCAACAACCAAGAGTTCTCATCTTCAAAGATTGGTTGCCAGTTGAAATTCATAATTTCATAGATGACATTATTGATGTCGGTGATGATGGTAATTGTGGATATCGTGCAGCCGCATCTTTACTTGGAATGGGTGAGAACTATTGGGCATTCATCCGTCAACAATGTATCATAGAGCTTCAAGAGTTCATGTCTCATTATGAGATACTATTTGGTGGAGAAAATTATGTTCGACAGATTATACACAACGTGTATGTTGAGCAAGTTGCATCGAAGGATAATTGGATGACACTTCCAGAAATGGGATATGTGATTGCTTCAAAGTTTAACGTGGTTGTCGTCGCATTATCACTTCACCAATCGAAAACATATTTTCCACTTCGAAGTCCACCAACAACATCTATGTCAGATCATCGTGTGATTGTTATTGCATTTGTTAATAACTGTCATTTGGTACAGGTATTAATTGATAATTAATAATCTATAATTTTTTTATAATTGATAATTCATAATTGATTTATAATTTTATTTAATTTAACAAGTTTACTTAAAGTCAGATTCTCCTATACCACCAGCAAGTAATTTGTGGAAAAGATATTGCAATGAAGAAGCATGACAATGGGAGAATATTTACAGGGATCGCATGCAACATTGGTTGCAGATATTTCCAGAAACTATAAATGAAGTTATTGTAAACTGAATTGATAACATGTAATGAAGTTGTTTGATTAATTAACTTGTTTATTTAATTAACTTGTTTAATTATTTTTTTTCCAAATCCAAAATGATATCTAAAATATATATCAAAAATAGAGATCCAAAATCCAAAACTAAAATAGATATCAAAAATAGAGATCCAAATCCAAAATAGATATAAAAAATAGAGATCCAAAATCCAAATCCAAAATAGATATCATAAAATAGAGATCCAAAATCCAAATCCAACATACATATCAAAAATAGATATTCAATACGAAATACAAATTCAAATCCTAAGTCTGCCTATGTCTCCTACGGTATGGCACTACATTAGTCCAATCTTTACCACCACCCCTCTAAGATCGCAATACCAAAATTAATTCATTTACGAGTGTAATGCCATCAGGTAATATCAGTTGTCGACCAAGAAGCTCCTCTGCAATTTGTATTGCCCGACGTTGCATTAAAAAACACATTAATTAATTAAATGATTAATAATATTAATAAAGTTATAACTTAAAGTTAAATGAATTTACCGTTGTGACATCTGGAGCATGATCATCATCGGCAGGTTCTGCAACAGAAGGAGCTACATAGACTGGTTCTCTACGAATGATATATGGATGAGAAATCCGACGAAACCAGTCCATGTACTCATTTGTGTGCTCTGCAGGTCTGTGTACTACTGCCCCAACGTCAACTACATGAACAACATATTGCGTAAACATGATGTCCATTTCCTCTGGTGTGGTCGTCTAGCCTACTATCTCCAAAGGTGAACCAGGGTTGGTTTGGACATGTCCATATTGACACAGTACCCTATCTGGTAAGTGAGCAGCGTATCTACCCTCTAAATAGTGAAACAACCTCAAATGGTCGCTTCAGTCTATGCTCTCTGTAGGGTGTCTAACATATGTCACCAACATTAATCTCGTCTAGTGCTTTCCTAAATGGAATAACCAAATCTTTATCTCGTTTTGGCTTCCATCTAAGTGCTCTCGGATATTCCTCATCATAAGTCTGAGATAGTCAACAACAATTCGCACACAATGCTGGAAAATGCTCATACACCCACGCCTGCACATATATAATAACATATTCATAAATCAGTAAAGCAACAAACCACAAAATCAGGAAATAAATCAAACAAGGAAAGCAACCGCAAATACCTATAATAGTGTCAGATATTCGGATATCGTCCTAGTCTGATGCATGCTCGCTTCTCGAAGATTGTCGTACAGGTAAGCAAGCACAACATCACCCCATGCATTTCCCCCGCATGAGTTGAGGTCTCTGAAACATTCAAGGTAGGCAACACTCACTGCGAAGGCACTCTTGTCGCTGAACAAGGTGTAACCCACCAAAAATAAAAGAAATGCCCTCGCAGCCATCTGCCAATGCTGATCAGCACATCGCTGATGGTATACGTAGAGAAACCAACTATACCGAACATTGGTTGTCCGCGTCATGTTAAACTCAGCATATGCATTAGCCAGACTAACCCCAGCAGTGAAGACACATCATCCAAAGTAATGGTCATCTCCCCAATTGGAAGATGAAAGTTGTTAGTGTCGCGATGCCATCTCTCGACAAAGGAAGAAATTAGATCTTTATCGATCATCTCGTAGCTGCATTTTAGCAATGGATATAAACTGGAACTTTTAACAAGTTCCTCAACCTCTTCATTTTCAATGACAACTTCTTTTAATTTTTTTCCATTGCTAAAAACCTTTAACTCTCCGCGATCCTGAAATAAATTAACCATACAAATATAAGTTGAAACACATTAACCAAAATTAAATATTTAATTTGATTAAAATATTTACTTACCACGCCGTCTCATAGTCGTGTCGCAACATGATCCCCATATGTCCTTAAGACAGACCTGTCAACCGGACCCCTAGGATATCCGCCAGCTGCTTCAGGGTGGGCCTCATCAGCATGGGCCTCATCCGCTTGCCCCTATTCTGCTTGCGCCTGTTCTGCTTGTTGCCTCTGTAATCTTCGTTGGTGACGCAATTCAAGCTGAGCACGGTGAGGCCATGCAGAAGCGGTTGGTCTAACACGACGACTTTTAGGTCCTTCTATAACACGATCGTCTCTATCAGTAAATATTGTTCGCACCATTTCTTCATAAACAAATCATAATCAGTATCAAAAAACATAACAATATAACATTTATGCAAGTCTAGAAACATAACGACAACATCAACCTACGTGAACTGAGTTCACATACGTGAATTCCACAATACTGCCATGACCTACGTGAACTCCATCATAAAACTTGTGTGCCTACATGAACTGAGTTCACGTACGTGAACTCTATCATAAAACTTGTGTGCCTACGTGAGCTTCATCAGTCTACGTGAACTAAGTTCACGTACGTGAACTCCATCACAAAATTTGTGTGCCTACGTGAACACCAACAACCTACGTGAACTGAGTTCACGTCCACATACGTGATTTGAGTTCACGTATGTCACCACATTCAGAATATGTGAATTGAGTTTACATTCATCATTTCAAAAGAGCCTTCAAACCCAGAAATCTCAGAAAACCTTAAAACACCCCTAAACCTAGAAAACTTCTTCATTCAACAGCCCCATTCAGAATAAATTGCAGAGAGTTTAACCCAAAATTCCAAAATGCATACAGTTAACCCAAAAATGAAAACAACAAGGGCTTACTTTATTGATTGAAGAAGCTTCAAGTGATTCAAGATGGTGTTGAATGTGTTGAAGATGGTGTTCAAGATGATTGCTTACTTGTTTACTTGATTGAATATTATTATGAGTTTATAAATTAATGAAGAGATTGAGGAATGTAAATTATTGAAGATGAAGGAGATGAAGGTGTAAGGTTGAAGGAGATGAATGTGTAAGGTTGAAGGAGATGAAGGAGATGAATTTAGAAATGTTGTTTAATTGAATAAAGAAGAAAGGACAATTTGAGTATTTTGGGTTTAAAAAAAATTGAAAGATGTGGGAAGTAAAATTGAAAAGTTTAACTTAACTGCCAATTTTAAATCATTACCACAACTTTAATAAAAATGTTACATCATCAAAAATAGAAAGGTCAAAAACTTCAATTGCCACAACTTTAATAAAAATGTTACATCATAAAAAAATAGAAGGATCAAAAACTTCAAAGGAATATTTAAAATGGGGGATAAAAAATCTAAATTTCTAAAAAGAAAATCAAAAAAATTAAATTTAGATGGAATACAGAAATTAAAATTATATTAAAGCTTATTTTATATTTAGTGTTAAATTAGAAAATAAGCTCAGAATAAATCCACTAAGCTACATACTGAGAACACTATAATTAATTTATATTATATATGATAATGTTGAATTATTTTTTCAATTTTTTTTCACTAACTTAATTTGTCTTGTTTATTTATTTATTTATTTTATGTAAACAATAAAAGTTTAATGAAGTCGCGAGGCATGTGTTATCTCAATCTGACAGCTCATCTTCTCCATAAATGAATTTTGGAAAAGAAACAAGGCTGGTGGTTTTGGAAACATGAGCTCCAATAGGAGAGGTAGGAGCGTGAGAGACTAATAATGCAGCAACCAACAACAACAAAATTTGATTTGAATTGCTGATACAACGAGAGCATTCTAATCGGATGGGACATATATTAAATGCTAGACATAGTTGCAATCGCCGCCAGCCATCGCTTACAAGATCCCTCACAGTCACATGAATCTTATGATGATGATGATTTAGAATGAGTATTTTTTTTATTCTTGCATTTTAATTATTCGCAGGTCTGTAATAATATTTGGATATAGATAATTTTAATATTTTCATGTTGAACATTTAGATAATTATATTTTATAGGTTTAATCATTTTATAAATTCGTGAACTATTTGAATTAAAAAAACAAAACATATTTTAATTAAAAAAAATTATAATTAGATCTCTCAATTAATATAGAGTATTTAATTAAATTCTTATGGTTTATCATAGTTAGTGAAAAGTTAGTCAATGTTGACGTAGACCGTGACGTACCTCTTAATTCCACATCATTGTTATTTTAATAATTCACTATATCCAAATTAGAAGACAAGTTTGAAAAAAATAAAAATCATAAACTTTTAAATCAATCATTATATTCTTTTTTTTTTTTACCGTAAAATAG
>JBBPBR010000008.1:14815471-14835470 GCA_037974775.1 Cicer pinnatifidum
TGTCAATTTGATAAACTTATTAATTATTAATCTCAAATTATATGTTAAAATGAATAAAATATCTTACAATTAAAAATATTTAAAAAAATAAAATTCTCAACACTAAAAAACCTTTAAAATTTTGTAGATTTAATGACAAAATTTGACTTTTTTATTTCTCAAGAAATAATTTTTTTTCGATAAAAAAGTTTCAATTTTTTCCAATAAAAAATGATTTTCAATTTTTTTTGAACTTTTTTTAATTTGAAAAAATTAAATTCAATTTTTTTTAATTTTTCTCACAATTTAAAATTTTTTTGAAAAAAAAAATATTTTTTTTAATTTTTTCAAGAAAAAAATAAAAAAATTGAAAAATTAACAAAATATTAAGTCTATGAACTCTCTCCCTTAAACTTACAAAAGATAATAAAATAATGAATCATGACTTTAAAAAAATTATTTTAATAAAGGACCCAATACTAGAGATTTAGTAAAAAAAATTTAACAGTTTTACTCTAAATCAACCACACAGAAAAACTTTTCTCATTCACCCTGAGCGACAATAATGCAATGTGTTGCTAAAGCATTTTGCACAACAATACTGCACGCGATGACCACTGCTACAACACCATGTAGTAGTGAAACTCGTTTTCACTAACTTAAACCATTGTGCTTTCAACTAATTAAGTACCTCTATGAATAAGTTATATTGTATCCCAAAAATCTGAGTTTATGGAAACAAAAGACATATTATGTTGGCGTTTTAAAATAAAAACCATAACGAAGGAATGAATGAATTGAATAATATGTGTTTTCTTGTTTATTGAGACGAATATGTTATTTATACATAGCCAATATTATTTTGTTTCTAACTAACTTCTTAACTAACTAACTAATTGGTTAGTTAGTAGTTGATTACATACAATCAAACTAACTTGAAATACACAAAACTAAATAAGGAGAACGTTTTCTATTTTTCAGTCACAAACCAAGAATGATCTTGGTTTTTAACACTTTCCCTTAATTCAAGTTTCTAAGTGATTTTACACTTAGCAATCTTCTTAGTTCTTCATATCTACTTGTTCTTAAGGCCTTGGTCATTATATCAGCCAATAGAACTTCAGGTTGACAATAAATGAGCTTCAATTTGCTTCTTCCTACTTGATCTCTTCAGAAGTGAAACCTTGTCTCAATGTGTTTGCTTCTTCCATGAGACATAGGGTTCTTTGTCATATTTATTGCTCAAATGTTGTCAATTACCAATGGAATTGGCTTGCAAATTTCAATCTTTAACTCTTTTGTTAATGATCCCAACCACAATACTTGGCAGGCTGCATAACTTCCATCAATGTACTCAGCTTCGCATAATGATAATGTTAGCACAGACTGCTTCTTCGAGCACCATGCTATTAGTGATTTCATGAATTTGAACACACATCATGAGTGCTCCTCTATCATTCTTGTCTCCACACCAATATGAATCTGAATATCCCACCAAGTCTTCATTTTCATGTATCAAATATGTTGCAAACATAATTTCATGCCCAACTGTTCCTTGGATATATCTCTTGATTCTCTTCACTGTCAGCCAATGAGAGTGTTTAGGTCTCTCCATGAATCTGCTTACCACTCCCAAACTATAGTAGATGTCAGGCCTTGTATTGCACAAGTATCTTTGGGAACCAACATCTTGTTTGAATAAGGTCGAATCAACCAGCTCCTCTTCAATTTCTATTTTTAGCTTTGCATTGATCTCCATTGGAATGGCTGCAGGGTTGCAATAAGCCATATTGAACCTTCTCAGGATTTCTCTAGCATACTTCTTCTGATGCATCAGCAGACCTTTTTCAATTTCAGCAAACTCCATGCCCAGAAAGCAGCTCAATTTACCCAAGTATGTCATTTCGAACTCATCCTTCATGAATTCTTTGAATTATATAATTGCCTTGCTGCTACTACCAGTCATCAACATATAGGCTCAACAAGATCATTGCAGACTCTCCATTCAATGTGGAATGCTTCACATAAACTCCATAATCCATTGTGCATTTGATGAATCAGAATTAATATTGGAATCAGAATTAAAATCTAAATTAACATGTTTGTCATCATCAAAAAGGGGGAGATTGTTAAAACAAACTCTCAAATTAAAGTTTTGATGAAAATAAACAAAGGTTAATTAAGAATGTTAATTATGATTCTAAAATATTATGTTAATTTAACTTGTGCTTTTGAGTGTGTTAATTCAAAATAGGAATCAAGCAAAGCAAAGAAAACAGTTAAAAACTGAACAGACAAAGAACTAAGAACATTCTGGACAAAATGGAGAATGATCTCCAGATTCAAGACTAACTGTCACAACATCTTGACCAATCAATCTCCACTATTTCAACGAAGCTTTTGCCTTTGAATTTTATACTAAGTTCATCAGTACATGGCAAGGAACAAATAGGTCTCATCTCAGTTAAAGAAGGCTTTCGAATCATTAAGATAAAAGGTCTCGAATCAAGCTAGTTGAAACAGTTTGGAACACCTTCAGCCAAACTGTCAAGAAAGTTCAATGAATCTTGATTTGTACAAAAAACATCAAGAAGACATCCAGAACAATAAAACTGAATCTCCAGATTGATCATCAATCTCCAGAAAGGTCAAACTGCCAAAAGCAGATTGATAATCAATATTCGTTTCTCCAGAATTACAGTTTTGACCTCCTTACTTCTGCAAAGGTTTATAGTTATTCATCAAACTGTTTTGGACAGATTCAAGGCTCCAGAACGAAGCTGTATCATCAGTGATTAAATGAGAAGCTTCAAAGCCTTTTAAACTCGAAAGCAACCATATTAAGAAAGACTGTAACAACATCAGCCAAAACAGATTCAAAATATTCAAAGGCTGGATTATTTTTAATCATATATATTGGTTTTGGTCAAAACGGACAGAGCACTACCAACCACTCTTTTAACCATCATTAAATGCTCCAATCACCTATAAATGAAAGGCCAATGTCCAGGAAAAAAGAAGAAGTTCAAGTGCTATCAAACTCTCATAAATCATTCATATTCACATACTTGAAATTCTTATTTTTCCAAAGAAGAATTAGTTCTGAACTTTTATATCATACTGGGTTATTACTACTGAGTTCTTTGTAAGGAATCAAATCTCAAACAAGAGTTGAGACATCTCAGATTCTATCAAAACAATCTCATCATTATTGTAATACTCAAACTATAAGAGTTTAAGTATAGTTTGAATAGATTGTAACTAATCCTATCAAGATCGATATGTGATTAATATACTTTCCGGGTGGAAAGAAATAGAGCTTGTAAGAGATCAAGGTTGATCTAAGCTAAGTGCTGTAAAACCAAGAAGGTTCTTTGTTTTGAATACTTAATGGAAAATCTCACAGTTGTGAGGACTAGACGTAGCCCGAGTTGGGTGAACCAGGATATATCTTTGTGTGGTATTCCTTCTCTTATCTATTTTTTTTTATTAAGCTTAATTGATTAACTGAGATAAAACATAAACTGAATTTTTGTTTTTAAGTTAACCAAGAACGTTCTCCATTTTCTAGTCAAAACCAAGAACGTTCTCTGTTTTCTGTTTTCTTAACCAAGATCATTCTTGAGTTAAATCTTGAGGTTTCTTCATGAATTTTTAAATATGTACATTTAAAATTCGAACCCCCTTCCTTGTAAATCGACATTGTTACTTCAATTGGCATCAGAGCTCGGTCTCTAGAAAGATTAAAAACACCTAACAAGTGCTAGAGAAAAGATCTCGAAGAAAAGATGTCGAAAGCCAAATACATTGTTGAAGGAGGATCTTCAAACAGACCACCATTCTTTGATGGATTTGATTATTATTTCTGGAAGAATAAGATGCAGCTGTTTCTGAAATCTCAAGATACATGGATGTAGCGCATCATTATAAATGAAGATTATATACCAAGAGTTGATCAAGATGACTCAACCTCTGATGCGAAGAAAGAAGCAGACTGGACAACTGAGGAAAAAACTAAGGTACTCATCATGAAGGAGACTTAAGCAGAGAAGAGAGTGAAAAAGTAAATGAATGCACAACTGCAAAAGATGTATGGGATACATTGCAAACTCATCATGAAGGAACAAGCCATGTCAAAGAAACAAGAATAAACATTGGCATAAGGAAATATGAAATGTTCGAAATGCAAGAAGGAGAAACTATTGATGAAATGTACTCAAGGTTCACAACTATAGTAAATGAAATGCGTTCTCTTGGCAAAACTTACATATTTCAAGAAAGAGTGACAAAAATTATGAGATGTCTTCCAATGATATGGAGACCAGTGGTAACAGCTATAAGCCAAGCCAAGAATCTTGAATCACTTCCCCTAGAAGAATTATTTGGAACATTAAGAGCACATGAAGTACTGCTACAAGAAGACAAGTCACATGCTTTGGATGTAATAAATTAGGACATTACAAAGCAGAGTGTCCCTTAAACAAGAATCCACCAAAGTGATTTCCTTTCAAAAAGAAATCAACGATGGAAACATGGGATGACTCAGAAGAATCAAAAACTGAAGAAGATGAGGAAGCTAACATATGCTTGATGGAAAAAACAGAAGAAGATGAGGTAATAAATCATGAACCTTGTTATTTATGTGAACAAATGGGAAAAGAATTTGATAACTTGTTTCAAATCTTCTTATTCAAAAATGTAGTTTCTTGAAAGAATAATTTCATAAAGAAAAAGAAGAAAAAGAAAAGAGTCAAGATAGGAATAATGTTCTAAAAAATATCATTCAAGAATTAAAAAACAAGAAGGTCAAGAACGATCTGCATTGAAAACAGAGAACATTCTCTGTAAAACTGAAAATGAACTTCTTAAAATTGATTTGTTAAATTTCATTAAAGCCATAGAAACTTTCCTTAAAATTATGGGATCTCAAATAGGAATCTTTGATAAAGCTGGTCTTGGTTTTAATCAAACTCAAAAAACAAAAAATGTATGAGAATTGTTTTGTCCCAGAAAGAAAGGAAGAAAGATGTAAAACTAGATGCTCATATTGCAAAAAACTTGGACATCTGGAGTTTGCTTGCTATTTTAGAAAAAGAGATGAAGAAGGAAAGGTTATAAAAAACAAAGCGAGACTGGTTGCTCAAGGATACAATCAACAAGAAGGTATAGATTACGATGAAACTTTTGCTCCAGTTGCAAGGTTAGAAGCTATTTGTATACTTCTTGCATATGCATCTCATAAGCTTATTAAATTGTTTCAAATGGATGTTAAAAGTGCATTTTTGAATGGATTCTTAAATGAACAAGTTTATGTGAAACAAACTCCAGGATTGGAAAATAAATCAAAACCAAATCATGTTTTCAAACTTACTAAAGCTTTATATGGTTTAAAACAAGCACCAAGAGCTTGGTATGAACAGTTAACTTCATTCTTAATCAAAAATGGATTTTCAAGAGGAAAAATTGACACCACATTATTTAAGAAAACATAGAAGAATGATTTACTTATTGTTCAAGTATACGTTGATGATATCATTTTCGGATCAACAAATGAAAAATTGTGTGAAGGATTTTCAAAACTTATGCAAACTGAATTTGAAATGAGCATGATGAGAGAATTAAGGTATTTTCTTGGATTCCAAATTAAGCAATATGAAAACGGTATTTTCATTTGTCAAGAAAAATACATTAAAGATATGTTAGTCAAATACAAAATGAATGAATCAAAGATCATGTCTACTTCCATGCATCCATCCTCTTCTTTAGAGAAATACGAAAATGGTAAATTTGTTTATGAAAAAGAATATCGAGGAATGATTGGCTCTTTGCTTTACTTAACTGCTAGTAGGCCGAATATAGTATTTGTAGTAGGACTATGCGCTCGATTTCAATCAACACCAAAAGAAACTCATTTAACAGCAGTAAAACGAATCTTTAGATATCTTATTGGAACCACTAACCTTGGTCTTTGGTATAGAAAATGTTCGCATTTTGATCTTATAGCGTATTGTGATGTTGATTATGCTGGAGATAAAATCGAAAGAAAAAGCACAAGTGAAGCATGTCAATTCTTAGGAGAAGCATTGATAAGCTGGTCTTGCAGAAAACAAAACACAATAGCTTTATCAACCACTAAAGCTGAGTATGTCTCAGCGGCAAATTGCTGCTCACAAGTTCTTTGGATTAAAAATCAACTCGAAGACTACTCAGTAAGTTATTCCAGCATTCCAATTTACTGTGATAACACTAGTGCAATAAATTTGTCTAAAACTCCAATACAACACTCTAGATCAAAATATATTGAAATAAAGCATCATTTTATTTGTGATCATGTCAATAAGAAAGATATCGTATTAATCTTTGTTGATACTCAAACCCGACTTGCTGACATCTTTACAAAGCCTCTTGTCGAGGATAGTTTCAATTTGATCAAAGAGAAACTGAAAATTATGAAAAATCCAGAAAATTCTAGTTAAGATCTACTTCTGCAGAAAACGAAGAACGTTTATCAATCTTCGTTTTTCCAGACACCAGTCTCCGTTTTTCAACCAACAGTCTCCTTTGTGTCATCACTTTCCCTCTCAAAACGAAAAAGGAAAATCTTGGCGTTTAATGCATGTGTCTCTTTGTCTGCAAAAGAGAACTGACACAAAGCAATCCCGCCCCCAAAATCCTCTCCTCCTTCCCAAGGCTCAAAATAATCATTGATCTTTCTTTTCAAAACAGAACTTCTGACTGACATTCAAACCACTCCATCGTCCCTCTCTTTTCCTTAAAAAACAACAAACAATATTCTTAACTTCACATCTTCTTCCTCAAATCTCTCTCACTCAAAAACCTTCTCAACTCACAAACAATGGCGCGCACAAAGCATTCTGCAAGAAAGAATGCATACCTTTGCTCACCATCCTCACCATCCCCATCATCTGAATCAATACAACACTCACTCTCTCCACCACCACGACCAACTCCACCACACATTTCCTCTGATACCTCGTTTTCTGACTACCTCTCATCGTCCCCATAAAATAACCGTAATCTCCATATCAATCACAATCCTTTATCCACTGTTCTTCCATCACTCTACACATGTCCTCCTCCTAATCTTGCTCAAGTTCCCCTCATCTGTTTGCAAAAAGACGTTCCATGAGAGTACAATCTGGCATTCGAACCTCAAAGGCCTCCATCAAAAAACCATTCTACTTCATCATCTTCGATTTCGAGACTGATGACTCATCTGATACCCCCCTTCACACAAGCGCTATAGAGAAAGAACAAACCAAACCCATCACTCCATCAAAATACTCCTTCTCCTCTGAATCTTCTTAATCAACTCCTCATAATCAAAAAAGGAGATTGATCAATGAAATCTTCTCTTCTCTTCCTAAACCGTTTCAAAACTTCAACTCAATCCCAAAAACCAACACAAGAATCCATGAAAACTAAAACCACCATGACCATCGCCCAATTCCTAGCTAGAAACAAACTAAAAAATCCCTAAAGAAAGAAGAGGCATGCACCCAAACAAAAACGTTATTCACATCAAGAACGTTATTCACATCAAGAACGTTCTCTTGCTCAACCATTTTCACCGTCAAATCCTCAAGAAAATTCTTCCTCAGTTCATACATCTTCCCCCTCAACAAAATCCAAACGTTCATCCACATCTGAAACATTTGAACCCTCTTCATCTTCATCTGAAATATCTTCATCCCCATCTGAATCATCTGACCCATCTCCACCCGCTAAAAAATTCTTCCTCAGTTCATACATCTTCCCCCTCAACAAAATCCAAGCGTTCATCCACATCTGAAACATTTGAACCCTCTTCATCTTCATCTGAAACATCTTGATCCCCATCTGAATCATCTGACCCATCTCCACCCGCTAAAAAATCCAAACCAAACACACTCTCTCTTATTTGTCCAAAAAATTCAAAAAATTTCAAAGCCAAATGGGCTCAACGCCCTATTGGAATCGGAAGAGTTTTTGTTTTTGATAAACTTATAATAAATGGAAACACTGTCCAACATCATATTGATGCACTAGGCTAGACCTCTTTTCTCCAAACATCTGAACATTACTATCTCGATATTGTAAGAGCCTTCTACTGCAATGCCATGACCTTCCCAGTCAAATCTCTAATCATCTCCACCATTAAGGGAATCAAGATAAGTTTAACTCCAGATATCCTGGCTTCCATCCTTCAACTGCCTACAGAAGGACCTTCTATTTTTGGCAACACATGGTACTCAACTCTGAATCTCAAAGAGACTAAAGTACTCTCTGACTTGTTTCAAGAAGGATCCACTCCCTACCTCTCCACATATCTCAAACCCCTTCCAAAAGTCTTCAACAATATGAGCCAACATACTCTCCTTCCTCATCGTGGAAGCCACGAGTATGTCTCTGCAAATGATGCCTTAATCATCTATCACCTTCTAAAATGTAAGCACCTCAATCTTCCTCATGTAATAATTCAACACATGATCTATGCTGCCACTAAGGATTATAAGAAAAATATTATTCCTTATGGAATAATATAAACTAAAATCTTTAGGCATTTTTGCATTCCTCTCTCCATTGAAAAATCATTCATCAAAATCTCCAAATTTTCCACAAAGAACCTCTCCCACATGCGCAAAACATTCTCTAAACAACCTACCACTACTACCTCCTCCTTTCCAACTTCCTTAAAGCGAAAACGCTCGACAGGACGAAGAACTGCCACTATACCTATCCCATTCTCACCTCCAACATCTGATCATTTAGGAGATGTAGTAACAGAAACTGCTCTAGAACATTCTCCACCAAACAAAGAACGTTCTTCAGAAAAAATACCAAATCCATCAACTTTCTCCATCTTTCCTCAACCATCTGTATTATCCTCCACAGATTTCCTCTCACACTCTTAAATACTTCACTCTCCTCCTCATAACTTCGGTACATTATTGCCCAATCTCCATATAAGTACCATGTCTCCACTTTTTTTGTCCCCACAAAAAACAAGCTCCTCCATTTTCGGTATTAGTCAGTATTTAAACTTTCTAGAAGTTGTTGGCCCATCTGGTAAGCCTTCCACACCATTTGATCCTTTACCCTCTGTAGCAACCTCATTTACCACTATTCCATCTATCTCTGTAACCGCTCTTCCTTCCAACAGAGTTGTTGTTTCCACTTCTCAACCATCTACTCACCTTCATACTCCTCCTCGCATGACTGAACCTTCAAATTCTGACATTATGGCTGCTTTTCAGACTATAATAGCACGTGAGCTTCAGCACGATCATGAGACTACTCTGTTGAGAACATGACTCATAGAACAACTCGCTCCCGAGCTGGGAATCACACTTCCTCCGCTTCCCCCACAAGTTCCTAACCTGGGAAAATCATCCTCTTCTGAAGGATCTTCTCCGTCATTAGCATCTTAGGATATTTTTACTCCTTCCTTTTTGTATGACAAAGAGGGAGAATTAAGATAGTTTTTGTTATGTTTTTAGAATCCCTTTTTGTATCTAGGATTCTCTAATTATGCTAATAGCAAACTGATGTTTTGTATCTCTTTTGAATTAATGAAAACAACTTATGTCAAAATCATATGCATGTTTAAAATTATGTCAAAATCACTTACTGCATTAATTGAAGGGGAGCTATTAAGCTCTTCAAAATTGATATTACAATCAGAATTAAAATCTAAATTAATATGTTTGTCATCATCAAAAAAGGGGAGATTGTTAAAACAAACTCTCAAATTAAAGTTTTGATGAAAATAAACAAAGGTTAATTAAGAATGTTATTTATGATTCTAAAATATTATGTTAATTTAACTTATGCTTTTGAGTGTGTTAATTAAAAGACAGGAATCAAGCAAAGCAACGAAAACAGTTAAAAACTGAACATACAAAGAAACAAGAACATTCTGGACAAAATGGAGAACGATCTCCAGATTCAAGATTGACTGTCACAAATCTTGACCAATCAATCTCCACTATTTCTATGAAGTTTTTGCCTCTGAATTTTATACTAAGTTCATCAATACATGACAAGGAATAAATAGGTCTCATCTCAGTCAAAGAAGGCTTTCCAATCATTAAGATAAAAGGTCTCGAATCAAGCTAGTTGAAACAGTTTGGAATACCTTCAACCAAACTGTCAAAAAAGTTCAATCAATCTTGATCTGTACAAAAGACATCAGGAAGACATCCAGAACAATCAAATGGAATCTCCAGATTGATCATCAATCTCCAAAATGGTCAAACGGCCAAAACCAGATTGATAATCAATCTACGTTTCTACAGAATTACAGTTTTGATCTCCTTACTTCTACAAAGGTTTATAATCATTCATCAAACTATTTTGGACAGATTCAAGGCTCCAGATCGAAGTTGTATCGTCAGTGATTAAATGAGAAGCTTCAAAGCCTTTTAAACTCGAAGGCAAAAAAATCAAGAAAGACTGTAACAACATCAGTCAAAACAGATTCAAAATATTCAAAGGCTGGAATATTTTTAATCATATATATTGGTTTTGGTCAAAACGGACATAGCACTACCAACAACTCTTTTGGCCATCATTAAATGCTCCAATCACTTTCAAAAGAAAGGCCAATGTCGAGGAAAAAAGCAGAAGTTCAAATGTTATCAAAGTCTCATAAATCAATTCTTAACTTTTATATCATACTGAGTTTATTACTACTGAATTCTTTGTAAGGAATCGAATCTCAAACAAGAGTTGAGACATCTCAAATTCTATCAAAACAATCTCATCATTATTGTAAAACTCAAACTATAAAAGTTTAAGTATAGTTTGAATAGATTGTAACTAATCCTATCAAGATCGATAGGTGATTAATTTACTTTCTGGGTCGAAAGAAATAGAGCTTGTAACAGATCAAGGTTGATCTAAGCTAGTTGCTGTAAAACCAAGAAGGTTATTTGTTTTGTACACTTAGTGGAAAATCTCACAGTTGTGAGGACTTGACGTAGCCCGAGTTGGGTGAACCAAGATATATCTTTGTGTGGTATTCTTTCTCTTATCTCTTTATTTATTAAGCTTAATTGATTAATTGAGATAAAACATAAATTGAATTTATGTTTTTTAGCTAACCAAGAATGTTCTTCGTTTTCTTGTAAAAACCAAAAACGTTCTTCGTTTTCTGTTTTCTTAACTAAGATCATTCTTGAGTTAAATCTTGAGGTTTCTTCAGGAAATTTTTAAATAGGTACATTTACAATTCAAACACCCTTTCTTGTAAATCGAAATTTTTACTTCAACACACACCTCTTCTTCCAGCCATCCATTCAGAAATGCAAATTTGACATCAAGCTGGCACATCATCCATCCCCTAGCACATGCCAATGCTATCACACGCTTGATTGTCTCAATTATGGCCACTGCAACAAACACTTCAGAATAGTCTATACCTGCTCTTTGTAGGAATCCTTTGGAAACCAATCAAGCTTTGTACTTAGCAATTTTTCCATCTGGATTCCGCTTTAACTTGTAGACCCATTTCACTTCAATCTGCTTTTGTTTTGGAGGCAAATCTTTTATGTACCATGTTTGATTCTTCTCAATTGTATCGATCTCTTCCACCATTGCTTTCTTTCATGGTCGTTTCTTTAATGCCTCTTCAACATTTAAAGATTTTGCATCAGCAAATAAGGTAAAATGTACTAAATCTCCATTTCTGTCGACATCACTATCATTATACACTTCAAATTCTTGTAAATGAGTTGGTGGCTTTCTTGTTCTTTGAGATATGTTTGATTCAACTCTATCTTCGTCTCTATTTCCACTAGTATGTTGATCATTTTGTATTTGCAAAGGAATCTGTGAAGTTGGTTTGTGCTGCTGGTTGCTTGCTCTGAGTCCCAATGTTGGCTGTTGGCAATATGCTTTTGTTTCCAGTTCCAGCTCTCATGTTCAACAATCTTGACATCCTTACTGACCATCACCTTGCCTCTAATAGGATCATACAGTTTGTAGACACCCGTTGGATGATATCCTACCAAGATCATTGCTTCACTTTTGTCCTGCAACTTTCTTCTCTTCTGATATGGTACATGTTTAAAACATAGAGCACCAAATGTTCTTAAATTCCCCACGGCTGGTTTTCTTCCACTCCAGATTTCTTCTGGTACCTTCTCCTTTTTCTTTGTTGGACATTTATTCAAAATATAGACAACAATTGATGCAGCTTCTCCCCAGAACTTATGTGGCAGACCATTCTCCTTTATCATGCTTCTAGTCATGTCTAGAATGGTTCTATTTCTCCTTTCAGCTAGGCCATTGTGTTGAGGTGTGTAGGGAGTTGTTACCTCATGTTCAATTCCATTCTTGATACAAAAATCCTTGAATTCATATGAAGTATATTCTCCTTCTTTATATGTCCTTAACACCTTGATGGATTCTCCACTTTGTTTCTCTATTTTAATCTTGAAGTTTTCGAATGTCTCGAATGCTTCATCTTTGGTTTTAATCAAATAAATCCACAACATTCTACTAAATTCATCAACAAAAGTTAAGAAATACTTATTACCGCCTGATGATCGCACTTCAAATGGTCCACATATGTAACTATGAATCACTCCATGAACGTTCTCCGCTCTTGCTTGCACTCGTGATGGAAATGATTGTCTTGGTTTTTTATCTATCATACATGCTTCACACACCTTCTTAGGGACATCAATCATAGGAATTACACTCACCATCTTCTTTACTCCTTGCTGCTGCAAGTTTCTGAAGTTAAGATGGCCAAACCTTTTGAATTAGCTGTCTAATGCTCAACAAATTGCTCATCATTCCTGGCATATATAGTACATTTTCAATCATTATTGTCTTCCCATTTCTTCTCTTAATCACCAAGTTATCAGCTCCCTTAGCTTCCAAGGTTCTATGATCAACAAACCTTATGACTTGTCATGTGATTGGAACAACCTGTGTCGAGAAACCATACCTGGGATGAAGAATTTTCTTCGTTTTTGGTAGCCACTAATAAAACTGTGTCTGAAAATAGAGAACGTTCTCCATCTGTCGCTGAAAACGGAGAACGTTCTCTATTTGTGGTAGCCAACAACAAGACTATATCTGAGTCTGATGAAGAACATTCTTGAGCAGCACATGTTTCATCTTCTCCTTTCTTATTATGTTTCCCTCATTTGCAAACCCAACATTCATCTTCAAAATGTCCAAACTTCTCACTGTTGTATCATTGCACCTTCTTCTTGTCAAAGTTTCTTGATTTTCCTGTTGATTTACCACTCAAATTTCCTCCTTTTGATGAAGATTCAGAGTTATCTTCAGGTTTCTTGAATTTATTCTTCCTCAATTTCTTTTTCTCGTCATCTTTCTTGTTGGCATATGCTACCAATGCCTGATTCCCAGAATTACACCCACTTCTTTCATCCATTCTCAACTCTCTTGCTTTTGAGTTCCTTGCAAATCTTCAAGACTCAATGCGATAATGTCTTTAGATTCTTAAATCGCACACATAACATAATCGAACCTGGAATGCAATGATCTCAAGATCTTTTCACACAATTTCTGTTCAGTCAACTTCTCACTACAGCTAGCCATCTGATTTGTGATACTTCTCAATCTTGAAATCACATATGAAACCTTCTCTTATTCCTCCATCTGTAATAATTTGAATTATTTCTGTAAGGTCTGCAATTTCACTTTCTTGACCTTGATTCCACCAGAATAACATTTCTTCAAAATGTCACATGCTTTTTTTTGCACTTTTTGCATCAGAAATTACTTCAAAGTTCGTTGTGTCAAGGCATTGATGAAGAACGAAGATGGCCTTGCAATCATTCTTCTTGTTTCCTTTAAATCTTGATCTTTGTTCCTCTATTGGATTGGCTCCCAGATCTTCAAAACCTTTCTCTATGATTTCCAACACTTCTTAAAATCCAAACAATGCTCGAATATGCACTCTCCATCTATCCCAAACTTTTCCATCGAAATGTGGCATGTGGGTTGGAAAATTTCCATTGTTTGCACTTGAACCCATTCTTCACTTCACTCTTTTTTAATCCTCACACTTCACTCGTGTTTAATCCTTACACTTTACTTGTGTTTATCTCTGATTTGGTTTTTCGCAACCAAGCTCTTGATACCACTTGTTGGCGTTTTAAAATAAAAACCAGAAAGATGGAATGAATGAATTGAATAATATGTGTGTTCTTGTTTATTGAGATGAGTATGCTATTTATACATAGCCACTATTACTTTGTTTCTAACTAACTTCTTAACTAACGAAATAACTAAGTGGTTAGTTAGTTAGTTGCTTACATACAATTAAACTAACTTGAATTACACTAAACTGAATAAGGAGTACGTTCTCCATTTTTCAGTAACAAACCCAGAACCTTCTTGGTTTCCAACAATCTATTTAATGCAAATGATAAAATACGCGCTATAAACAAGTTATCGTATTATATTTAAATATAGTCTTTGATAATCAATATTATATAATAATCAAATAACTAATTTATTTTGGTTTGCGGTGATGTGGGCAATTTAAAAATAAAAAAATGAGGCGATTTTTCGTTCGCATGTTTTGAATGCAAATCTTATTATTGAGCAGACAAAACTTTTAGCATGGAGGTGGATCAAAGTGCGTATTAAAGAATTTTGTTATGGGTATAACTAATGATGCTCTCAACCCTTATAGTGTATTGGTATTGCTTGTGGTTAATTGTTTTACTTCTTGTTTAAGTAGTTTAGTTTGTATTTCTGCTTTGTTTTGGTCATATTGTAGAAACATTGTAAAATTTATTTTGTTTTTGCTCTAAGCACTTCTTGTGCTTAGAACGTTTCCTCAATATATTTATTTTTGGCTTATTAAAAAAAAAATACAATTCTATCATATTATATCTTTTTAGTTCAAATTTATATCATATATATTAAAAACAAACATAATGTAATAAAAATAGTAATTTATTCAATTATCCTTATTAAATATATAAATGAAACATAATAAATTATAGATATAAAAAAATTTTCTAAAATATAAAAATATAAATCTAATTAAATATAATTATAAAAATAATTAATAGAATTTGATCTTAAACTTAAAAATGAAATATTAACACTTAATAAAAATTTTAAAATATGAAAATAATTACAATTAGGTGACATCTAGATTGCCTTTGAAAAATTATATGTACTTTGTCCATCATCCAATAACAAATTGTCACATAAATAAATATATAAGTGATATCGATAAACTAAAGTGCACTCCACTTAAAAATTTATTTATATGTCACATTTTAATTAGATGTTGGGGTAAATTAACAATAATTTTTAAAAAGTAATGTAAAAAAATATTATAATTATATGGCAATTTACATCAACATTGACTAATGTTTGACTTATGTGAAAATACATTAGATCCTACTTCATCGTCAATATAATGTTTAACTAACAGTGATGTAACATAACGACCTAATTAAAAACACTATATTAGTTCATGAACCTAATTACAACTTTTTTTAATTTTAAGGACATTTAAAAATATCAAATAGTATCAAAGATTTAGTTTTTCTCTCTCAACGTTATTGATAAAACCTTCCATTGTCTTTGTTGAGACAAAATCTCTCTCAAATTGGTTTTAATGATAATAAAATTAATTAAAAGATTATGATTGTGTTAAATGACTAATCTGTGCTTTTGAGTGTATTCTTATAAGAAAACAGGTTATCATTCATTAAGGAAAAAGAAGAAAATTCTGAGTTAAATGCTAAGTATGGAATTTGTCGAGGATGGCCTCACGAGCTGAGGAAACTGCTATCCTCGCTGGTTTGAATTCATTAAACAAAGCCATAATAGTATTAAAGCATGAATTATTTGAATTCATTCAACAAGGGCTGAATAGTATTAAAGAATGAATTGTTTGATTCATTCAATAAAGGCAAAATACTATTTAAAAAATTAAAGGAATGCCTTTGAAGAAAAGTAGCAAGAATGCAAAGGAAAGGTACGAGGAATGATGATATTAGCATGTGCCTATAGTCAACATTTTGAAATGCATCCCAACACTTTATGAAAGCAACTCATCATGTCATAGGCAAAAGGCTACATGTACCATTATGTGATTTGAAAAAGGATTATAAAATCAAATCTTCAAAAAGGAAACAACAAACAAGTCCTAAATAAATTGATCACATGTCTTAAGGCAAGGAAAGAAGAAAAAGACTTCACGTGAAGCCTTCACAAAGTCTTGAAGAAAGGAATAAAAAGGACATCACATGTTCTTACAAGGTATTAAATGGAGGAAAGAAAAAAAGCTCACATGTGAAGCTTTATCAAGGCTTTGAAGAAAGAGAATGAAAATGACTCCACACAAGATTCAAACATTAAAGAAAGGAAAGAGAAAATGACAGCTCATGTTCCCAAGTGCCAAGAAAACAGTTACCTCGTACTAGAACATGGAATGCATATATCAAATGAGCTGAATGGCATTTTCGTAATTATGAAGAAAAACCTTGGCATTTCTCAAAAGGATTTTCCAACGGTCATAAAAGGCTTGGCTTATGAAATGAACATCACAAGACCTCTATAAATTGCAGCAAGCTGATCTTCATCAAGACACAACACACTTGCATAAAAAGATCAAGCATCTTAAAGCTATCAAGAGAAAAACACCCTCACTTCTTACTTTCTTTGATCCTACACTATATCTTTGTAAATCTTTTGAGAAAGTACTAAGTATCAATCACTCTACTATCACTTTGTAATTTCCTTGTGAGTTACACTTGGAAATGTTCGGAAATTGATTGTAAACTTGGTGAAGCTAAAGAATACACGGTTTGTAATCATCCTCGGTGTGAGGATTGATCTGTTTGAAAGTTAGTGAAATCTCACAAGGGTGTGAGGACTGGACGTAGCCATCTTTGGGTGAACCAGTATAAAATTGTATGTGTGTCTCTCTTATTCTACTCCTACTCTTTTGCTCAACTTAGATCTAAAGATTTGAAAAATCTCATCCTCGAGCTAGCCATCCTCAGCGAGAGGATAGTTTTTAAAACACTTAGAAATTATTTTTAAACAGCAAATCCCTATTCAACCCCCCTTCTAGTGATATTTAGCTACATCAGTCTTCTCCACCTTCGGGCGCCATTGTTTAGACATTATTCATCTACCAACGCTCATGGGAGACGATGGAGACAACTATCTTTTTCATGCTTTCTTTTCTCATTCATGGATTATATTGTGGCAATTTCTCTTCCTAAAAACGATAAATCTTGCTGTGAATCTTTTTTCATAAATGAATCATATTAGTTATGCATTTTATTTTCATTGAAGAACAATCTGGTAATGACTCTTTTTTTCACACATGAATCATTAATGTTGTCTTCTCTTCTCATCGATGATCATCTTGATGGTGACTTATGTGACAGTATTGAAATACACAAGAAATAAAAAATTTGAATTGTGTTATGTCATTTTTAAATTATACTTCAATTTCTTTGCACAAATATTTTTTTATCAAAATATTCAACTTACTCATTTGAATAAGATTTAGTGAAATAAAGTTGAATCATAAAGAACTGAGATAAACGAAATAGAGAAAGAGGAATACACATATATTTTCATACTAGTTCATAACATATCAGTTGTTACATCTAGTCCTCCCCTTATAGAGATATTTTTCCTTAGTACCACCAATGACTTAATCCACTATTTTAACAATAGCATACAAGTATTATTTACTCTACCTCTTCAGTCTTTGAGTATTCTTTCTCCACCCTCTCCAGGTTTTACAAGTATTATTTACTCTACCTCTTCATGCTTTAAGTATTCTGTAGGCTTTACAAGTATTATTTTCTCTGTCTCTTCATGCTCTGAGTATTCTTTTTTTCAGCCTCTCTAGATTGTTGTTGTGAAAACCATTCTTCAATATTCTGGAAAACTGTTGTTAAGGTTCATGAGTGTTGTTGCCACTAACGGATTGAATTACACTTTATTTCTCATTGAGAGGATGTTACATATTCAATCTGTTGACTAATTTATATCAATTCTAGTTTGTGTCTGATGTAACACAAAGTACGATTCGAGGATTCTAACACTCATTGAGAGGATGTTACATTTTATATCCTATATCAATTCAAGTGTATGACTAATTGTCCTTCATGGATGACTGAGTTTCCTTCACATAAGGGACTTGTGTCCTTCGTGTCATGGCTTTGTGTCCTTCATCATGGTGTTTCATTTAAATTTAGCAATAGATCCGTTGAGAATAAATCTAACCATTGAGTATAAACTGAAAATAGAATTTCTTTAAGTATTTTGATTCCAGTTTGGCTGAAGCAAAATGTTCTTGATCAGATGCACATAACAATCAGAAGAAGAAGTACTTGATCAAAGGCAAAAGATAATTAGAAGCTTAATTTCTTGACTAGAGACAAGAACACAAGAATCATGATTTCTTGACCATTAATAAGAACATCAGAAGCATGATTTTTGGACTAGAGACAGGAACACCAGGATCATGATTTCTTGATCATTGGCAAGAACATCAAAATCATGATTTCTTGACCAGAGACAAAAACACCAAAATCATGATTTCTTGACCAGAAGCACGAGTATCAGATGTATACTTTCTTGATAAGAAGCACAACTACCAGAAGTATACTTTATAGACCAAAAAACACAAGTACCAGAAGCATGTTTACTTGACCAGAGAAAAAAACATTATAAGCATGATTTCTTGACTAGAGGCAATGACCAAAAGTAGTATTAATTGACCAGAGGCAGTGTTGATAATCAGAGGAAGATAATCAGAGACAATGATAATATCATAGGCAATGCATCATATAATGTTTTACCCGAGATATTGACTTTTACTCGAGACATTGACTTTTTTCCAAGCGTTGACTTTTACCTGAGACATTGACTTTTTTCCAACGTTGTCTATTTTCCAGAGGCATTGACTTTTTCAAACATTCACTTTTCTCCATGTGTTGACTTTATTATATCATTGACTTTTCCATAGGATACATAATAGTTCAGAGTCAGACGATTGATGAGATTATTAGAGGCAGAAGAATTCTGGTTACGCTTGTTAGAGTTATAGGTAGAAGAATTCTTGTTACACTTGAGTATCAGAGGCAGAGGAACATAATTCAGTTGAGACAGAGGAAGTCAGACGGTTGCTTCATCTCCAAAGGCAATTTACCAATAGTAACTTGTTAAAGGTATTTGCAGTAGCTTAGCAAAGTCGTATTTGCTCACTTTATTGGTTTGTGCAGAAGCTTGCTCACTTTATTAGAGGAAGACTTAGCAAAGTCGTATTTGCTTCATCAGAGGCAGACTTAACAAAGTCTGGTTTGCCTCATCAGAGCCAGACTTTAGTAGAGCTTGGTTTGCTTCTTGAAAGGCAGATGTAGCAGAGGAAATTTGAGCAGAACTATATTAAAGGTAGAATCAGTCATGACGGTTCACTGCTTGAACCATTAGATGAAGTATATCAGATGAGGTTTTTCACTAGTTTTGGAATGCGGAATTTACCAACTCTTTTTGACAGATCATCAGAGGATAAATCCTAATATTATGCATAATGTTTTTGGTCTTGGAACTACTCACTTAGCATATATAGTTAGGGAATAATTGTTCTTTATATGTTAAAAATACTTTTTCACTCATATTATGTTGGTTATGACTCAACTAACAATTGTTAAACTTGACTTCTATAGTAAGCTGTAGTTAGAGAGGAAATACTAAAATTAATATAAAAAATTATTCCTTCATTGTACATCATCTTACCTTAATTGTTATTAGTCTAGTCTATACAACTTCCTAAACATTTAATATAATTATTGTAGCATTATTATAAATAGAATATGTGTGATCTTGTTTTAAACACAAATACATATTACTTGAATTTACAACTATCTCTCGTAATCTCTTTCATGATTATATTCCTCCTTCTTCTGATATTTTTTTCATTTCTTCTTTTAGTCATCTCTCATTCTTATATTCATTCATTCATTTCTGTGTTTTTTTTTCTTTT
>JBBPBR010000008.1:14835920-14853603 GCA_037974775.1 Cicer pinnatifidum
AGTTTATTTATTTGTCTCTAGTTATATATTTTATTATTTATTATTATTTTTTCAGTAGTTTTATAGTGGTTTTAAAACCTTTTTTTTTACACTAGATTTAGTTAACATTACGTTATGAGTCCAACTTTAATTTAATTTAAAGTTTCAAATAAGTAATTTATATATTTATCATATAAAATTAGTTATTTATCTTTAAATTTGTTAACACGATTGAAACAATTTTAATTCTTACTCCATATTTATATTACAAATTTTTTTATTAAAAGTCTCACTTGACTATTCAAAAACATAATTACATCTCTAACTCATGAAAATAGCACTTAAATTATAATGTATTCATTGTTCCAATATAATTAACATTAAAGCTAATATGATATGTGTTGGTTTGATCTAATATAGTAACATTCTTGTCGTTAACCATGTCTAATAGTGTTAGAACAGTGAAATAATCCTTATAAAATATTATTCAATGTCATGTATACAAATTTGTAACATTCGGGATTACCAATAAAAACATTTTGTTATCAATGAGTTAATAGGCTAAAATAAAAAATAAAAAATAAAAAATAAAAAATAAAAAGGAAGGAAGGGGATTTTGAAAATGCATATGGCGTCATTTGTTGATGGGAGAGAGAGGGTTTTATTGAACCCAGTAATTAGTAGTTTGTCGTTGTATTACTTATCTTTTCTTAAAGAAATCAATATGGGGGGTCTTGGAGTGAAGAATATAGAAGAAGTCAATATTACTTTACTATACAAATGGAGATGGCGATTTATACATGAAGACCATGTTATATGGACCAAGCTCTTAAAATTCACATATGGTCCTTTACTTTCCAAAATCTTAAGTAGAGACGAACCTATTGTTAAATCAAATGATTAATTGTAGTGGAGAGATTTGTTATTTGTTGGAAATTCATTAGGAATTGGTTCAAGTTGGTTTGTAAATAATATGTCGGTGAAAATTGGAAATGGTAAAAACATTATGGGTTCACAGGGGCATATGAAATTGGCATTTTTGTGTCATATTCAGGGCAACACGAGGTTGTTTTAGTGCAGATTGTAGAATTGCAATCTTTACTTGCTAGAATTGCACCTAGTGTGCTTATTATAGATTAGTGGCATTGGACATTTGATAGGGGACGAGGCTTTACAGTGAAATCATGCTACAAAGGGATCAATAATTATACAACTATGTGGGTTGTGGGAGACAATATAAAGAAGGCTTTGGAAAATTTATGGAAATCAAATGTACCGTCAAAGATACACATGTTTGGATGGATGTTATTGCTAGGACGTTTACCTACGAGGGTAAATCTTGAAAATAGAAGTGTTTTAATGGATCTTTGAATACATGTTGTGTTTACTTCTTTCAAGTGAATGAGAGAGTAAATCATGTTTTTGGCTCATGATATTTTGCTAAATTGATATGGTGTAAGATTCAATTTTGGTTGGGTATTGGAGAGCTACATGGAAGTGTTGGGGTATATCATTTCTTGAGTTTTAGAGGAATGGTTAATGGGAGATATACCACAGAAAATGGAAGAGTTTAATTTGGTTAGCTACTTATTGGAGCATATGGATTTTGTGAAACAACATTCTATTCAATGGTTTGGTGGGTGATGCGGTTTTAGTTTTGGACAATATTAAAAATATTAAAACTCTCTCGGCCTTGGTGAAAGAAAGTTAATTCCAATTTTAGTTTTACTGTGTTCGAATCTTTTGACTTATCTCAAAAGTGGATAATACTGTCATTTTAAAGATTTGGGTACTACTCCTTGTACTCCTCTTAATAAATTTTATTTTTTCAAGATATAATTATCTTGTAAAAAGAAAAACAAAAAAAAAAACATTTATATAATTCTTTTCTTGATTAACTTGCAATAATTGTCAAAGATTTAATAATAAAAAACATGTATTATATCCGACTAATTACATATTCAATCTCTGCTAGTATCATTAAAAAAATATAAATATAAATTCATTTGTAAGTGGTTAATAAACTGTAAAATATTCGATACCTTCAATTGAGACACCATTTCTATATCCTAATTTTTTTTATAAATAAAAAAACTGCTGATGGTTAACGCAACCACGGTATCCTGTAATTGCTAGGTAGAACTTGAGCATCAACATCGGTTATTGGACCTATTGCAATTCTGCAAAGAGGACAACTCATTTTGTTGAAGTTGAATCTAAGCCAAGTATCCAAACAATCTCTATGAAAAACATGTTTACACAATAGCACTCTAATCTCATCCTTTTCTTTCATGTTACAGAGACACACAGCACAATCTACATCTTCTTGTGATTGGGACACATATTTGCATACATTTAGCTTATCACAACGTTGTTGGTTGCACAAAGGATAACACAAATAGTGGGAAAAGAAACTGAATGTCCAACTGAGAAGAATTTGAAGGCGAACAAAGTATTTGATGAGTATTCTTATGGTATGAGAATTAGAAAATAAGTTTATTGCTAACGCGATTCTTATTAGAGGACTCATCATGGGTTTTTATTGTGGCTTGTGTTCGTGGAAATATGGAATGGGTTGGGGATATTTATACCAAAGATTGATCTTCACTAACCTTGAAATATTAATATAATTAATTTTTAAATTGACCTCAATCCAACCCAATGTTTATTACTTGACTTCAGCTCAAACTGTATTATTCAATAAATACATTAATTAATAGCGAACCAGATATTCAATAGCGTGCCAAATATCTTACTTATGTTAATTAATTAAAATGAAAATTAAAATGTGGGCCACAAAATTATACGGCTTCTAATTTACGCACATTTTTAATTTGGAATTACAATTCTTTTTCTATCTTTTTGTTTTTCAATACGTTCCATGTATTTTAAGTAAGATCAATTATTTAATGACAGAATTTTTTGGAAATATGAGGTACCTGTGACCACTCTAATGTCTCTAAGAATTTTAAAAAAATATTATTATATTCAGTTTTTTAATAATATATATTTGAGTTATTATTTAATCAATAAATATTAATCTATTTAATTCATATTACCGATAAAATATATTAATTTTTATTAACTAGATTATAATTCGAATTTCTCTTATTAAAAGAAAAAAATTACAAAAATAACTCTACTATAATTATAAAATAAACTAAATTTTTAAATTTAAATTTAAATTATGTGTGTTTTAAATTTTATATAGAGATATAAAAATCAAACTAAATAATTCTATGATTTCAAAAATTTAACCAAAACTAATTAAATTAATATGATATTATTTTATGAATTTGAGTCCAAATTGAGGTTTATTTATTATAATATATTTTTTAAAAAAATAACCAAAATACCCTACTATGAAAGAAAAAAAAATGCCCTACTTTTTTAATCCCTTAGGAGATTGCATCCCCACATACGACAAGCTGAAGAATTTTTTTTTGGTGCAGTAGGAGTCGCATCCTGGGAATGCAATCATCTACACATTATCAAATTTTTTCTTCTCATTTTAACAATTGAATAATTGGTTATTTTATAAATTAAAATATTAAAAAAAAAACAAAATACTATTAATAAAATAAAATACATTAAATTGAAGAAAAAATGCAGTTGAGTAGATGTACCAAAATAAATAACGTGTTTTATTATTTTAACAACTTTCTTCTATTTTGTAGATAAATTTATATTATTATAACACAAGTCTCCTATTTTGTATATAAACTAGCCACTTAATTCTTGTTAACAACTTCCTCCTATTTTTTCTCCAGATTTTATAAATAAATATTAATAAAAATAATAATAATAAAAATAATAATAATAAAAATAATTAAAATTAAAAATAGTAAATTATATTAATAACATGAAACAAAATATATTAAATAGAAGAAAAAAATACGTCAAATTGAAGAAAAAAAACAACATTTGAGTCAAAATTACCTGCTCTAAAAAAAAACTCAAGAGCTTTCTCACTATTGCATTTGCTTCCATTACCACCTATCATTATATTCCAAGAAACAACATTATGTTGATCAAAACTAACCAAAATAACACACCAGATTTTATCCTGGTTCACCACCAACTGAATAGCTACATCCGGTCCTCTCACACAGAAAAATTTATCCACTATTACAAAACTTGAATTACAGCATCTGACCCTACAAATCAGCATCTGAAACTTGCAGATTGTTAAAGGCAAACTAAAGCCACTACTGGGTTGAGTTACAAAAGATTGGAACTAGTTTGGTTTTGCTTCTAATAAGAAAATTTGATACAATGATTTTTCACACTTACAATAAAGCACTAATAATATAAAGTTTAACGAATGCTTTGCTAGAACTTAAAACCTTTAAAATCTAAATACTTAGAAGATTGAGCTCTTGAGATTTTTCTATGGTTCTTAGGATTTCTGAGTTTGTATGTTTCTTTCAAATATAATTCTAATTGATATGATCTTGATAATATGACCGTTAGAAAATCTTTTGTTTCCAAAGTGGATCTTTTCGAACATTGTTGTCGTATCAATTATGGATTTTGCTCGAAAACTCGTCATGCGAATCTTCCTTCATATGTTTGATTGATTTGAGCGAGAATGAATTTGGTCTTGTTCTTAGTCATTGACTTGATTGTTAGAATCAGATTTGTTAACTTTTCTCCATCAGAATCATTGACTTTCCTACAGTTATTGTTCATAAGAAGCATTCTACAATTACTATTCATTAGAGACATGCTACAATTACTATTTATCAACGGCACAAAAACTCCAGAAACATGTTGAATCTTTAGAGGCACATAATTCTTTAGGGGCACGTTGAATCTTCATAGGCACATAATTCTTTAGACGCACATTGAACCTTTAGAGGCACGCTGAGTCTTGAGAGGCATAAAATTCTTTAGGGGCATGTTGAATCTTTAGGAGCACAATATTCTTCAGGGCACATTGAATCTTCAGAGGAAGACGTAGAATCACACTGAACTACCAGAAGCACGCTATTTGAGGCAGTTGCGTGAACTTTTCCAGCACATGGATCTGACTGATTTAATTTTATTTCTTATGACCTTTTTACTTCCTCTAGTGATATCCTCTAGTGGTATCCTTTGATGGTATCCTCTGGTTGTATCATTTGGTCGTACCCTTTGGTGGTTTCTCGTGGTCGTATGCTCTGGTGGTTTCCTCCTACTTTCCTGCTCTAGTTCTACACACTTAATGGAGCCATTAGTGCAATAAATTGGTCTCACAAAATTAATTTGTTAACATAAAAAAGACACATAATAGTTCGAGGGACCAACTTGGTTCCAACAATCTTCTCTTTTTGATGATAACAAAACACTATTTTTTATAACAATTTTTTTAAAAAAAATAATAAAGCAAAATAGCAAACAAAACAAACATGTTAACAAAGGAACATGCAACTACACCAGTACGCAAATAATCTAATAGACATGGCTCCCTCTAAATCATGGCTCCCCTTAACTATGAGCAGTTATACTAAAAAAATTTCTCCCACAAACATTCAAACAAAAAACAGTTTAAATTGTTATCTCTCTCTATTTTCTCATCAGACAAAAAAAAAATAGAAACTCGAATGACAATTGAATAATGAGTTAACACCATTCAGTATATTAGAGTGAACCTTGGGAACACACTTCTATTTAACACACCTTTTTTAACATAGTCCATAATAAAGTAATATTTTATTTCTATGGGATTATTTTGAGGACTCTTCTGACCAAAAAAAGAATCCCTACAATGTAAAATTGAATTCTTAGTTAGACAAATAGCATATATATTATCAAATAATATGGAAATGTTACTCTCGATTATTTTGTAGTCCTCCAATTGATGTTTCATCCATAGTAGTTGAGATCTGCATCAGGTTGTTTAAATGTATTCAAATTTTGTTGTTGACATTACAATTGTGCTTTGTCTTTTGCTTGACTAGGAGATCAAATTTTCACATAGGAAAGTGCAATTACCAATGTTTCTTTTTCTTTCATGTTTGTCTGCAGTATAGTCAGCATCACAATATCTTACTAACCTGTACTCAGTTGAAAACTTATACAAAAAACCAATGTTAGAAGTACGTTTTAGGTATCTAAAGATCCTCTTAACAATAGTTAAGTGGGATTCCGATGGATCATCTTGAAATCTAGCGCACACACACACACACATTGAATAGAATATCAGGTATAGATGTAGTAAGATATAGAAGTGGTCCTATCATTCCTCTGTATGTTTTCTGGTAAACTTTATTTCCTAATTCATCTTTATCAAGTGAGTAGGTGGGATGCGTTAGTATAGCCATATGTTTGCAATCTTTCATCTTAAACTTCTTGAGAAGCTTTTTCATATACTTGTTGTGATGAATGTATATCCCATTATGACCTTGTTGAATTTGAATTCCAAAGAAGAACTTCAGTTCTCCCATCATACTCCTTTGAAGTTCTTGTTGCATTAGCTTAGCAAAATTTTGACAAAGGGTTCTATTTGTATAATCAAATATAATATCATCAATATAAATCTGAATAAGGAGAATGTCATTTTCAATTGATTTTCTAAACAAAGTGGTGTCAACCTGGCCTATATCAAAACTGTTTTCAATTAAGGTGTTACTTAACCTATAATACCAAGCTCTAGGTGTTTGTTTTAGACCATATAGTGATTTCTTAAGCTTAAAGACATGATTAGGAAACTCTAGGTTTTCAAATCATGGGGGTTGTTTTACATAAACTTCTTCATTAATGTAACCATTTAATGATGCAATTTTAACATCCATTTAAAACAAAGTGATATTATTATAAGCACCAAAGGAGAGTAAGATACATACTACCTTTGACCTGCCACTAGAGTAACTGTCTCAATGTAATCAATACATTCTTGCTAATTGTAACCTTGTGCAACCAGTCTGGTCTTGTTCCTGACAACTTCTCCTTTTCCATTTGATTTGTTCCTGAATATCCACTTGGTTCCAATGAGTCTCTTATCCTCTGACTAGGTACTAGATCTCAAACATCATTTCTTTTAAATTCATTAAGCTCTTCTTGCATTACAAGAATCCAACCATTATCTGCCAATGCTTCATCAATAGAGGTAGGTTCAATTGTTGAGAGCAGACCAAAAAAATGTTATGTCTTTTAGTGATGATCTGGTCTTCAAAAGATCATTTGCATTTCCAATAATCAGAGTGTTTGGATGAGATGACTTGTATTTCAATCCAATTTTAGCTTATGAATTAACTTGATTGGTTCTTATTTGATCAAATTCATCTTGTGATGTTTTGTCAGGTTCCTCTGATTTGTTGTATCCACTAATTTGTTTGGTTCTTCTGATATTTCTTTATCTTCTAATTTATCAATTTCTTCTGGTACTAATAAACCTACAATATCCTCAGCATGCTTTGACTTTTTAAAGTCAAATTGTTTGCCATCAAACTTAACATGTATTGACTTCTCCACTAGGTGAGTCTCCTTGTTGTACACTCTATAAGCTTTGGATCTTTTAAAGTATCCAAATAAGGTACACTTTTGTGAACGAGGATCAAACTTGTCAAAATTAACTTTAGTATTTAAAACATAGCATACACAACCAAATTCAGGAAAGTAAGAAATATTGGGTATTTTTTACCTTTCCACAATTCATAAGGATCATTCAAAATAGGTCTGATACATAGTATGTTCTAAATGTAACATGAGGTATTAACTATTTCTGCCCAAAAATACTTATCAAAATTATTTTTGTACATCATAATACGAACCATTTATTGAAAAATGCAATTCTTTCTTTCCACAATACCATTCTACTGAGGTGTTTTAAGGGATGAGAAATCATCTAATATACCACTCTAGAGTAAAAGGTAGTGAACACCATATGAGACCCGTCCTTTTGTTTAAGGAACTTAACAGTTTTCCATCTAGAGTAATCATCAACAATTATCAGTCCATATCTTTTACCATTCAACAAGACAGATTTAATTGGACCAAAAAGGTCAAAGTGCATAAGCTCCAAAGGTCTGCTTATGGAAACAATATTCTTTGATTGCAAAAGAACTCTTAGTTTGTTTCGCTGCTTGACAGGCCTAAAAAATAACGTTTGATTTGAACTTGAAATTTGGCAAGCCTCTAACAAGTTGGAATTTATTTAATTTTGAGATTAATCTCAAATTGGCATGGCCTAATCTCTTGTGCCAAACTAGTTTCTCATTGATCACAAACATAAAACATCTGACCTTTTGTCCCACTAAGTTAAAAAAGGTTGGTTTTATAAAGGTTCTCTTGCCTTTGGCTAGTAAATAAAACATGACCATCATTTTGACGTATAGCTCTATAGGACTTTTGATTAAAGCCTATGTCATAACCACTATAACGTAATTAAATTATGTTAAGTAGGTTATGTTTTATTCCTTTTACTAATAGTACATTATTTTTGGAAGTTAAGAGATTTTTACAAACTGTGTCGTGTCCAATGATCTGGCCTTCATGCTTTCCTACAAAAGTGATTGAGCCTCTATTGAGCAAGGTTAAGTATTGGAATATATACCTTTCTCTTGTCATATGTCACAAGCATCCACTGTCAAAGTATCATGATTGGTGTTTCAACTTGGTTGTTGAGAACATCTGGAACATAGACAATTTTATCTTTGGATACCCACATTTGATTGGGTCTTGGTTTGTTATCCTTGAAAGGTTTATTGTCTTTCCATATGGTTAGCATAGGACAATATTTTTTTAGAGTGACCTTTCTTAGAGCAAATAGTACATAAATTATCAGATGGAGTAAACTTAGGTTCAATTAATGTTTCTTGAAATCCTATTCCTCTTTTGCCCTTTCTGCTAACATCGTAAATCATAGATGCAAACTTACTTCTTTCTATACCATTAGCAAGAAAATCTTAAAATGATATTTCATATTTATCATAATTACATGGCACATTTTCAATTGATGTTCAACTATGATAACTTTTCAGAGTTAGGTTTTCAGTTCTAAGTTTAGTAATATTACTTTCTAAAGTGTAAATATTATCATTCAGATTTTCATTTATTTTCCTAAGAGCTTTCAGCTTTAAAGTGATAATGAGATTCTTGTTTAAGAATTCATATATAACTGTAATTAGTTCAAAACAAGTTAAATAAGATAGTACCTCAAATTCATTTCCAGAGTCAGCATCAAAGTTAACATCAGAATTAGAGTCAACATCAACCATTAGAGTCGTATTGACTTGTTCTTCATCAACATAGGATTCATCAAAGTCATTCCATGTGATCGTTAGAACTTTCTTCTTGGACTTTGAATATTTTCTATAAAAATTATCTTTCTCCAGATTTAGACATTCTTACTTAACATGTCCAAGTTCTTCTAGATATGAAGGCAAGCTCCTCTTCCTCTGAATCTACATTCTGATCCTCTAAGTCATCCTCTGATTCAGTTGTTGCTTGCAAGGTTTTCTTCAGCTTGGATCCTTCAGTGCATTTAGATCATTTACTTCTTGGATAATTGTAATCTTGGGTCTCCACTTGCTGGGCAAACCCCTTTGGATCTTCTTGACATGATCAACAATTGTCTAGCTTTTTTCAAGTACTCTTAACCGTGAGACCAAGGTTTGAAATCTAGAAAATATAGTCTCAATGTTTTCGTCTTCCTCCATATGAAATAGGTCATACTTTTTGACATAAGATTTGCCTTTGCCTCTTGAATCTACTTGTTTCCTTCATAAGTTAGAATAAGATTATTATAAATGTTTTTTTATTTTATTTCCTTGTTGGTGCACTTGTTAAACTACCTGAAAATGATTGCATTTATCATGAATGTTCTGAACTTATGATGTATCTTGTCCATCTTCTTATGATCAACATTCATCTCATTTCTTCTAACTTTAGTACCATATTCTTCTGTTGGTGTAGTATAACCATCTTCCCCCAAGTCTCAAAATTCAGGATCTTGTGAGATAACGAAACTCCTCAACATGTCCTTCTAGAACTCAAAACATTCACCACCAAACAAAGGTGGCCTGTTGATGTTTCCTCCAACAGATTCTTCACTGAATCCAGACATGCCAAACCTTTGGATCTTTCATCAAACACTGTAAAGTACCCAACCTTGAGACCGAGTTCTGATGCCAATTGAAGGTGCGCCAACACGAGAATCGGGGGTTGAATTGTGTTTGTCTAATTTTACAATCCGTTTCTTAAATTTAACTCTGATTCTGGTTTGGTGAGTTAGCTATTTTGACTAATTAGAGGTTGTAGTAAACAGACAGAGCAAATGTAAAAAGAACACATCATATATTATTTTGGTTCACCACCAACTTGGTAGCTACATTCAGTCCCCTCACACAAAATGATTTATCGACTAATTCAAAACTAGAATTACAACACCTGGCCCTACAAGTTAGTCTTCTCAAAAAAATATGAACCTAGATACTTCTTGAGCCAAACCACACCTTAACCATATAAGTCAATTATTCTCCATCGTGGTACAAAAAGCATGTTATAAGAGGCAATTGCATGAACTTTTCAAGCGTGTGGATCCGACTGATTTGATTTGATTTCCTCTTACCTTTTTACTTCCTTTGGTGACTTCCTCTAGTAGTATCCTCTGGTGAAATCCTTTGGTGGTATTTTCTAGTGGTTTTCTCTAGTCGTATTCTCTGGTGGTTTCCTCCAATTTTCATACCGTAATTTCTACACACCTGATGAAGCAACTATTGCAATAAATTATTCTCACAAAATACATTTATTAACATCAAAACACACAAGGAATTCTTCAAGGGAACAACTTGGTTCCAACAAATCTAACAAAGCACCACATGCACTAAAAATAGCAGCAACAAATCAAAATGAAAAATGAAAAACCTACCAATTATTATAACAACTAACAATATTGGATTCAACAACTAACATCAAATATAATTAGATTCAAAATCAATCCAATAAGTATAGCATGTAAATGGACAAATCTATTTCAACAACTAACAACAATAACTAAATTGGATTCAAAATCTACAAATCTAGAAGAAAAAAATATCACAAAACCCTAAAATTCCAATTTAGAAAATCCTAAATCATTAAACCCTAACATCAAGTGTCAAGATCCTAACCTTTTTTGAACCAGCAATCTTCTCTATTGGATTGAGGATGGAAACACGATTTGGAAGAAAATCTTGCAAAAATTGCAATTAAGAAAAGAAAAACATGACTTCTACTTTTTGAGGGTCGCGAGATTTAGAGAACTTGTGGAAATGCGATTCACGGAGGCAGGGAGAGGAGATTGAGGAGGTCTTATACTGATAGTAGGTGGTTGATGGAGATGTTTGGTAGTGTGACGAGAGAGAAGTATGTATTAGATTTTAGTGTGGTCAGAAATAAATAAAAAAATTAAAGATATAATGCAATTTTTTAAAGTGTAAGGCATATTATAAAAAAAATTTGGGTCCCTCACTAATTGGGATCATGTGCTCATTTTGAATTATTAAAAATGTCAACTCAAATTTAATCTATTAATCTCTCTAATAAACGTTAGGAGTTTGATTGTTGATATATTTTTGTAAATTTAAACAACAAATTAATATTACTTAAAGTTGATTTATTACTTAAACAATTTTTGTATATTTATTGCCAACTCAAATTAATATTTGATAATAATTTTTTTCTTTCTTAAGCCTCTTATTCTTAAGGAAAAGATGCATTTAAGGAAAAGATGCATTGATGATTCAAAGTTTAACTCAGAGAGATAATTAGAGTGTCACTAAAAATTGCTCTAGCAAAATTGAATTTTTTTTTGTCGAGCAATTCACGCTCAATCAAAATTTATTATCCTTTGGAGTTTAATTACTTGGTTTTCTTTGTAGAATTTTATTTATATGAACTAAAAGTGTAAATATTTTAACACAATCGATGAATCATAATCAATCATATAGATAACTTAAAAGTAATTATGACAAAAATCAGACATTACTAATAATATAATCGCTGTGATTAATTCATAGTATAAAAATTCTTTATTCGATATATATAAATTAAATTATTATTTTTATTTCGTTTCTTCAAACATTTCTTAAAACTTTAGTATCATTAATCTCTTATTTTCTTTTTTAGTTTATTGTTTTCGTTTTCATTACAGTCCTTTTTAATTTGATAAAATAATTAAAGTTTTGTTTGATTTTTTTGACATCAACATTTAATTTGTACCAAGTAAAAAGCAATTTTATTTAAAATTTCTTTACAAAAAATAGTAATATATTTTGATTTTTTTCAACACATTTTAATTATTTAATAAATTTCATGAAAATAATTAATAAAAAATGTTCATAAAACAAGAAACATTAATTGTGAAAAGAGAAATAAACATTAACCGCAATGAGAGAAAAATAGACTATAAAATTTTAAATCAAAAAAGTGTATATTAGCACCATACACATTTTTTTGTATGGCATTGTATCTCGTCTCAAGACGAGTGTTCTGGAATGGCGGGGTGCTTAACGAGATAATTCCTTCACAGATAATTTGACAAGAAGACTTAGATGTCGATGAGGAGTTTTGGAGTCCTATCTAGTTGAATAGGGGATGATCAAATATGACGATTAATTAGTCACTTGCAATATGGTACTATGACCACTCATAAAACTACGGCACAAAAAACTGCTCTAAAAGGATAGTGGTATTAGGACAAATCAAAAATCGACGGAACTACGTTATAACAAATAAAAGGGACTACGACATAACAATCGCTCTAAAAAACAAAGGGACACGACATAACAACCGCTCTAAAAAACAAAGGGACTACGACATAACAACCGCTCTAAAACTCGAAGGGACAATAATACAAAACAGCTTTAAAATATCGAAGGGACATAAAGAAAGGGGAAAAGTGGCTCGAAAATCAGTCGAGCATTATATAAAAGGGAGAAAATAGAACGTTGGGAAATGCATCCAACTTTGGTGTATTTTTCACAATAGTTTGAAACTCATTATATAGTGATGTAAGCAAACTCACACTTGTTTTCTATTCAATGTGGGACTTTAATATTTATAGTGTTGAAACTCATTATTTTAAAAGAAGTCAACATCATTTGATTATATGATTATTTTTGCATTTAGGTCATAAAACATATACGCTTTGTTCTTTTACTGCATACACAATGAATACAAATTCATAGGCTCTACTAGAGAGTTTAATTCACTTGGGATCGGGGATTCTGACATAAGCCAGACAACCCCAAGTTTGAAAATAAGACAAGTTCGATTGTCATTTCTTCACTATATGATAAGGAGATGTTTATTTTTTAGATTTAGGAACTCTATTCAAAATATAGCAAATAAGCAATATATTTTCCACACACCAATGAGATGCAACAATAGAGTAAAGTATACTAGCAACAACTAGTTTAATAAGAGTTCTATTTTTTTTTCAACTTTACCATTCACTTCAAACAATTATGGTGCTGTTGTTCCATGTATAATTCTAGGCAATTTGTAAAATTTATTAAACAAACTATAATCATACTTGGAACCTCTTAATCTTTCTACTAAATTAATTTTTAGTTTCAGTTACAAAGATCCTTAACATGTCAAACGTTTCACTTTTATTTTATATTTCTTATTAACATCCCATCAAGTTCACATGTATTAGAGTGTAATAAATCTAAAGACTCGAATTCTCTAACTACATATTTATGCGAACTCTTTGTTATTTTAGCTTCACTACAAAAATCACATTTTTCAAAATCATTTGAAAATAACTTTGGAATTAAACCTAAGTTACTTAAGTTTGAAATCAGACATCTTCACATCACAGAGTCTAGCAATGCAAAATTAAAATCACACAACATGTAAGCAGAAGCAGAAATAGACATTTTTATTGATTTCAACATTCAAACAGAAGGAGATATATTAAATTTCAATATTTAACTTAAATATGATACTCTAGGTAGCAGCTCATATTGGTCATCTGATACTCTGGGTAGCAGTTCACAACATACTTATTCAGAGCATCTCAAAGACCTATAGCAGTATTGCTGGAACTATAGTAGTTATACAAATTATCAGCAAGTCCATTGAGAATAAAATTCTTATCATTTTTCTCCCATGGATTAATTCTCCAGCTATCTTATCCTTTTTTGTTTGCTTCAAACTGAAATAGTTTATTGAAATCAGAGGAATCATAACCAAATCCAGTAATCTCTTCGGTTGACATGGCATAAAGAAACGTTTTAAAATTGTTGTTTTTAATTTTTGGAAAACTGTTTAAATATCACAATTTATGCAACCGAAGATATTACTAAATTGAGTCATGGACTAGGTCGCTCTCTTTAAGACGTTTCGCGGAACTATCCAAATTGTGCAAGGCAGACTATAAAATAGCTCAGATTCACTGTATCGAGTTCCAATGCACCGTAGAAAACCGTTCCATAATTACACCCTCAATATGACGGTTAAAGTCACTCTCAATATAACGATTAAAGTCACTCACAATATGGTAGGTACTATGACAACTCATAAATCAAAATGACTACAATACAAAAAACTGCTTTAAAAGACTACATCACAAAAACCGCTCTAAAAGGATAGTGGTATTAGGACCACTGAAAAATCGACGGAACTATAGTATAACAACCGTTCCAAAAACTGATAGGACTACAGTACAAAACCGCTCTAAAAATCGAAGTGACTATGACATAACAACCGCTCTAAAATACGAAGGGACTATGACATAACAACCACTCTAAAAAAAAGAAGGGACTACGACATAACAATCACTCTAAAAGTCGAAGAGACAGCGATATAAAACCGCTTTAAAATATCGAAGAGACATAAAGAAAGGGGAGAAGTGGCTCAAAAATCAGTCGAACAAAATATAATAGGGAGAAAAGAGAAAGTTGGGAAATGCATCCAACTTTGGTGTACTTTTCGCAATAATTTGAAATTCATTATATAGTGATGGAAACAAACTCACATATGTTTTCTCTCCAATGTGAAACTTTAGTATTTATAGTGTTGAAAACTACTAAAATATTAGAATTTTTCAATGTGAGACTTAAAAAAAAATTAATTCACACATTAACATACTTTATATTCCAACAGAATTCGACAAGAAGACTTACATGTTTAGATGTTGATGAGGAATTGTGGATCCCTATCTACTTGAATAGGGGAGGATCAAAGATTTCTTATTTATTTACTCTTTCTGCCAAAGCCTAGAATGACCAAATTAATATAATTTATTGGTCATTTGGACAAAGGGTGAGTAAGAAGAAAACCATTATTATTTTCTCTGATAATGTTTCTTGGCAAACTAAGCAACATGTTTGCGGTTTCTAGATGACAGATTTCTAGTTGAGAGATAATCAAGACGAGTATTATTGCGTGCCTTTACTTCATAATATTTAGAGTCACAAAAGGTTCATATTATTGATCAGATGGATATATGTATAGAAAGCATAAAGTTGTTTTTGCGGGTTATCTAACGTTGTCAAAATAAGTGATTTATTCATTGCCTAGCTATGTGATGCAACCATGCTTATTGCATGTTCTATTTGTGATAATTTGAGTAGAAAATGTTAGTGCAAAAGTGATTTTAATTACAATATTTTGATTGATGTTTTGATGATAATAAAAATAAATAAATAAAGAATAATTATCTCTTAATTGTATTTATTAAGTGTATAGATTAAATTAGAATACAAAGATTTGTATTAATAATTATCTATTTTAAGGCAGCATAAATTATAAGTGAATTAGCGATAATAATATAAGTGTGTCTAAACACATAATATTATCACATAATAAACAAATAATTATGTTTACTAATAGAGCTAACCGTAATATAGCAATAAGAAGAATTGAGATGTACAGTTCGAGTCAAAACATTAAAGGAAAAAGGAATACAAGTCATTGTTCTAGTATAAGCTACATCCTCTGATGAACAAAGAAAATAGAATCTTCTAAACAAAGATCACAATGACTTTGAAGAAATCACTACAACTGTGTTTGACTTTGATGAGCGCGCTCTCAAACACACCTCCGGTGAATTCGTTATACAAGAAACGATCTTGATGTTCTTCATCTCAAAAGTATATCTAGAAAAATGATCGTCTGCCTCTACTAAGTATGTTAAACAAAATTATTGTCTACCTTTGATAACTGTGACAAACATCATATCATTTGTCCTTGATAGAAAGTCAATACTTTACAAAAATCAACACTCAAGATAGTCAGTTCTCTGATGGAAGTAATCGTTGTGAGGTGACAAACTCTGCAAAAGTCCACACTCTAAATAGTCAATGCTCAAAAGAAGACAAATATGTTTATCCTCTATTAAACATATTGAATATATTAATTGTTTGGAAGTCTTTGAGACATCCTTTGATAGTAACATCCTCTAAGATCTTCCCTCTTAAATTAAAGATGCTTATAATTAATCATGAAGATATATATAGATACATTTTAAAGACTGATCTATCTTAAGCGGTGATTAAAGATCTCCAACGCTAACATTCTCAACATACACTTCTTTTCTCTATTTAAGAAGAACTAGTTTAGTCAATCGAGTGTGTGAGAGATTATAAACAAAAAAGGAAATGTATTAAAGAAAGAATTATGAAAAAGCCAAACACATATCAAAAGAAAAGTATGAGTGAAAGATCCTCTCCGTAGAGGGTTATTTAGAATTGATGTAAATCATTCAAAGTGTTTTCATACACTTGGACTAACATATGATTTGATATGTAACATCCTCTCAATGAGACTTAGAATCCCATAAACAAACTTTGTATCAATTCAGACACAAACTAGAACTGATGTAAATCAACCCGATAGTTGCAATAATTCTTTCTCCCCTAAGAGGTACCTAAAGAGGTACAACAACACTTATGAATCTCAACGGTAGGCTGCTATAATGTTGAAGAAGGGTTTTACCAGTGATAGCATGGAGAGGCTAGAGAAGAACACTCAAAGTCTGAAGAGAAGAGTAAACAATACTTGTATACTATTATTGAAATTGTAAATTAATTCATCAACTATATTGAAGAAAAATAGAACAAAAATATTTTTGTTCCCTCTATCTCTTTGTGTCTCTTATCTATGTTTTCTATGAGCATAGTTGATAGTACTTAGTAAAGACATATATGAGTGTTACTAAATTCAAATTTTATCCGTTGTTGTTGTCACTTTCTAAAGATGTTGATTTTCTTGGTCCAATGAATGCTTGATTCCACATGATTATTTGACTTGATATTTCTTCTGGTACCTATTAAATTTGGGTTGCATATTTTCTAGTGTCGACAGAACATTTGAATTTTGTTCCCAATTTTGGATCATTTGCTTTATCGGTTGATAGAGTGTTGTTGTCTATCCTAAAAGTTTTTAAATATCTTTCCTATTGTTGTTGAGGCATAGCCCTGTTTTTATATCATTATTAATTCATGTGTTACTTGCCACATCAACATTTTATTACATATCAATTTTGTTTTTTAAATGGAGCTAAATAGGAAAACAAGATATAAAATACTTTTAAACGATATTTAAAATAAAGAAATCTAAATAAGAAAAAGAAAAATGATTGATTTGTTACAACTATATAAAATATAAAAATACAACCGATATATCTAGCATAAACAATAATATACTTTTTTCTTCGATTTTTATATAAATATTATTCTAATCCCTTCTCTCATGTGTAAACCATTTATACATATTAAAAAAATAATACTGC
>JBBPBR010000008.1:14853667-14893879 GCA_037974775.1 Cicer pinnatifidum
AATAAAAAAAATTCCAAACATATTAAATGAATTTGTTTTTTAAATAAAATAATAATAAATTTATATATAACTGTATATTTTAAATTTAAATTCGAAATATTACAACTAATCTACTAATTTAACATTTTATCAATCAAAATAAAGTTTTACATATGAATGAATTTTATTGACCTGCTCTAAAATAAATTAAAGACAGTCAAATTAACATGAAAAATAGATGGAAAATATTGTTTAAATTTATTAGAAAAATAAAAATAGAAAACATGAATAATTTTCATCGTCAGAAAAATTTGTGACAATAAATAAGTTATTTTTTTTACAAATAAGTACTTTTTCTTATAATTTTCAAAATAATTTTAATTCTTTTTTTATATAATCTTAAAATAGTTATTATACATATATATAACTTTTAAAGGATTAATATATTTTAAATTAATAATAATAATAATAAAAAATCTATTAATAATCAAAATAGATAATTTAATAAAATATATTATCTTTTTCTTCTAGTTACTATATTACTTAATATAAGTACACAAATTTTTTAGGACGGTGCAATACCGAGGGAGTAGTATCTTTAATAATTTATAATTTGGTTATATGTCAGATTCAATCAGATTTATTCACCAATTCGTAAACTACGCCTCGTCGTCTTTTTTGACAGAACTACGTGTCGTCGTCGTCTTCTTTGACAGAACTACGTGTCGTCGTCGTATTCAACTTTTAAGGCTTTTAGTTATCATCAAATTTCAGTCACGCGCAGCCACATTATTATTAAAAAGGTTTTTATGACAGTAAAAATAAGACTCACAATCTTATATGTGTGAATCAACTTATTACTAATGAAAATCAACCTTCGTTGGTTATAATATGGGTATTTTACTATGATATAAATATATAAATAGAAAATAACCATCACATAAAGAAAAAACAAAATTCAACAAAATGAAATTAATCTTAAAGTGGTGTTATTCAAACATTGATTTTCACATAAATATAATTACAAGAAACACTATGATATTTTGTAGACGATACTCTGTTCGTATTTGAGACACGTGTGTAGCAACGTGGTCACTTCACATCTCAAATTTATTCCTCTCTTCAAGACGTCAAGTCTAAGGGGCAAAGATGAGGTACGTCTTGAAAATAAAGTCACTTTGAATTTTTTAAAAAAATTTACACCATTTGTAGTTAACAATTTAAGTAGAATTAGTAAAATGGACTATCTGACCGACAGAAATAGCCTATAGCAAACTTGAGTCTTTTTGGACTGGGCCAAAAAAGTCTCAAGTGAAAACGAGCTCAAAGCTTGTTTTTCAAACATGTGGGTAATAGATTTTTCGGACCAATTTGGATTATATAAAATTTATTTTTTTACTTAAAAGTTAAAATAAAAAAAACTGATTTAAATATGGTAAAGAAGTCATAGTTCGCCACTAATTGTAACTTAAATTATGAAACAATTTGATATAACTACTATGCATTGTCATCTTGAACTTCAAGGGGTTTATAACTTTTATAAAATGAGTCAAATTTGTTGAATCATTTTAGATAGGTTGGATTGAAGATTTGAATCCACTTATTTAAGTTAGTTCGTCCTATGTAATCTATTGGAAAATTGGGCGAACATGAGGCGGAACAGATTGAACCGTCGGACCAAAATAAAAAAAAAAAATTCTACTTTTTTTTTAACTCAATCAAACTCAAAGACTCAAAGTGGTCCATTGATTTACTAAATCTAATTAAAAATCTCAACTCAAATTAAAAAAGCATATGAGTTTTATGTACAAGGATAACAAAACTGAACCATATAACTTTAATTAGTGTATTAATACATTATCAAGGTAAGAATATATAATATCATGTTCGGAATGTAGAATTAAATTATATGTTAAATTATAATACATTTTTTAAATTTGATAACTTTTTATTTATTAGTATACATAGTAAGTAAATTGTAATATTTTTTTTGGAATTGTTTAATATTAATGAATTTATTGAGAAATTTTATAATAGTGATGACTTTATTTTTGTATTTAGCTTTGTTGATTTATTACGGTTATATTTATTATTTTTATAAAATATTAAAATAAAATAAAAAGTATTTTTGACTGACAAGGCTACAATCCCGCCAACCTGCCAAAGGGTGAGACGGTGTGTTACTTTTGACTTGGCCACCTAAGTTGGCCCGCTCCGCTTTATAGAGGACTAATGGCATGCTAAACGAGACACTCACTTTGCCATCCCTACTTTTATATAGGAGGAGTGCTCTCTATCTTTTTATTTATTAAACAATTAGTTAAGTTAACATTTTTACACTTGGGGTTTGAATTTTTGTGTTTTGACTTTTTCTCTAATTCAACTCTATTTTTTATTGCAACATCCAATATTAGTAATTATTATTGTCACTCTTTTGATAGGTGGAGATCGAACCTGCAACCTTCTTATCACTCCAATCATAACTCCCCTTCATTCCAACCACCAAATCAACTTTCAACTCTTAACTCAAATGAGTTGGATCGTCCAACCCCAAATGCACTCTATATTGTTGCTTATTTTTATCACATATGTAGCTTCATCCTATTTGTTCTTTATTTTATACACTTAAGCAACTTTTCTTCAACTATGTTCCTACTCCAAGTTACTACACTTGCCAATTTTCCTTTTTGCAAAAATATAACAATATTTTTTACCATTCTTAAATATTACTCCATCGTATCATAATAACTAAGTCATGTGATCATTTTATACACATTAAGAAAAGTGAAATAAATCTACTTTTACTAAATTATTTTTGTTAAGTATTGATTCATTATCAATATTATAAATGCATAGTGATAGATATTTCGTTGAAAATGATGCAAGTAATATTAAGGGTTAAATAAGGTCCTTGAACACTTTTTAGTTCCTAAAAAAAATAAACCAGGCCAAATTAGTCATTGAGAAATTTTGAAAGACCCAATTAAGTTCCTTAAAAAATTAAAAACACATTTTAGTCCTTATAAAAAATAAATCGGGACAATTTAGTTCTTAGCTCAATTTAGGAAAAAATAAACCCTAGTGTTATTTAATCTAGAGAAACCACGAGTATAAGATAGAAACCATTTGATTCCATAATGATCTACGATTCTAAAGGTGTGACTTCCGCCGTCTCTCTCATTTGTTTCAGAAGCTGCGTTTTTGAAGGTTCAATTTCATGTACTGTGTTCATGCGATTTTTGCTTTGTTGTTGCTATTTTATGCGAATTTTTTATTTGACCTTTGTAGTTTGTGGATATTTTTTTTTTTTTTATAGTTGACGGAATTTTCAGTTCTGACCTTTGTCATGTTGTCAGCAAATTATAAGAAATTAGGTGGGTAAGAATGGGATCATAGTGTTCTGATGCACATATGAAACACATAGTATATAAACATAAAATTAATGTGTAATACAATTAATTACCTCAGATTCCAAGAAGCTCAATTCATCAGTCTTTTTGATGGATTTTGCAACTGATGCCCCTCTCTCCAATATAATTTTTATAAATTTACAACTTAAAATTCTTATATACAACTTGTTTGTTGTCAATCTCATGGTCAATTATTTATTTTCCAGAAGTCTCATAATTTGTTTTCTCCTTAATTTTTTCAGATGACCAATTACGATGAATTGCACAATAAAATGGTAAAAGTTGTTTCGGCAAATGAGTCACACAATGAAGATAATGATCAGGCTTCTTTTGAGGCCAATGGGTATGCCTCTTATTTTGAGGAGATGAAGACTCCAAAGTTTACAAACGATGAGGGGAAATCAATGTTTGTGTTACCCTTGTATAACTCAACTTATATGTTTGGTGAAGTTACTCTAGAACTTCAGATGAAATTTACTAGATTGATTGATTTTAAAAATATTTTTAAGGACTACAACATTACCCTTGGAAGATAATTTAAGTGGAATAATAATGATAAGGAACGTGTTAGGGTTGTTTGCAAATTTGATGACTGCCCCATGGGTTGCACTTTGTTCTTGGATGCATGCAAGATAGGTTTCAAAGTTGGGTGTAGGCCTTCCATAGGGCTTGACGGGTGCTTTTTGAAAGGATATTACGGGGGACAATTCTTATCAGCGGTTGGTCAAGAAGCAAATAATCAATTTTATGTGATTGCATATGTTGTGATAGATGCTAAGACAAAAGAGAATTCTAAGTGGTTTTAAACTCTATTAGAAAGTGATATAGGAGACCATGTCAAATGTGGATGGAACTTCATATCAGATCATCAAAAGTTAAATTGATGTTGCTTGCAAATGCATGTGTATTGTGTTTTAACTAGTTATTTTTTGTAAAAGATTTATTGGGCATATTTAATATAATGTCATTGTGTTGTCTTTACAAGGGTTATTACATGCATTGAAGGAAGTCATGCCACATGCTTGACATAGAAATTGTGTGTTGCATATTTGGAAGAATTTCATCAAGCAATCGAAGGACATGGAATAATGTGCCATTGTGTGGCAATGTTCAAAAAGCACTACTAAACCAAAGTTTAAAGCACACATGGAGAGATTGAAAATACTAAATGAACGAGCATAGAGTTACTTAAACAAAATTGACCCCACAACATGGGTGAATACCTATTATAGTCATTATCCTAAGTTGGATAACTTCACCAACAATATATGTGTAGTCTGAAACAACAAGATTGCCAAGTACAGAGAGAAACCTATTTTAACAATGTTAAAAGAGTTGAGGTGTTATTTGATAAGGAAGATGTCATCCCATAAAAGGATCTTAGCCATATGCAAGGGGATACTACCACCGATTAAAAAAAAGAATTGATAAATTGAAGGTAGAGAGCAATAAACGGACACCTACCTTGACAGGTGAACAAGGCCAATTTGAGGTTTACAAACACAAGTCATCAGTTAAAGTCAACATAAAATTATGTACTTGCATTTTTCAATTGTGGCAGCTGATAGGCATGCCTTGTGAACATGCCATTGTAGCTTTAGCATATTTGAATGAGAGGCCCGAGAATCATGTGCATAAGTGGCTGACAAAGGATGCATTGAATGTTACTTATGAGCACTACATTCAGCCTATCAACAACCAAGGATATTGGGTTATCACTAACCACCCAAAACCATAGCCACCAAAGCTAAAAAGGCCGATTGGGAGACCAAAGAAGCGTAGGAGAGGAAAGAATATGTATCAAAAGATATGCTTGACAATCAACAACACAAAATTAAAAAAATGTACAAAGTGACTTGTCCAAAGTGTGGAGAAAGTGGACATTATGAAAAGACCTGTAAAACCGAGATACGCCAAGAGGAATAAAGTCAAGAAAGTAACTAATCATGGAATCAAGATACCACCATATACATAGATATGTCATTTCAACTATCAACTATGATTCACATATATTTTTGTTTTGGGCACTTTTTTGGATATTTTGTTTTGGTACTTGTTGGTACACAAATATTTTATTTTGGTACATGTGGGTACACATATATTTGATTTTGGTACATGCTGGTACGTTTTCTTTATATCTTATGTTTTGGATTATTTTAGATACCATTGTGGTTTAATTTGAATATTATTGACACTGTTTTTAAATTATATTATAATTTAGTGAATTTTTTATTGTAGATATTAAATTGTTCATTTAATTATTGTCAGAGGCTTAATTGTATATTTTTAATTATTGTGAATTACTTAATTGTCATTTTTTGTATAGAAATTACACGTAAGAGAATGAAGTTGATGAGTCATCGAACAAGTTAGTAAAAAAAACTTAAGTTTCTAATTGTGGTTCACATAAAGTCTAATTTAGTCCAATTTATTTTTCTTAGAGACTAAAAAATGCTTTTATTTTTCTAAAGAACTAAAATGGATATTTAAGAATTTCTAAATGACCAAAACAAACTTTTACTCATAAAAATATTTGCAATTTATTTTCATCTTGTGTGTTTGTGATAGAAATACCTATTTGCTTAGACATGTACAGCATGAGATTTTCATTTATTTGAATTAAACCAAAAACACACACTAGCTACATCTTTTACGTTTGATATTTTTTCACATAGTAGTTCTTAGATGGTTCGCTGGCAGTATTTCAAGCTGGAGAAACTAATTGGACTGTGTGGTGCAATATTGGATATCGAAACAATGAGAATTGGGCTTTTATTTGGATCTTTTTATGGAGGCAATGTACATAATATTGAGAAATCTACCATTTACCCACCTATCAATACTTTCCACCTTTCTTAAATTTAAAAGTTTGATTTTTTTTTTTCACTTCACTTGTTCATTAACTCATTTTCAAAATTTTTGAATTTTTTTTTAATAATTCAAATCTTTCGAAATTTTCGAATCACAAATAAGTAAAATTTTCAAATTTTTTGTTAAATTTTAACCTTCCGAAATGCAATTTTCTAATTTTTCAATAACTTTACAAATGTTTCGTTCATTTCGAAACTTCCAAAATACTATTTTGCTGATATTTTAGATAATTTCGAATACTTTGAAACCTCTCAAACATAAATTTTTAGATTTATACAAAACTTAAAAAAAAAAATCGATAAACAACTTTAAAAAATTTCATCCATGTTAAAAGTTCCGATATACAAATTTTTTCAGAAAATGAAAAATTCAAAACTTTTAAAACATTGAAACTCCCAGATTTATTTGTTCCGAAAATTTCCAAATTAATTGTTTCAAAATACTTTTTTATTTTAATTTTTTTGTATATAAATTATTTATATGTTTATTTTATTTTTATTATTTTTGTATCAATTTCTAGTAGAGGTGAAAATAGATTGTGATGAGCTAAACTTTGCTAGGCCTGAACCTGACATGTGGCATGTCATAGACTTACTTTTTAGGTATGAGTCTAACTTTGATATAAAAATGAGTTTTAGAACAATCAAGTTGTATAACTTATGTCCTGACAACTCATAGATTAAAAGACAATTCATCTAATTGACTTTTAATAGAAAATTTCTCTATATATTTAACACATTTAATATTTATTATAAAATTAATAAAATTTAATATATAAAAATAAGACTTATTTGAAAAAAAAATGAATGCTAAAAATATAAAGCTAAAATCCAAAAAAATTAAATTTTATATATAACCACGAAAAAATAAATCAACAAAAAAGTAATAACTATATATATAGATATATAACAAAAACTGACCTAGTTTAACAAATGGGAAGGCAAAGCACACACTGAAACAAAACAACCGCGCCGCTGCCATACATGAAGGAAAAAAAAAAGAACTAACGCAGAAAAGAGAAAGTGCAGAGAAAAAGAAAGAGGAAATATGATAAGAGAAAAAAAAAAGAAAAAAAAGAACGAGAGGGCCAACCCAGTCGAAGATTTGTGTTCTATGTTTATTTTGGTATAACAACAAAAAGTTTCATTTTTTTCATTAATAACTCATTTAATATACTACATAATAAATACAACTAGTAAAGATGAAAACAATACCTTAATCCTTCATTTGTTTGTTTTTCTCTCCTATTTTCTTCTTCTTATTTTTGTGATTTTTGTTGGTCTCCCTCTTTCTTGATATATTTATAGGTAAAACAGTGAATGTGTCTGTTTATTAAATAAATTCAAGATCTAGATCTTGTAGTGTTTCGCAACAGATTTTAACTGAATTTTACATTGTTTTTGTAACAAAGCTTAAGCAATGTATGATTAAGGAAATAATTTTTTCTACCTTTTATTGCACAGATGTTAAAAGTAATTACTATTGGTTTGTACTATATTTATATAAGGGATCTTGATAAGATAAAGAAAAAGAATGGGAGTGAAAAGAAAATGAAGATGTGTGTTCGCTTTTGGCTACAAGAAAAGAAAGACAGACTGTACCGTATTTGTGTGTTGACCAACCAAATGAAAATGAACAAAAAAACTAGAGTTGTGTTGTTGCAATTCCAATTTCTTATTATTTTGTTTTATATTATTTTAAATTTGGTATATATTTAAATTTGAATTGTAAAATACTAAATTTTTTAGATTTCTGATAATAACTGCAAAATATTTATTAAATATATTATTATTATTATTCAAATAATTTTTTATTATTCGGACAAAATTGAGATATTCTATTTAATTATATTTACTAGAAAATATGAATATTACCGTTGTGAAAAAAATTAAATATAAGGACATAAATTTTATTTAAATTGTGAAAGTAAATTAATTTCGAATGTAAGAGAAAATAAAAAGTTGGTGATTGGCCAAATAAAACAAAAAAATGACCTAGTCGGATTGGTGACAGATGGTTGATCGACATAGATAAAAAAATCATCTTCGGATTAGTTGTCGATGCGTGATGACATAAATAATGTGATCGTCTCCATATTGATTAATGATGCGTAGATGAACATAAATAAAATGATAACTAGAAACAAACGTATAATGAATAATGTGACACAAAAGTTGTTGAGTATAAATAAAATATATACATTAGATATGCATGATTAATTCATTATGCATGACATAAAGAGGTTGTTGAATATATGTAAAATATGAGTGAAGATGCATAGACTATGTGTGACTATTTGAAAAAATGTAAGAGGCATTCAATGAAGATAAATTATTGTTTCTTTTTTTTTTGTTCCCCGATCCTTATGCGACTTTATACACCTACAAAATTCAATGAATCAATGAAGATAACAATCGTTATTTGCATGATGATTCTATTATATCTTCTGCAGTTACATTTTTATTTTTTATTTTTGAGGTCAATCAAATGTGCATTGTTTAAAATGCTTACCCTTCATTTTTCTTATACACGCATATGTCTCGTGTTCCCGTGTATATATTTTCAAGCGTCAAAATTTTTAAAATATTTTTTATATTTTCATGTATTTCAAATTCCAATATTTATTATCATAAAATAACATTTTAAAATACTAGAACAAAGCAACCATGAAACTGAATTAGTTTATAAACAGTGTAAGGTACAACATTGAATGACAACATTGGAAAATGTACATTTATTACGTTAGAAATAAAACAAATGGAGTTAGAATATATGGATAAGTGTTTTTTAATTAGAAAGATAATAAACAATTCTTGTAATTTAGGACTCCTATTGGTCAACTTCCAAGACTAATAATTGACCCAATTTGAACCGCTTTTTATGTCCTAACAACTCGTAGATTAAAAGACAATACATCTAATTAGCTTTTAATAAAAAAATTCTCTATATATTTAACATATTTAATATTTATTATAAAATTAATTAAATTTAATATATAAAAATAAGACTTATTTAAAAAAAAATGAATGCTAAAAGTACAAAGCTTATAACGGACCAATGATCTTAAAATCCAAAAAATTAAATTTTATATATAACCATAAAAAAATAAATCAACATAAAAGTAATAAATATATACCAAATATATATATAAAATAAAAACTGACCTAGTTTAACAAATGAGAAGGCAAAACACATACTGAAACAAAACAACTGCGCTGCTGCCAAACATGAAGGATAAAAAAAAAAGGAACTAACGAGAAAGCGATGAGAAAAGAAAGAGGAAATATGAGAGAGAGAAAAAAAGACTGAGAGGGCCAACGACGGTCGAAGGTTTGTGTTCTTAGTTTATTTTTGTATAACAAAAAAATGTTTCATTTTTTTCATTAATAAAACTCATTTGATATACTACATTTAGTAACGAATACAACTACATTCAGTAAATATGAAAACAATACCTTAATCTGTCATTTGTTTGTTTTTTCTCTCCTACTTTCTTGTTGTTATTTTTAAGTGTTTTTTATTGGTCTCCCCTTTTCTTGATTTTTTGTCTCAATTTATAGGTAAAACATTGAATGTTTATTAGATAAATTCGAGCACTAGATCTTGTATTTTTTTCGCAACAAATTTTAATTGAATTTTAGGTTGTTTTTATAACAAATCTTAAGCAATATGATTAAGGAAAATAATTCTACTTTTTTTTACACAGATGATAAAAGTAATTTATATTGGTTTGTAGTATGTTAATAAAAGGATGTAGATAAGATAGAGAAAATAAAAGAATGCATAGTGAAAGTGAAATAATACCAAAAAAAATGAAGATGTGTGTTGGTTTTTGGAAAAAAGTTGTGTTGGTATTTGCGAGGAAGGACGAAGCATAAGATGAGGAAGAAGGTGTATTGGCTCTGTTGACAGGATTGATGTGTTGCCTGTTGGTAGGAAAAGAAAGACAGACTCTAATGTATTTGTGTGTTGCCAGACGGAAGAATGAAAATGAAAAAAGACTAGAGTTGTGTTGTTGCAATTTAATTTTCTTATTTTTTTGTTTTATATTATTTTAAATGTGGTATATATTTAAATTTGAACTGTAAAATACTAAATTTTTTAGATTTATGATAATAACGGAAAAATATTTATTAAATATATTATTATTATTATTCAAATAATTTTTTATTATTCGAAAAAATTGAGGTACTACAGTCCTTGTCGGTTGGCCTGACTTATTCCCATATCTAGTTGTTAGGACGAGAGACGTAAATGGATAAATCATTTGCATTATCGTTCGTAATCTAGGTGATAGAGACGAAAAAGTTTCACTTAAGACATCTAATCAACGAATGTATGAGGCTAACTGTCCACTCCGTCAACATTGTCGTAGAGGTGGTTTAAGATCTCAAGAACTTGATGAGGATGTTCATAAGCATGTGCAGATTGACCATCAAGAGCATGAGACAATTGAAGAAGCAGAGAAACAAACAACTGAAGATTAGTTGCATTAACATGGGTTCCATGAAGAACTTTTTGTCACATAGGTGTTGATACAATACAAACACTGTAACATCCCGCTTTTTCGAGACATTAACTACCGAAATTCTAAACGTAAAATTGCAAATTCATTTTTATTTATTTATGATTATCTTAAATACTCATTTATCTTAAAATCAATTAATAATATTTTTAGTTATATTTTACAAATAATGAATCAAAGTATTTACAATCACTAAAAGTAAATTTAATACGTTAAACAAAAGAAACTCTTAAAGTCAAAACTATTGATGTTTTATTACCCAAACATAAATCCTAATTGGTCATAAACTTTGGACTTGTGGAAAGACTCACCCAACGAGTCTAACACCAGCACAAAAGTATCTCGGAGCCTCCAACTGCATGTTATTGTACTTCCTCGCATTTCTCCTATTGGATTGACCGTGACATTATTCACTCAAGTAACACTATATGTGACGTCCTGTCAAATGTAAGGGTCATCTCCAAATAACAAACACGGAGCAAATATGTATGCATATATAGTTGTTATAGCAAAAATATAAATAAATCATATATTTCATTTAACAGTTAAAAATCACAACGCACCAAAAATACAAATCAACCAAAATGCACAATTTATTTGTTAGACTATATGTCAATGCATGATTCCGGAATATCACCTCCCCCGCAAGGGCTTCGTGGGTCCTTCCAAGCAACACCACTAACTCAAAATCCCCGCAAGGATCTGTGGGCTCCAACCAATTATGGACGCACCACACAACTATGAATGCATGAATGTAGGCACTTTTGTTAGTAACAATACAAATCACTCAACCAGAGCGTCCAAAATCATTCAACCTTGTTCTAAACCAACCTAGTTTAGACCCAAAATAATCACCTTGAATAACCACAATCATTATAACAATGTATCATATAACATTCATTTTTCATAATTTGAACATGTTAAACACATCTATATTTAATATTCATTTTAAAGATAACACATTAACAAAACCAATACACAACATCACAGTACATTTATATCACATATAATTCAAGTAGGAAAGCGGATGGAGTGATGCCCTTACCATTACCAAGGTTGTTTCTAGAATTATGTTTCACAAACTCTTGTCTCACTCGTTTCACTCCTGCTGCTGTGCGAGCACGATTTCTCCCTCTCGGGACGTCGTTTTGCCGATCTGACCGTTGAAAACGTAGACCTGAATGTTGCGAACCTGCTGTCCAAAAATCAGTCCGATCCAACGGTTAACGAATGCGCAATAGATGTTTTTCTGAGACTGATTTAGCAAATTCGGGAATAGGGTTACTCCTCTCTTTTCTCTTTTGGTGGTTGTCTTTTCTATCAAAATGGTTTCCCTCTTCTTCTCTCCTAAATCCTTTTCTCTACATAGCAGAACGTTTTGAATGGAAGGCGTCTCTTTTGTTTTATTCGTTTTTATGGGTAACGTGATATTAAGTGGAGAACATATATTAAATGGGTAAAATGAAGAACGTAGTGTTATGTGAGGGGAAAGTGGGGAACGTATTATTAAATGAGAAATGTGATATTAAACGGAGAAAGTGTGGAATGTGATATTAAGTGGGGAAAAGTGGATAGCGTTAAGCCAGAGTGGAGAACGTTAAGCCAAGAGTGGGGAAGATTAATCCGAAAGTGGGGAACGTTAAACTTAAAATGAGGAACTTAACATTTCAACCTTAAGCCATTAAATTTATTTTTTAACTGTTGCCGAATAATGCTTTTATTATTATTATTATTATTATTATTATTATTATTATTATTATTATTATTATTATTATTATTATTATTATTATTATTATTATTATTATTATTATTATTATTATTATTATTATTATTATTATTATTGTTATTGTTATTGTTATTGTTATTGTTATTGTTATTATTATTATTATTATTATTATTATTATTATTATTATTATTATTATTATTATTATTATTATTATTATTATTATTATTATTATTATTATTATTATTATTATTATTATTATTATTATTATTATTATTATTATTATTATTGCCAAAAATTAAAATAATATCATGAACGATTATCTCCACTCCTAATAAGGTACAATATAAAATGACTAGGTGTTACATTCCACATACCTTAAATAGTTTCGTCCTCGAAACTCATGCTGAATAATAATGCGGGTATTACATTCTATCAACCTAAAAATAGTTTCGTCCTCAAAACTGACACTAAATAGTTCCTAGATATAACACACTTATCTTATCCGTCGAGACAATCTTACCTGTCATGCTACAATTATTTCAAGATTCATCAAGCCTATGATTGATTGCTTCAAATCATTCTAATTCATTTAATGTACGGTACTGTCAAACATACAAGTTGAAACTTATGTTATCATATCCTACAATTATTCACAAGCTTCACAAATTTGAATTTTTGGTTATAAAATACAAATCTTTGATCTATAGAATAATCTTAAGCAATTATCAACTTCATACTTATTCAATCATGCAACTAGTAAAACTTTACATCAATCATTTATTTCGTTCCCTCGATACTTTTCTTATCCTAAAGTTTTGGACCATTAACTAACATACGATCTTAATTGCAACCTCTTTATCACAACCCCTACAAGGTCCACTAAGTTTTAACCACGCTTCCGTCGCGCCACTCTGATAAACCAATTAACCACGCTTCCGTCGTGCCACTCTGATAAACCAATTAACCACGTTTCCGTCGTGCCACTCTGATAAACCAATTAACCACGCTTTCGTCGCGCCACTCTGATAAACCAATTAAGAACATGATTTGTGTTCTTGTGCAATATGCACACAATATTTAGATGAAGAAATATTCGAGTGGTGCATAAATTCACACACCATCTCTTGAGGACTTCCGAGACACATGACCAACACTAACAAGACCAAAAACATTCCCACTAACTCGCAGTCCAATCTAGATCGAACTGCTCTGATACCACCTGTAACATCCCGCTTTTTCGAGACATTAACTACCGAAATTCTAAACGTAAAATTTCAAATTCATTTTTATTTATTTATGATTATCTTAAATACTCATTTATCTTAAAATCAATTAATAATATTTTTAGTTATATTTTACAAATAATGAATCAAAGTATTTACAATCACTAAAAGTAAATTTAATACGTTAAACCAAAGAAACTCTTAAAGTCAAAACTATTGATGTTTTATTACCCAAACATAAATCCTAATTGGTCATAAACTTTGGACTTGTGGAAAGACTCACCCAACGAGTCTAACCCTAGCACAAAAGTATCTCGGAGCCTCCAACTGCATGTTATTGTACTTCCTCGCATTTCTCCTATTGGATTGACCGTGACATTATTCACTCAAGTAACACTATATGTGACGTCCGATATGAGTGTCGTTATTAAAATTCTCACGCAGCGGTCTTTGCTCCAACTGTGCTACCCTTGATGAGATGAATCACTAACTCCTTCTTGAATTCCTTCCTTTTCTCTCTTAAACTCTTTTTTTTTTTTTTTTTTATATATATATAGCAGAGCGATTTTGGATGCTCGACGTCTGTTGTTGTTTTATTTTTTTTCCTTTTTATCAGTAGAAATGGATAACGTTAAGTCAGGAGTGGGGAGGAGTGGGGAAGAGTGGGGAAGTTAAGCCGAAAGTGGGTAACGTGTCATTTCCACTTAAGCCATTTATTTTTAACGGGTTGTCAAATGATGCTTTTATTATTATTATCATTATTATTATTACTATTTTTATTATTATTATTATTATTGCCAAAAATTAAAATAATATCATCAACGATTATCTCCACTCCTAATAAGGTACAATATAAAATGGCTAAGTGTTACATTCCACATACCTTAAATAGTTTCGTCCTCGAAACTGATGCCAATGAATAAAAATGTGGGTATTACATTCTATCAACCTAAAAATAGTTTCGTCCTCGAAACTGACACTAAATAGTTCCTAGATATAACACACTTATCTTATCCGTCGAGAAAATCTTATCTGTCATGCTACAATTATTTCAAGATTCATCAAGCCTATGATTGATCGCTTCAAATCATTCTAATTCATTTAATGTACGGTACTGTCAAACATACAAGTTGAAACTTATGTTATCATATCCTACAATTATTCACAAGCTTCACAAATTTGAATTTTTGGTTATAAAATACATATCTTTGATCTATAGAATAATCTTAAGCAATTATCAACTTCATACTTATTCAATCATGCAACTAGTAAAACTTTACATCAATCATTTATTTCGTTCTCTCGATAATTTTCTTATCCTAAAGTTTTGGACCATTAACTAACATACGATCTTAATTGCAACCTCTTTATCACAACCCCTACAAGGTCCACTAAGTTTTAACCACGCTTCCGTCGCGCCACTCTGATAAACCAATTAACCACGCTTCCGTCGTGCCACTCTGATAAACCAATTAACCACGTTTTCGTCGTGCCACTCTGATAAACCAATTAACCACGCTTTCGTCGCGCCACTCTTATAAACCAATTAACCACGCTTCCGTCGCGCCACTCTGATAAACCAATTTAACACGCTTCCGTCATGCCACTCTGATAAACCAATTAAGAACATGATTTGTGTTCTTGTGCAATATGCACACAATATTTAGATGAAGAAATATTCGAGTGGTGCATAAATTCACACACCATCTCTTGAGGACTTCCGAGACACATGACCAACACTAACAAGACCAAAAACATTCCCACTAACTCGCAGTCCAATCTAGATCGAACTGCTCTGATACCACCTGTAACATCCCGCTTTTTCGAGACATTAACTACCGAAATTCTAAACGTAAAATTGCAAATTCATTTTTATTTATTTATGATTATCTTAAATACTCATTTATCTTAAAATCAATTAATAATATTTTTAGTTATATTTTACAAATAATGAATCAAAGTATTTACAATCACTAAAAGTAAATTTAATACGTTAAACAAAAGAAACTCTTAAAGTCAAAACTATTGATGTTTTATTACCCAAACATAAATCCTAATTGGTCATAAACTTTGGACTTGTGGAAAGACTCACCCAACGAGTCTAACCCCAGCACAAAAGTATCTCGGAGCCTCCAACTGCATGTTATTGTACTTCCTCGCATTTCTCCTATTGGATTGACCGTGACATTATTCACTCAAGTAACACTATATGTGACGTCCTGTCAAATGTAAGGGTCATCTCCAAATAACAAACACGGAGCAAATATGCATGCATATATAGTTGTTATAGCAAAAATATAAATAAATCATATATTTCATTTAACAGATAAAAATCACAACGCACCAAAAATACAAATCAACCAAAATGCACAATCTATTTGTTAGACTATATGTTAATGCATGATTCTGGAATATCACCTCCCCCGCAAGGGCTTCGTGGGTCCTTCCAAACAACACCACTAACTCAAAATCCCCGCAAGGATCTGTGGGCTCCAACCAATTATGGACGCACCACACAACTATGAATGTATGAATGTAGGTACTTTTGTTAGTAACAATACAAATCACTCAACCAGAGCGTCCAAAATCATTCAACCTTGTTCTAAACCAACCTAGTTTAGACCCAAAATAATCACCTTGAATAACCACAATCATTATAACAATGTATCATATAACATTCATTTTTCATAATTTGAACATGTTAAACACATCTATAATTAATATTCATTTTAAAGATAACACATTAACAAAACCAATACACAACATCACAGTACATTTATATCACATATAATTCAAGTAGGAAAGCGGATGGAGTGATGCCCTTACCGTTACCAAGGTTGTTTCTAGAATTATGTTTCACAAACTCTTATCTCACTCGTTTCACTCCTGCTGCTGTGCGAGCATGATTTCTCCCTCTCGAGACGTCGTTTTTCCGATCTGACCGTTGAAAACGAAGACCTATATATTGCGAACCTGCTGTCCAAAAATCAGCTCAATCCAACGTTTAACGAATGCGTAATCAATATTTTTCTGAGGCTGATTTAACAAAATCGGGAATAGGGTTACTCATCTCTTTTCTCTTTTGGTGGTTGCCTTTTCTATCAAAATAGTTTCTCTCTTTTTCTCTCCTAAGCTTTTTTTTTTTTATATAGCAGAGCGATTTTGGATGCTCGACGTCTGTTGTTGTTTTATTTTTTTCCTTTTTATCAGTAGAAATGGATAACGTTAAGTCAGGAGTGGGGATGAGTGGGGAAGAGTGGGGAAGTTAAGCCGAAAGTGGGTAACGTGGCATTTCCACCTAAGCCATTTATTTTTAACTGGTTGTCAAATGATGCTTTTATTATTATTATTATCATTATTATTATTACTATTTTTATTATTATTATTATTATTGCCAAAAATTAAAATAATATCATCAACTATTATCTCCACTCCTAATAAGGTACAATATAAAATGGCTAGGTGTTACATTCCACCTACCTTAAATAGTTTCGTCTTCGAAACTGATGCCAATGAATAAAAATGCGGGTATTACATTCTATCAACCTAAAAATAGTTTCGTCCTCGAAACTGACACTAAATAGTTCCTAGATATAACACACTTATCTTATCCGTCGAGAAAATCTTATCTGTCATGCTACAATTATTTCAAGATTCGTCAAGCCTATGATTGATCGCTTCAAATCATTCTAATTCATTTAATGTACGGTACTGTCAAACATACAAGTTGAAACTTATGTTATCATATCCTACAATTATTCACAAGCTTCACAAATTTGAATTTTTGGTTATAAAATACATATCTTTGATCTATAGAATAATCTTAAGCAATTATCAACTTCATACTTATTCAATCATGCAACTAGTAAAACTTTACATCAATCATTTATTTCGTTCTCTCGATAATTTTCTTATCCTAAAGTTTTGGACCATTAACTAACATACGATCTTAATTGCAACCTCTTTATCACAACCCCTACAAGGTCCACTAAGTTTTAACCACGCTTCCGTCGCGCCACTCTGATAAACCAATTAACCACGCTTCCGTCGTGCCACTCTGATAAACCAATTAACCACGTTTTCGTCGTGCCACTCTGATAAACCAATTAACCACGCTTTCGTCGCGCCACTCTTATAAACCAATTAACCACGCTTCCGTCGCGCCACTCTGATAAACCAATTTAACACGCTTCCGTCATGCCACTCTGATAAACCAATTAAGAACATGATTTGTGTTCTTGTGCAATATGCACACAATATTTAGATGAAGAAATATTCGAGTGGTGCATAAATTCACACACCATCTCTTGAGGACTTCCGAGACACATGACCAACACTAACAAGACCAAAAACATTCCCACTAACTCGCAGTCCAATCTAGATCGAACTGCTCTGATACCACCTGTAACATCCCGCTTTTTCGAGACATTAACTACCGAAATTCTAAACGTAAAATTGCAAATTCATTTTTATTTATTTATGATTATCTTAAATACTCATTTATCTTAAAATCAATTAATAATATTTTTAGTTATATTTTACAAATAATGAATCAAAGTATTTACAATCACTAAAAGTAAATTTAATACGTTAAACAAAAGAAACTCTTAAAGTCAAAACTATTGATGTTTTATTACCCAAACATAAATCCTAATTGGTCATAAACTTTGGACTTGTGGAAAGACTCACCCAACGAGTCTAACCCCAGCACAAAAGTATCTCGGAGCCTCCAACTGCATGTTATTGTACTTCCTCGCATTTCTCCTATTGGATTGACCGTGACATTATTCACTCAAGTAACACTATATGTGACGTCCTGTCAAATGTAAGGGTCATCTCCAAATAACAAACACGGAGCAAATATGCATGCATACATAATTGTTATAGCAAAAATGTAAATACATCATATATTTCATTTAGCAATTGAAAATCATAGCGCACCAAAAATACAAATCAACCAAAATGCACAATCTATTTGTTAGACTATATGTCAATGCATGATTCCGGAATATCACCTCCCCCGCAAGGGCTTCGTGGGTCCTTCCAAGCAACACCACTAACTCAAAATCCCCGCAAGGATCTGTGGGCTCCAACCAATTATGGACGCACCACACAACTATGAATGCATGAATGTAGGCACTTTTGTTAGTAACAATACAAATCACTCAACCAGAGCGTCCAAAATCATTCAACCTTGTTCTAAACCAACCTAGTTTAGACCCAAAATAATCACCTTGAATAACCACAATCATTATAACAATGTATCATATAACATTCATTTTTCATAATTTGAACATGTTAAACACATCTATATTTAATATTCATTTTAAAGATAACACATTAACAAAACCAATACACAACATCACAGTACATTTATATCACATATAATTCAAGTAGGAAAGCGGATGGAGTGATGCCCTTACCATTACCAAGGTTGTTTCTAGAATTATGTTTCACAAACTCTTGTCTCACTCGTTTCACTCCTGCTGCTGTGCGAGCACGATTTCTCCCTCTCGGGACGTCGTTTTGCCGATCTGACCGTTGAAAACGTAGACCTGAATGTTGCGAACCTGCTGTCCAAAAATCAGTCCGATCCAACGGTTAACGAATGCGCAATAGATGTTTTTCTGAGACTGATTTAGCAAATTCGGGAATAGGGTTACTCCTCTCTTTTCTCTTTTGGTGGTTGTCTTTTCTATCAAAATGGTTTCCCTCTTCTTCTCTCCTAAATCCTTTTCTCTACATAGCAGAACGTTTTGAATGGAAGGCGTCTCTTTTGTTTTATTCGTTTTTATGGGTAACGTGATATTAAGTGGAGAACATATATTAAATGGGTAAAATGGAGAACGTAGTGTTATGTGAGGGGAAAGTGGGGAACGTATTATTAAATGAGAAATGTGATATTAAACGGGGAAAGTGTGGAATGTGATATTAAGTGGGGAAAAGTGGATAGCGTTAAGCCAGAGTGGAGAATGTTAAGCCAAGAGTGGGGAAGATTAATCCGAAAGTGGGGAACGTTAAACCTAAAATGAGGAACGTAACATTTCAACCTTAAGCCATTAAATTTATTTTTTAACTGTTGCCGAATAATGCTTTTATTATTATTATTATTATTATTATTATTATTATTATTATTATTATTATTATTATTATTATTATTATTATTATTATTATTATTATTATTATTATTATTATTATTATTATTATTATTATTATTATTGTTATTGTTATTGTTATTGTTATTGTTATTGTTATTATTATTATTATTATTATTATTATTATTATTATTATTATTATTATTATTATTATTATTATTATTATTATTATTATTATTATTATTATTATTATTATTATTATTATTATTATTATTATTATTATTATTATTATTATTGCCAAAAATTAAAATAATATCATGAACGATTATCTCCACTCCTAATAAGGTACAATATAAAATGACTAGGTGTTACATTCCACATACCTTAAATAGTTTCGTCCTCGAAACTCATGCTGAATAATAATGCGGGTATTACATTCTATCAACCTAAAAATAGTTTCGTCCTCAAAACTGACACTAAATAGTTCCTAGATATAACACACTTATCTTATCCGTCGAGACAATCTTACCTGTCATGCTACAATTATTTCAAGATTCATCAAGCCTATGATTGATTGCTTCAAATCATTCTAATTCATTTAATGTACGGTACTGTCAAACATACAAGTTGAAACTTATGTTATCATATCCTACAATTATTCACAAGCTTCACAAATTTGAATTTTTGGTTATAAAATACAAATCTTTGATCTATAGAATAATCTTAAGCAATTATCAACTTCATACTTATTCAATCATGCAACTAGTAAAACTTTACATCAATCATTTATTTCGTTCCCTCGATACTTTTCTTATCCTAAAGTTTTGGACCATTAACTAACATACGATCTTAATTGCAACCTCTTTATCACAACCCCTACAAGGTCCACTAAGTTTTAACCACGCTTCCGTCGCGCCACTCTGATAAACCAATTAACCACGCTTCCGTCGTGCCACTCTGATAAACCAATTAACCACGTTTCCGTCGTGCCACTCTGATAAACCAATTAACCACGCTTTCGTCGCGCCACTCTGATAAACCAATTAAGAACATGATTTGTGTTCTTGTGCAATATGCACACAATATTTAGATGAAAAATATTCGAGTGGTGCATAAATTCACACACCATCTCTTGAGGACTTCCGAGACACATGACCAACACTAACAAGACCAAAAACATTCCCACTAACTCGCAGTCCAATCTAGATCGAACTGCTCTGATACCACCTGTAACATCCCGTTTTTTCGAGACATTAACTACCGAAATTCTAAACGTAAAATTGCAAATTCATTTTTATTTATTTATGATTATCTTAAATACTCATTTATCTTAAAATCAATTAATAATATTTTTAGTTATATTTTACAAATAATGAATCAAAGTATTTACAATCACTAAAAGTAAATTTAATACGTTAAACAAAAGAAACTCTTAAAGTCAAAACTATTGATGTTTTATTACCCAAACATAAATCCTAATTGGTCATAAACTTTGGACTTGTGGAAAGACTCACCCAACGAGTCTAACCCCAGCACAAAAGTATCTCGGAGCCTCCAACTGCATGTTATTGTACTTCCTCGCATTTCTCCTATTGGATTGACCGTGACATTATTCACTCAAGTAACACTATATGTGACGTCCTGTCAAATGTAAGGGTCATCTCCAAATAACAAACACGGAGCAAATATGCATGCATATATAGTTGTTATAGCAAAAATATAAATAAATCATATATTTCATTTAACAGTTAAAAATCACAACGCACCAAAAATACAAATCAACCAAAATGCACAATCTATTTGTTAGACTATATGTCAATGCATGATTCCGGAATATCACCTCCCCCGCAAGGGCTTCGTGGGTCCTTCCAAGCAACACCACTAACTCAAAATCCCCGCAAGGATCTGTGGGCTCCAACCAATTATGGACGCACCACACAACTATGAATGCATGAATGTAGGCACTTTTGTTAGTAACAATACAAATCACTCAACCAGAGCGTCCAAAATCATTCAACCTTGTTCTAAACCAACCTAGTTTAGACCCAAAATAATCACCTTGAATAACCACAATCATTATAACAATGTATCATATAACATTCATTTTCCATAATTTGAACATGTTAAACACATCTATAATTAATATTCATTTTAAAGATAACACATTAACAAAACCAATACACAACATCACAGTACATTTATATCACATATAATTCAAGTAGGAAAGCGGATGGAGTGATGCCCTTACCATTACCAAGGTTGTTTCTAGAATTATGTTTCACAAACTCTTGTCTCACTCGTTTCACTCCTGCTGCTGTGCGAGCACGATTTCTCCCTCTCGGGACGTCGTTTTGCCGATCTGACCGTTGAAAACGTAGACCTGAATGTTGCGAACCTGCTGTCCAAAAATCAGTCCGATCCAACGGTTAACGAATGCGCAATAGATGTTTTTCTGAGACTGATTTAGCAAATTCGGGAATAGGGTTACTCCTCTCTTTTCTCTTTTGGTGGTTGTCTTTTCTATCAAAATGGTTTCCCTCTTCTTCTCTCCTAAATCCTTTTCTCTACATAGCAGAACGTTTTGAATGGAAGGCGTCTCTTTTGTTTTATTCGTTTTTATGGGTAACGTGATATTAAGTGGAGAACATATATTAAATGGGTAAAATGGAGAACGTAGTGTTATGTGAGGGGAAAGTGGGGAACGTATTATTAAATGAGAAATGTGATATTAAACGGGGAAAGTGTGGAATGTGATATTAAGTGGGGAAAAGTGGATAGCGTTAAGCCAGAGTGGAGAATGTTAAGCCAAGAGTGGGGAAGATTAATCCGAAAGTGGGGAACGTTAAACCTAAAATGAGGAACGTAACATTTCAACCTTAAGCCATTAAATTTATTTTTTAACTGTTGCCGAATAATGCTTTTATTATTATTATTATTATTATTATTATTATTATTATTATTATTATTATTATTATTATTATTATTATTATTATTATTATTATTATTATTATTATTATTATTATTATTATTATTATTATTACGACTACCAAAAATTAAATAATATCATCAACAATTATTTCTACTCCTAATAAGATAAAATATAAGAATAAAATAAAATAAAATGACTAGGTGTTACATTCCACATACCTTAAATAGTTTCGTCCTCGAAACTAACGCTAATGAATAAGAATGCGAGTCTTACATTCTATCAACCTAAAAATAGTTTCGTCCTCGAAACTAACACTAAAGAGTGCATAGATATAACACACTTATCTTATCTGTCGATCAGAACTTATCTATCATGCTGCAACTATTTCAAAATTCATCAAGCCTAACATCCTCAACATTATTCTACAAATTTACAACTCAAAAATCACATTCACTAAGTTTGATATTACTCTAATCCTACCAAGAAAGCTTCAAGTCCTGTACATACTGAAACATACACCACACAAGATTTTATTTATAATCATAATCTCAATACATGTTAGAGAGTCAAACATTTATGACAACTTTCCGCGAATATACCCAACGTGTCATCATTCTCAACCCACTATAAAGTGTTCTTACTTTTAATGTTCAATCCTTTGGATCCAATACTCAAATTAAATTCAACTTGAATTATTCCCACAAGATTTTTTTTTCATCGTTGCTCTTATGGCTAAAAATCTAATCCATATGATTTACTACTTAAATTCTCACTCCTTTATGGTTTAGTATCACTTACTTGTCAACTACAACTCACAACTCATAAACACAAATCATCTCTTTAATTCAAAAATTTAATTCTTAACACACCATTTAAGATGGTCGTCTCTAATGCACTCTTAAACCTCAACATCTTTAATTCCCACAACCTCGATCAAACAACACTATTTTTTCCATTCACCCCATAATAACCAATAATTAATATCACCTACATTGAGATCTTTGATTAAACCTACGATTGATCGTTTCAAATAATCCTCATTCATATAATGTATGGTACTGTAAAACATAAAAGTTTAAACTTATGTTATCATATCCTACAAGTATTCACAAATTTGAATTCTTGGTTATAAAATACATATATTTTTACTCTATAGAATACTCTTAAGCAATTAACAAGTTCATACTTACTCAATCATGCAACTAGTAACAACTTTACATCAACTAAAAACTACTTAATAGTATCATAACCATTTAATATCATGAATGTGTCTATCATAAAATTCCCAGCTAATGTTCTACATGTCGAATTGAACACAACTCAGTCATTTATTTTGTTCCCTCGATAATTTTCTTCTCCTAAAGTTTTGGACAATTAACTAACATACAATCTTAATTGCAACCTCTATATCACAACCCCTATAAGACCCACTAAGTTTCAACCACGCTTCCGTCGCGTCACTCTGATAAATCGATTAAGAACAAGATTTGTGTTCTTGTGCAATATGCACACAATGTTAAGGTGAAGAAATATTTCGATCAAGATTCAAGTGGTGCATAAAAGATAGATATTGAATTTTATAGGTTGGAGATTCAAGATTCCATACCTATTAGTTACTATTGAAGGTATACAAATATAAATGACTTTGTAATAGCTCAATAAATCTTATATCTTTGTAATTTCTTAATGTAATTGCCCAACAGATTTTCTGTGCCGACCAAACAGTTTTTTTTTTTTTGTGTGCTGACATATTATACATTATATTAACCTTATTATTAAGAACAGTTTAGTCCCACTAATTTTCCAATTTAAATTCTACATATCTAATTTCAAATTTCTCTACTTTTTAGATAATATTAAAAATTATTGAAAATGAATTATAATTTAAGATGCGACTATAAGCTGCTGATTATTGTTTATTTAAAATCAATGAAGCAGAAAATTTAAAAATATAGAATTTTATTCATAATTAAATGCCAAATCGAGAAGTCTTTAATAACATGGATAAATTGGCAGTGTCTTTGCCCAAGTCAAGTTTGTGCCAGTTCTTCGACATCTTTGTTGTTCAAGGATGGCCTGACAGGTGGAACTTAATAATGACGAAGATACGGCACAAGCTAGACTCATGCAAAACTGAACAACCGTCGTTGGTGATTTACACAATTGATTGTGCATTAATCACATTAATGCATTTTGATGATCAACCGTAACAAAGTAAAGTCATTACACTATTATGTCCAAGTTCAAGGCAATAAACAAACTTTAAACAAAAATAATTAAGCCTATGTTGTTGAATTAATTTGGTAAATAAGTTTATTTGAATGAAAATCAATACAATTATAAGCGTAAAAGACAAGCCAAACTTGCAATTCAGACTGAAAGTAGTGCAAGCATTAAACATCTGTTATTTAACATTGAGAGATCATTCTCAAAAGCAATTGGATATAGTCATTGCTAAAAATTTAGAATCATATACCCTGCTTAATTCTCCAATATTCAAGAAATGATAACTACAACTAGCATGCATACAAACTCACGCACCATCTGTTGAGGACTTCCGAGACACATGACCAACACTACTAAGACTAAAAACTATCCCATTAACCCGCAGTCCAATCTAGATCGAACTGCTCTGATACCACCTGTAACATCCCGCTTTTTCGAGACATTAACTACCGAAATTCTAAACGTAAAATTGCAAATTCATTTTTATTTATTTATGATTATCTTAAATACTCATTTATCTTAAAATCAATTAATAATATTTTTAGTTATATTTTACAAATAATGAATCAAAGTATTTACAATCACTAAAAGTAAATTTAATACGTTAAACAAAAGAAACTCTTAAAGTCAAAACTATTGATGTTTTATTACCCAAACATAAATCCTAATTGGTCATAAACTTTGGACTTGTGGAAAGACTCACCCAACGAGTCTAACACCAGCACAAAAGTATCTCGGAGCCTCCAACTGCATGTTATTGTACTTCCTCGCATTTCTCCTATTGGATTGACCGTGACATTATTCACTCAAGTAATACTATATGTGACGTCCTGTCAAATGTAAGGGTCATCTCCAAATAACAAACACGGAGCAAATATGTATGCATATATAGTTGTTATAGCAAAAATATAAATAAATCATATATTTCATTTAACAGTTAAAAATCACAACGCACCAAAAATACAAATCAACCAAAATGCACAATTCATTTGTTAGACTATATGTCAATGCATGATTCCGGAATATCACCTCCCCCGCAAGGGCTTCGTGGGTCCTTCCAAGCAACACCACTAACTCAAAATCCCCGCAAGGATCTGTGGGCTCCAACCAATTATGGACGCACCACACAACTATGAATGCATGAATGTAGGCACTTTTGTTAGTAACAATACAAATCACTCAACCAGAGCGTCCAAAATCATTCAACCTTGTTCTAAACCAACCTAGTTTAGACCCAAAATAATCACCTTGAATAACCACAATCATTATAACAATGTATCATATAACATTCATTTTCCATAATTTGAACATGTTAAACACATCTATAATTAATATTCATTTTAAAGATAACACATTAACAAAACCAATACACAACATCACAGTACATTTATATCACATATAATTCAAGTAGGAAAGCGGATGGAGTGATGCCCTTACCATTACCAAGGTTGTTTCTAGAATTATGTTTCACAAACTCTTGTCTCACTCGTTTCACTCCTGCTGCTGTGCGAGCACGATTTCTCCCTCTCGGGACGTCGTTTTGCCGATCTGACCGTTGAAAACGTAGACCTGAATGTTGTGAACCTGCTGTCCAAAAATCAGTCCGATCCAACGGTTAACGAATGCGCAATAGATGTTTTTCTGAGACTGATTTAGTAAATTCGGGAATAGGGTTACTCCTCTCTTTTCTCTTTTGGTGGTTGCCTTTTCTATCAAAATGGTTTCCCTCTTCTTCTCTCCTAAATCCTTTTCTCTACATAGCAGAACGTTTTGAATGGAAGGCGTCTCTTTTGTTTTATTCGTTTTTATGGGTAACGTGATATTAAGTGGAGAACATATATTAAATGGGTAAAATGAAGAACGTAGTGTTATGTGAGGGGAAAGTGGGGAACGTATTATTAAATGAGAAATGTGATATTAAACGGAGAAAGTGTGGAATGTGATATTAAGTGGGGAAAAGTGGATAGCGTTAAGCCAGAGTGGAGAACGTTAAGCCAAGAGTGGGGAAGATTAATCCGAAAGTGGGGAACGTTAAACTTAAAATGAGGAACTTAACATTTCAACCTTAAGCCATTAAATTTATTTTTTAACTGTTGCCGAATAATGCTTTTATTATTATTATTATTATTATTATTATTATTATTATTATTATTATTATTATTATTATTATTATTATTATTATTATTATTATTATTATTATTATTATTATTATTATTATTATTATTATTATTATTGTTATTGTTATTGTTATTGTTATTGTTATTGTTATTATTATTATTATTATTATTATTATTATTATTATTATTATTATTATTATTATTATTATTATTATTATTATTATTATTATTATTATTATTATTATTATTATTATTACGACTACCAAAAATTAAATAATATCATCAACAATTATTTCTACTCCTAATAAAATAAAATATAAGAATAAAATAAAATAAAATGACTAGGTGTTACAAACACCATCTGGCTCGTAAGATATCAGAAGGAGATGAATAATTTATTTAATTAAGTTTTTTAATTTAGAATAAGTATATTATATTTAGTACATTTTTTTAATTAAATTTAATACATTATTTTTATGTTATGTTATTTATGTTTTTTAATTTCTTGTAGGACCGTTGTCTGTTGAAGGTGATCACGCATGATCTTGAATTGAAAAAATTTGCTAAAGTAGAGGTACTTAATATTGTAGAGCATTGGATTCAAGAATTTGAATTGATGCACTTGTCTTTAACTTATGTGACAATGATTGGCGCTAGTCTTATATCTGCATTCGTAGAAAGGTGACATAGAGAGATTAACTTGTTTCACATGTCACTCGGGGAGATGGCCATCATACTAAATGATACCATGACTTTTTTGTACATTTCTCCATGTGGTAGGTTATTTGCACTAACAAATATGATTAATAATAATAATAATAATAATAATAATAATAATAATAATAATAATAATAATAATAATAATAATAATAATAATAATAATAATTTCGTAATTGTTGCACATGAAATGAACTGTTGGGGGCAACAAAAGAAGAAACAACTATTGAGATAAATATTTTTAATTTGCTAAATTTTCTTTTATTTTTGAGGCAGTGCTAGATTTTTTGGCACTTTCCTAAAATATGTAAGTAGAGGAACAATGGAAGTGTTCTTGAACATATCCCAAATCCCTTAGGTACACCTCCAAACATATTGTCAAAGGTTGATTGATGACATATTAGTTGAGGCTTGATGGCTTTTTCCTTGAGAGTGTAGTATTAACACCATACAATGATGACCCGATCAATCATCCTTTTGAGCCAAAGGCAATGTACTTAGGCTACCTTTGTTTTTGTAGAGTTTTAGTCCCTTATCTACCGAAGTGATAACTTTGATAGTTTGGTTGCATTTAGTACATTCCATATGATATACCTCTAGTGCCAGCTAGTATAGATTGAGATGGACAAAATACCTTGAGGGCATGCATACAGGCCGTTCAGAGTGTCTTGCCTCTAACGATGTTTTCGAGTGAGGTATCAGATAGCTATTATGAATGATATTTACATGTTTCACATCCTCGGATCCTCCCTGGTGTTCAACTTGCTACTCTACCTGTTGATCCACATATTCCATCATTTTTTGCACAAGTTGGTCCATCATCTTCTAGACATAACTCTAGAGCACTTGAACTTTTATAGAGGGCCATACAACTACTAAATCTAGATGAGGAAGTTCATGAAATATTATGTGAGTTACTCGCATGTTTCAGGTAGGTCCATAGTAGATGTGTTGATTGTTGGTATTATTTTGCACTTCAATATTATTGTGTGACTACTGTTATATATTTATATTTATATATATATTAGTTTTAATTTATGTTAATTAAGCTACTACTATTTCATTTCAAAATAAACAAACAACATATACAACTTCACAATGAATTTTATAGATTAACTGAAGTAAATAATGCATACAAAATAAACACAAGATGGTGTGATACATGTTGGATCTATGTGTTCCCAAAGCTTCAGACACCCTGATAAACTATTTCCCATGACTTAACACCATCATAACAAAAGTCTCTTTATTTCTATGAGGTAGGTAGAATATGACAACCATACTTCAATTTTACTTGCACAATATAAGTATTGTGTTTAATTAAATGGAAAATTTATAATAAATTTTACATGTACCTAATGGTCATCGCTGAAAAATCCAATTATTATTAAATAATGACGAGAAGAATCCTTTGATTGCAGTTCCTTCAACGAAAAGAATGCTATGTTCAAACTACGAGACAATGACATCAGTAATACATTATATCTTGCTTCTATCACATAATTCATATCTAGTAGATTTATCCACTTTTAATGCTTTTGAACATCCAAACTAGATATCTTCAACGAGTTCCTTATGTTTTCAACACTGTCATAGAAAACATTGAAATAAAGATCCCGATGTAGATTGATCTCATTGTCCATATATGATCAAACTAAAGGCCAATATTCTTCACTCCAACTTAAAATGCTGCAATGGTGCGATAACCATATTTTTCATAAAGCATAACATCTACTATGTCATCAATATACTGATGAATAAAAGTATGAAAATGCTTATTAGATGGTTGCTTTGTAGATCCTTAACATAGTTGCTTTGTATAATTTTGAGATGGTTGTGTTGCAGATTCCTAAGAAGCATCAACATACTCCTTATATGAATGATCACAAGGAGCACAAAATTCTTTTAGCATTTGATTTTTAACAACTTTATACAAGTAAGATGCATCTAAAATATGTCTCTCAGAACATTTGAATCATCTCGTATTCTTGTCCAATACACGTAATTTTTAATTCGTATTAACTTCAATAACTAATGCATTTATGTGTACAAACCTCTCAAAGATGATCCATAAGTACTCGCTATTTTATGTATTTGGGTGGTAACTGTGATATTATCTTTAGTTAGATCTTTCAATGCACTTAAAATGAATCTTGGTTCAAGCTTATACTTTGTAATGTCATTAATAAATTTTCTATTCTATTGTGTCTAACGCCCCAAATACGAATGACCATCTAAAGTATCTACAAAATCATGATTATGTGTTCCACACTAGACATTAATTTTCCATCCTTCACGGATCCTTAACAATATTGATCTGAGTTTGAATGAACATTTACCCTTGTGCGAACAAGTTACTGTTGATTTTACTTTATATCTTTCACCTCTTCCACATCCCAAAATTAATTTCTTGTTCCTTCCTCTTTTTTTGGTAGTTGTATTAGATCTAAGGTAACAATTATTATTACATTTTGTCTTTTAATAGTTTTTTTTTTTATTTGAACTCAACTTCTCAAGAGGAAAATATCTGTAAAATATATTTAAGATAAAACATCAAGATATGTGTATATATTAAAAATTAATAATATCAGTTATTAATAAGATTATCTGATGAATCGTGAATTTATTAGTAAAATCTATAGTCGATGTAGAAGGGACTTCACCAACAGCTCCAAACTTATTTTTGTTATTTGAATATTTTTTTTCTTTATAATTGTGCGTAAACGTGCACTATAATAAAAAAAATTTAACAACTTAAAGTTGTTCTTAAGTTATTTGTTTGTGATTTTGAGTTTTAAATTCTTATTCTTCGATCACATTCATTGTTTAGTTTGATTATTTTCACTTATGCATACATTTTGAATACTGTTTGGTTGTTGAGGTCTTGATATTTTAAAAAAAAATTAAATCGTAGTAACATGTTTGGTATCATTTAGATAGTTCATACTCTCTCTTATTATCCTACATGTGAGCTTTGAAGCCTAAACACTTTAATTATTTGTTTTGTGATTATCCAGATATGTGTTCCCTTCAAAACTGGCACTAGTTATAACTTGCATAATTTGTTATGTATGCATACATTGAGACAATTTTGTTTGGTCGTTTGAGCCTTCCTAACTACCATATGAAAACTTTATCCTTTGCTAACTCCTTTGAGCCTTTCCCTTTTCTTTCGGTTACAAGTCACATTACAAGTCAAAAACATGACTTTAATTAAATTACCTTACTTAGGGTTGTTAATGGTATAACATCCTTTTAGGTTTGGGGTGATGGTTCTAAAAGAAAAATAATAAAAAAATAAGAAATTAATAATAATGAAGAAAAAAAAAATCAGTTTGTGTACTTTGATGAATAAAAACTTATTGGTTCTTTTGACAATATTTGAGAATCTCCACAATGAAAATGTGAAAAAAAGTAGAATAATTTAAAAATATGTACCTAACTCCAACAAAGAGTTTCCTTCAGTTGCGCATGATTCTAACACATCACTATTCCAACAGACAAATTCAAGTTTCGTATCAAAGTTTCCTTCAAGATTCAAGGACGAACGTGTTGGATTTGAACAAGAACATTTTGAACAGAATTGCAAATAAGAAGATAGTTTCAAATTAAATAATTAGTAGTTGGTAAAACTTCCCAACGGCTATATTCTGTTTAAATTGAATATTCCAAGTCTCTCTTTATCTATAAAACTAAGATCAATTAGAAGATGAAAGCAAAAGTTTAATTTAAAATCTATCTACACTTGTTCATCTAAGAACAAGTTCTAAAACTCTTCTCTCACGAAAAACTTCAAGCTCTCTTCATTATATTTGTGGATAATATTTTATGAGTAATTGCTTTCAATAAATCGCAAACAAAGAAATGAGAATCATTAGATCCCAAAATTTCTTTTTCATACACATTATTTGTAATTCAAATATATCATTTATGTTAGATTGAATGTGTATGTAAAAAACATTTCTAGTTTGAAAGATGAATGTAAAAATCATTTCTGGTTTGAAAGATGGTTGCAAAAATTCTTTATGGTTGAAAAGTCGATGTAAAAATTCCTTTATGGATTCAAAAGTGAATGTTTTAATTAATCAAGTGTGATCAAGAAAGAAAGTGCAACAATAGAACAATACGTATTGAGCATATTAATGGAAATCTCACAAATTATGTGGGCTGAACGTAGTCTGTGTTGGGTGAATTAGTATACTTATTTTGTGTGATTTTCTTACTCCTTCTCTTTTAATTATTCAGTATTCATATGTCACACTTCACTTGCTATTGTATTTAGTTCCTTTATTTCTAATCTTAACTCATCTAGAACGTTCAGATTAATCAATCTCTAACTCTCGAGTATATTAAATTAAGGGCATGAGTTAAAAATTAAAAGATGAGTCACAATTCAAACTCCTCTTTCTTGTGACGTTTATTGTTACTTCAACTGTTAACAATGAAAAGAGGAAGAAGAGAGACAACCAAGAGACAACCACTCTAGGGTTTCATAACATAGAATGAACCAACCTTAAGTTAATAGGGTTACAATGAGTATATATATAAAACCAATAGAAATATCTAAAATACCCTTACTACTAATATATAATAATATTATCTAACATCTCCCCTCAAACTCACGATGCATTAACATGGAGCATCGAGAGTTTGTCAACTAAAAAAAACGAAAATCTTTAATGAAATGCATCTTTGTGAACAAAACAACACTCCTGAAACAGCTGAAGTGCCTATGCCAAACAACACCCCTGAAACAACTGAAGTGCCTCCGCCAAACAAAACCCTTGAAACACTAAACAACGCTCCTGAAACAGCTGAAGTGCCTATGCCAAACAACACCCCTGAAACAACTGAAGTGCCTCCGCCAAACAAAAACCTTGAAACACCAAACAACACCCTTGAAACACCAAACAACACTCCAAAGAAGAAGCAACAATCAAAGAGAAGAACCAAGCCAACAAAAGATCAAACCGAAACCAAATCAAACCAAATAAAACAACACCAAACCAAACTAACCAAAGAGAGAAGCAACAATCAAACAGAAGAAGCAACATAGAGAGGAGCAATCAAACAGAAGAAGCAACAAAGAGAGGAGCAATCAAACAGAAGAAGCAAGCCAACAAAAGATCAAACCGAAACCAAATCAAACCAAAATCAGATCTAGAGTCAATGGTAGGAGGAACAGAAGCAACAACATTGGACGATAGTCCCCTAAAATTCTTCTTATGTGCTCTCCTCAATATCGAACAATGTGTTTTCCAATGTGCTTGAAGAGAATCATCCTTAGCACCAGCCATAACAAATAATGATAAGAAAATACGACAAACACAATTACTGAGACAAACTAAATTAGGGATAATCTGCTGCTGTGCGAGCACGATTTCTCCCCCTCCAGACGTCGTTTCGCTGATCCGACCGTTGAAGACGAAGACCTGAATTTTGTGAACCTACTGTCCAAAAATCAGCTCGATCCAACGGTTAACGAATACGCAATCGATGTTTTTATGACACTGATTTAACAAAATCGGGAATAGGGTTACTCTTCTCTTTTCTTTACAATAGATCCCAAACTGTTGGGAACTCGACAGCGGAATAGAGGCGGAATCGTTCAAGGAGGATCGAAATAGGCTCTGATACCATGTTAACAATGAAAAGAGGAAGAAGAGAGACAATCAAGAGACAACCACTCTAGGGTTTCATAACATAGAATGAACCAACCTTAAGTTAATAGGGTTACAATGAGTTTATATATAAAACCAATAGAAATATCTAAAATACCCTTACTACCAATATATAATAATATTATCTAATTTCTTACTCCTTCTCTTTTAATTATTCAGTATTCATATGTCACACTTCACTTGCTATTGTATTTAGTTCCTTTATTTCTAATCTTAACTCATCTAGAACGTTCAGGTTAATCAATCTCTAATTCTCGAGTATATTAAATTAAGGGCATGAGTTAAAAATTAAAAGATGAGTCACAATTCAAACTTCTCTTTCTTGTGACGTTTATTGTTACTTCAACAACAACAATCAAAAGAATTCGATTCAAAGAAATCTTGACCCTGCACAAAATAATCATAGCCCATACTACATCATCCAAGAGAAAGTCCTTCACCCGTTACAGTTACTCATGCACTCAATGACAATAATTACCAAACTTGGGAAAAATGCAAGACTCGAGCAATGTTGGGAACGAACAAGTTGGATTTTCTTGATGGCAAAACCCCTCTTGTTGATGCTTTTGATCTAACACACAAGTTTTTGGCTTCGATGCAACAGTTTGGTTCTTTCATTAAATAAATTTAGTTTTTCTTCAATTGCACAAAGATTGGCTTTCAAAGATAACGCTCACAATGTGTGGAACGAAACTCAAGGATAGGTCCTCAAAAAGTGATTTGATTCATATTTTAGAAATGCAAAAAGAAATGCATTCTCTAAAACAATGAGATTCTATATTGTTTCAGAATATCTCACTACTTTGATAGTGACTTGGAAAGAGTTGGACAATGTAAGGCCTATTCTTCATTTCAATTGTGATCTTGCAAAATTCAATTCACACAAGAACAAGTCAAGATCATAATGAATCTTATTTGGCAAGCCACCAAAGGATTAGGCCATGCTGCAAATCATGTGAAAATTTCGTCACAAGTGGGATTAGAACAGGCACTTCAATTATTTTTTAGTTTAATCTCTATATCTAAGTTACATGATCTTTGAATTAAAATATCACTTTCTTGTCTGATTCCTGTGTTATTGGTCTAGCTTGATGTAGCTAAATATCACTAGAAGGGGGGTTGAATAGGGATTTTACTGTTTAAAAATAATTTCTAAGTGTTTTGAAAACGATCCTCTCACTGAGGATGGGTAGCTCGAGGATGAGATTTTTCTACTAGATAGATTTAAGTTAAGCAAAGGAGTAGAAGTAAAATAAGAGAGACACACACACAATTTTATACTGGTTCACCCAAAGATGGCTACGTCCAGTCCTCACACCCTTGTGAGATTTCACTAATTCTCAAACAGATCGATCCTCAACCTGAGGATGATTACAACTCGTGTATTCTTTAGCTTCACCAAGCTTACAATCAATTTTCGAATATTTCCAAGTGCAACTCACTGGGAAATTACAAAGTGATATGAGAGTGATTGATACTTAATACTTTCTCTAAAGATTTACAAAGATATAGTGTAGGATCAAAGAAAGTAAGAAGTGAGGGTGTTTAGCTCTTGATAGCTTTTAAGATACTTGATCTTTTTATGCAAGTGTGTTGTGTATCTTCCATTGGAGAGCTTGTATGCATTTTATAGAGATCTAAGCCCTTGATGACCGTTGGACCTTATTTCAAAATAATCCAAGTCTTTCATCATATTTACGGAATTGCCATTATAGCCATCCTCACTTTTCTTGTAACTTGATCTTGACAAGTCCATGTCAATTCTCTTTTTGCAGCAATGCACAGCTATTCTTTGACCATGTGAGCTGTATTTTTCGAAGACTTTAAGGTCTTGTGATGTACATATCATAAGCCAAGTCTTTTATGTCCATTGGAAAAACCATTTGAGAAAAGCCAAGGTTTTTCTTCATAATTACGAAAATGCCATTCAGCTCATTTGAAATGTGCATTCCATGTTCAAGTACGAGGTAATTGATTTCTTGGCACTTGGGGACACGTGATGTCCTTTTCTTTTTCCTTGTTTTAAGGTTTGAATATGTGAAGTCAATTTCCTTCTCTTTCTTCAATGCCTTGATAAAGTTTCACATGTGAACTTTTTCTCTTTCCTCCATTTAATGCTTTCAACCACCATGTGATGTCCTTTTCTCTTTCTTCCTTCAAGACTATGGGAAGGCTTCACGTGAATGCTTCTTGCCTTGCCTTAAGACATGTGATCCATTTATTTAAGGCATGTTTCTTGTTACCTTTTTGCATATTTGAATTTAAATCCTTTTATATCACATATGTAGCCTTTTGCCTAATATGCCTAAGATGTGATATGTTGATTTCATAAAGTGTTGGGATGCAATTCAAAAAGTTGACTTTAGGCACATGTTACTCTCATCAATCACCCTGCCTTTCTTTTTCCTTCTCACAACTTTTCTTCAAAAGCCTTTCTTTAAAATAATAGTATTTTGCCTTTATTGAATGAATCAAACAATTCATTCTTTAATATCATTCAGCCCTTGATGAATGAATTCAAATAATTCATTTTATAATACTATTGGGCCCTTGTTTGATGGACTCAAACCCGTGAGAATACACAACTGCAGTTTCCTCAGCTCGTGAGGCTATCCTCGGCCTTTCCATACTTAGCATTTAACTTAGTATTTGCTTTTTATTCCTTAATGAATAATAACCTGTTTTTCTTATACACTCAAAAGCACAGATTAGTCTTTAAAACACAATCATAATCTTTTCATTAATTTTGTTATCATTAAAACCAAGTTAGAGAGATTTTGTCTCAACAATCTCCCCCTTTTTGATGATGACAAAATTCTTTTTAGATTATGATTTTTGTATTATGCAAGAGTGAAATAATTAAACTCCCCCTCAATCATACAAGTGATAATTTTGAAAAATTTCCCTTTTTAACATTCAAGTGAAAGCAATTTTTGAAATTATTCAATATTGAGGAAAATGGAGCATTCATAAACACCTAGAATTAATTCTAGCAACTTAAGCAACATACCATAGGTGCATGAATTCAGCCATAACAATTATAACAATTCAGCCATAACAATTATAACAATTCAGCCACAACAATTCAGCCATAACATAACAATCATAACAACATATAAACCATCATAACAACATATAATCCATAATCATCATAAGCAAACCAAATGAGTTTAAATGTGTTATCATAAGACAAAATAAAACCATAATCTTACTCCCCCTGAATTTAGGCAACATCAAAAAGCATAAACTAGATTAAAACAGAGTCATTCAGCGGAAGATGAGGAAGATGTAGACATGGGGGCAAACGGGAATTGGGCTGGTAGCTTAGGCGGTTGATCATGGGCAGCAGCTGATGAACCCAAATGCTTTGTTACCCATTCCAGAACTAGTCCAAACTGATTAAGGGTTTTTTGAACGTGAGAAAAGTTATCCAACATTTTCTTTTGATCTTTCCTAATTGTTTTGAGCAGCTTTAAAACCTTTTTGTTTTCGGCCGATTGCATGCTGATGGTAGGGTCACATGCCTTTTTGGATTTTGATTTGTTAACCTTATCCTTGGAGAAATTTGCAACATTTGGTGACACAGAAGGTTTTGATTTTTTGGGGAAATCTGGACCAGAATTAGATAAACCAATATTTGGTGAAATAGGGGAAGAGTTCAAACTTACTTGAGATGGAACAGTGGATGCCTTTTTATGCATGTTCCGAATAGGACTTTTTGAAGAGTGAGGATCGTATGAGACGTTTAGATCAATGAATAAATCTTCACCATCACTATTCTTAGCTGGAGGAGTAGCCGTATGGGTGGATGAATCCTTACTAACTTGTGGAGAATTCGGAAGTGTTGAGCCAGCAGAGTTAAAAGATGGGGTGTGTGAATGAGATAGAGGCGAGGCAGACTTTTGTTTCTTGGAGGCAGTTTGTTCTTTCTTTGAGATGGGGTTCGGTTCAGGCTTAGTAATACGCATTTGTTTAATGTTTTTCAGAGAAAATAAATTATTGCACTGAATACTCTCTTCATCATCCAGGGGTACTTTAAAAAACTTAAAGATTTTGGTCAAAATCATTCCATAAGGAGCTGATCGACCCACAATAACAGCATTCAACATATAGCTAAAAATAATATTTCCCAGATGAAGAGGTGTTTCAGATAACAAATGATGAAGGATGAGAATATCAAGTTCGGTTACCTTTTCATAACTCCCAGCCCTAGGTGTGATCGAGTGGACGCAGATATTATGATAAATCCGACACATAGAAGGAAGGTTGGAAGCTATAAGAGGTTTCTTAGGATCTATTAAAATGTTTTGAAGGACAGAATTGCGAGTAACCATATACTGCATATACCACGTTTCAGCAAAGCAGTGGGCTCCACCATCTTGAATATTGAGGATTTTGCATAGAGAGGAAGGGTTTATGTCCAACTGTACTCCCTTGAGTACAAAACTGAATCCCGTGCTACCTTTACATCCATTGCAAGCCGCATAGAAGGCCTTTACAAGCCTTGGGTATTGAGGTTCATTGACTCTAAAGAAAGAGGTCCAGCCAAATTTATCAAAAATTTTTATAACATCAAACCCACCATTTTTCAAGTTGATTAGATCAATGTGTTTGCCATGAACTACAGATTTGTGAATCCATTTGGAGGTGTAGTTTAACTCCGAATCTGTGGAGTCAAAAAGAGAGACAGGAGGTGATGGCCGAGATTTCTTTGAAGTCTTTTTAGGTGTTTTTGTTTTCGGCCCTTTGGATGAGGAAGGCTTGGAGGAAGATTTAGGGTTTGGTTTAGTAGAGGGGTTTCCTTTTGAACTTTCCAAGTCAATGACATGCACAGTAGGGTCTTGAGGAATTTCTTTGTTTGAGTGTACAGCTCCGGATTGAATTCTAGAGGACCTTCTGGTGGAAGTAGTTGGTTTTGAATACTTCTTTGGTGTTTTGGAGGAAGGTTGAGGCGGATTAGAAGATGCCCTAGGAGGGGACACAAATTTTCGCTTAACTTCCTCCCCAGCAGATTTAGAACTGGAATAGTTTTCAGAATCTGTTTCAGGATCAAAAGGGCGCATTTTTCGTTTGGCACATGTTTTGATTCGAGCCATTGTTGTTGATAGAACTTACCAAGAGGAAGATGAAGTTCGTGAAGGAAGAGAGAAAGAATTCTGAGTAATGGTAGAAAGAGAAACGTAAGGAGGAGAGAGAAGAGAATTAAATTTGGAGAGAGAAAAATAAAAGGAAAAATTAATGAAACGGAGAGAGAAGAAAATTTGAATAATAAAAAATAATATTTAGGAGAGAGAGAATTAATTAAAAAGAGAGAGGTTATTGAAAACGTGAAAGGAAAGAAAAAGGTGATTGATTGATGGAGAGAGAATGGGAAAGGGAGGCAGAGACGTGAGAGAGAGAATGAGGGAGAGCCGTTGGATGAAGTGATGATGGACTGCTTTGAATGCAGTCTGCGCAATTAAGGGAGATGGGAAATATTCATCACGTGCCAGCCATTTGACCAATGGATAAAAGGAAGCATGCGCATAGCCTTTGATTGATTTAACAAGAGAGGGTTTTCTCATAAAAGGCCTAAGCTCCCCTATTTACCTTTTTTTTTTTTTTTTATTTTAAGGGATCTGATTTGCAAAAATTTTAACACATACAATTAAAATAATAAAAACAAACAATAACACAAACAACACAAATAAATTATTTAAATAATTTTTTGAAAATTTATGATGGAGAGTTCTTCTAAGATAAATTTAAACCGATCCTCTTGGAGAGGTTTGGTAAAAATATCTGCTAATTGATTTTCAGTGTCAATAAAAATCAATTCTAAATCCCCTTTTTGCACATGATCTCTTATAAAATGATGTTTAATTTCAATGTGCTTAGATCTTGAATGTTGAATGGGATTTTTTGAAAGATTTATTGCACTTGTATTATCACAAAGGATAGGAATTTTTGTGTACCTTAATGAGTAATCCTCAAGTTGATTTTTGATCCATAGTAGTTGTGAGCAACATTGAGCGGCTGATACATACTCTGCTTCAGTGGTTGAAAGAGCAATGGTACTTTGTTTTTTACATGACCAACTAATTAGTGATTTACCAAGAAATTGGCAAGCACCACTTGTGCTTTTTCTTTCAACTTTGTCTCCCGCGTAGTCCGCATCACAGTAGGCTTTAAGATCAAGATCGGAGCACTTTTTGTACCATATTCCCAGATTTATAGTGCCAACAAGATATCTAAAAATCCTTTTTACAGCCGTGAGATGAGATTCTTTAGGAGAGGATTGGAATCTTGCACAAAGACCGACTGCAAAGACTATGTCCGGTCTACTAGCTGTTAGATACAGCAAGGATCCAATCATCCCTCTGTATTCTTTTTCAGAAATTGGAGTTCCTTCATCATCTTTGTGAAGTGTGGAGGAAGGGTGCATAGGAGTTCCCATACTCTTGGCTGAACTCATGTTGTATTTTTTGAGCAAATCCTTGGTGTATTTTTCTTGTGATATAAAAATACCATCATCACGTTGTTTGATTTGTAAACCAAGGAAGAATTTCAATTCCCCCATCATACTCATCTCAAACTCACTTTGCATGAGATTTGAGAAATCTTTACACATCTTTTCATTTGTGGAACCAAATATAATGTCATCCACATATATTTGAACAATTAATAAATCTTTCTCAAGAGTCTTTTTGAAGAGAGTTGTATCAATTTGACCC
>JBBPBR010000008.1:14894439-14914827 GCA_037974775.1 Cicer pinnatifidum
TTTTGTAGTGTCCCATCTTGTTGCATCCATAACAAGTTATTTGACTTTTGTCAACCTTTTCTTTTTGAGGAGATCTTCTATTCTGTCCTCTTCTGTTTATCATCCTCTGTAGTCTTCTAGAAAGCATAGCGAGTTCATCCTCATCCTCAGACAGAGGGCACTCTATGTTTTCCTTTGTTATGCCATCTTCATTCTTCTTGGAAGATGAACTTTCTGTTTGGCTGGTTTTTAGAGCGACCATTCTTCCCTTTTTGTTTGGTTTGTCCGCCAACAACAATGGTTCATGAGCTCTTAGAGTTCCAACCAAATCTTCTAATTTCATGTTGGTCAAATCTCTTGCTTCTGTAATGGCAGTTACCAATGGCCTCCATTCTTTTGGCAAACTTCTTAGGATTTTTCTTATCCTTTCTTGAACGGAGTATACCTTTCCAAGAGATCTCAGGTTGTTTAATATGATTGTTAACCTTGAGAACATTTCATCAATAGTTTCCTCCTCCTTCATTTCGAATAGTTCGAAATCTCTTACTCCCATATCTATCCTTGCTTCTTTTACATGGCTTGATCCTTCATGATGGATCCTTAGAGTATCCCAAAGCTCCTTAGCATTTTTGCACTCTTCAACTCTATCATATTCTTCCCTGCACAAAGCACACGTTAGAAATAAATGAGCTTTAGAGTTTAGGAGTACCTTTGCATTTTCATCCGCCGTCCATTGTGCTTGAGGTTTCTCATCGGAGGTTGCATCCATGTTGTTGGTTCTAATGACATGATCTCCATTTTCCACCACAGACCACATGTTGTTGTCTTGTGATATGAGAAATAGCTTCATCTTGCCTTTCCAATGATAGTAATCTGTACCATCAAAGTAGGGAGGTCGGCTGGATGATCCTCCTTCGGGAATATACTTAGCTTTTGACATTTTTCTTTTTGGATCTTTTTCTCTTACACTGTTAGGTGTATTTTTTTAGAGAACCTTGCTCTGATACCAATTGATGTAGCTAAATATCACTAGAAGGGGGGTTGAATAGGGATTTTACTGTTTAAAAATAATTTCTAAGTGTTTTGAAAACGATCCTCTCACTGAGGATGGGTAGCTCGAGGATGAGATTTTTCTACTAGATAGATTTAAGTTAAGCAAAGGAGTAGAAGTAAAATAAGAGAGACACACACACAATTTTATACTGGTTCACCCAAAGATGGCTACGTCCAGTCCTCACACCCTTGTGAGATTTCACTAATTCTCAAACAGATCGATCCTCAACCTGAGGATGATTACAACTCGTGTATTCTTTAGCTTCACCAAGCTTACAATCAATTTTCGAATATTTCCAAGTGCAACTCACTGGGAAATTACAAAGTGATATGAGAGTGATTGATACTTAATACTTTCTCTAAAGATTTACAAAGATATAGTGTAGGATCAAAGAAAGTAAGAAGTGAGGGTGTTTAGCTCTTGATAGCTTTTAAGATACTTGATCTTTTTATGCAAGTGTGTTGTGTATCTTCCATTGGAGAGCTTGTATGCATTTTATAGAGATCTAAGCCCTTGATGACCGTTGGACCTTATTTCAAAATAATCCAAGTCTTTCATCATATTTACGGAATTGCCATTATAGCCATCCTCACTTTTCTTGTAACTTGATCTTGACAAGTCCATGTCAATTCTCTTTTTGCAGCAATGCACAGCTATTCTTTGACCATGTGAGCTGTATTTTTCGAAGACTTTAAGGTCTTGTGATGTACATATCATAAGCCAAGTCTTTTATGTCCATTGGAAAAACCATTTGAGAAAAGCCAAGGTTTTTCTTCATAATTACGAAAATGCCATTCAGCTCATTTGAAATGTGCATTCCATGTTCAAGTACGAGGTAATTGATTTCTTGGCACTTGGGGACACGTGATGTCCTTTTCTTTTTCCTTGTTTTAAGGTTTGAATATGTGAAGTCAATTTCCTTCTCTTTCTTCAATGCCTTGATAAAGTTTCACATGTGAACTTTTTCTCTTTCCTCCATTTAATGCTTTCAACCACCATGTGATGTCCTTTTCTCTTTCTTCCTTCAAGACTATGGGAAGGCTTCACGTGAATGCTTCTTGCCTTGCCTTAAGACATGTGATCCATTTATTTAAGGCATGTTTCTTGTTACCTTTTTGCATATTTGAATTTAAATCCTTTTATATCACATATGTAGCCTTCTAATATGCCTAAGATGTGATATGTTGATTTCATAAAGTGTTGGGATGCAATTCAAAAAGTTGACTTTAGGCACATGTTACTCTCATCAATCACCGTGCCTTTCTTTTTCCTTCTCACAACTTTTCTTCAAAAGTCTTTCTTTAAAATAATAGTATTTTGCCTTTATTGAATAAATCAAACAATTCATTCTTTAATATCATTCAGCCCTTGATGAATGAATTCAAATAATTCATTTTATAATACTATTGGGCCCTTGTTTGATGGACTCAAACCCGTGAGAATACACAACTGCAGTTTCCTCAGCTCGTGAGGCTATCCTCGGCCTTTCCATACTTAGCATTTAACTTAGTATTTGCTTTTTATTCCTTAATGAATAATAACCTGTTTTTCTTATACACTCAAAAGCACAGATTAGTCTTTAAAACACAATCATAATCTTTTCATTAATTTTGTTATCATTAAAACCAAGTTAGAGAGATTTTGTCTCAACAATCTCCCCCTTTTTGATGATGACAAAATTCTTTTTAGATTATGATTTTTGTATTATGCAAGAGTGAAATAATTAAACTCCCCCTCAATCATACAAGTGATAATTTTGAAAAATTTCCCTTTTTAACATTCAAGTGAAAGCAATTTTTGAAATTATTCAATATTGAGGAAAATGGAGCATTCATAAACACCTAGAATTAATTCTAGCAACTTAAGCAACATACCATAGGTGCATGAATTCAGCCATAACAATTATAACAATTCAGCCATAACAATTATAACAATTCAGCCACAACAATTCAGCCATAACATAACAATCATAACAACATATAAACCATCATAACAACATATAATCCATAATCATCATAAGCAAACCAAATGAGTTTAAATGTGTTATCATAAGACAAAATAAAACCATAATCTTACTCCCCCTGAATTTAGGCAACATCAAAAAGCATAAACTAGATTAAAACAGAGTCATTCAGCGGAAGATGAGGAAGATGTAGACATGGGGGCAAACGGGAATTGGGCTGGTAGCTTAGGCGGTTGATCATGGGCAGCAGCTGATGAACCCAAATGCTTTGTTACCCATTCCAGAACTAGTCCAAACTGATTAAGGGTTTTTTGAACGTGAGAAAAGTTATCCAACATTTTCTTTTGATCTTTCCTAATTGTTTTGAGCAGCTTTAAAACCTTTTTGTTTTCGGCCGATTGCATGCTGATGGTAGGGTCACATGCCTTTTTGGATTTTGATTTGTTAACCTTATCCTTGGAGAAATTTGCAACATTTGGTGACACAGAAGGTTTTGATTTTTTGGGGAAATCTGGACCAGAATTAGATAAACCAATATTTGGTGAAATAGGGGAAGAGTTCAAACTTACTTGAGATGGAACAGTGGATGCCTTTTTATGCATGTTCCGAATAGGACTTTTTGAAGAGTGAGGATCGTATGAGACGTTTAGATCAATGAATAAATCTTCACCATCACTATTCTTAGCTGGAGGAGTAGCCGTATGGGTGGATGAATCCTTACTAACTTGTGGAGAATTCGGAAGTGTTGAGCCAGCAGAGTTAAAAGATGGGGTGTGTGAATGAGATAGAGGCGAGGCAGACTTTTGTTTCTTGGAGGCAGTTTGTTCTTTCTTTGAGATGGGGTTCGGTTCAGGCTTAGTAATACGCATTTGTTTAATGTTTTTCAGAGAAAATAAATTATTGCACTGAATACTCTCTTCATCATCCAGGGGTACTTTAAAAAACTTAAAGATTTTGGTCAAAATCATTCCATAAGGAGCTGATCGACCCACAATAACAGCATTCAACATATAGCTAAAAATAATATTTCCCAGATGAAGAGGTGTTTCAGATAACAAATGATGAAGGATGAGAATATCAAGTTCGGTTACCTTTTCATAACTCCCAGCCCTAGGTGTGATCGAGTGGACGCAGATATTATGATAAATCCGACACATAGAAGGAAGGTTGGAAGCTATAAGAGGTTTCTTAGGATCTATTAAAATGTTTTGAAGGACAGAATTGCGAGTAACCATATACTGCATATACCACGTTTCAGCAAAGCAGTGGGCTCCACCATCTTGAATATTGAGGATTTTGCATAGAGAGGAAGGGTTTATGTCCAACTGTACTCCCTTGAGTACAAAACTGAATCCCGTGCTACCTTTACATCCATTGCAAGCCGCATAGAAGGCCTTTACAAGCCTTGGGTATTGAGGTTCATTGACTCTAAAGAAAGAGGTCCAGCCAAATTTATCAAAAATTTTTATAACATCAAACCCACCATTTTTCAAGTTGATTAGATCAATGTGTTTGCCATGAACTACAGATTTGTGAATCCATTTGGAGGTGTAGTTTAACTCCGAATCTGTGGAGTCAAAAAGAGAGACAGGAGGTGATGGCCGAGATTTCTTTGAAGTCTTTTTAGGTGTTTTTGTTTTCGGCCCTTTGGATGAGGAAGGCTTGGAGGAAGATTTAGGGTTTGGTTTAGTAGAGGGGTTTCCTTTTGAACTTTCCAAGTCAATGACATGCACAGTAGGGTCTTGAGGAATTTCTTTGTTTGAGTGTACAGCTCCGGATTGAATTCTAGAGGACCTTCTGGTGGAAGTAGTTGGTTTTGAATACTTCTTTGGTGTTTTGGAGGAAGGTTGAGGCGGATTAGAAGATGCCCTAGGAGGGGACACAAATTTTCGCTTAACTTCCTCCCCAGCAGATTTAGAACTGGAATAGTTTTCAGAATCTGTTTCAGGATCAAAAGGGCGCATTTTTCGTTTGGCACATGTTTTGATTCGAGCCATTGTTGTTGATAGAACTTACCAAGAGGAAGATGAAGTTCGTGAAGGAAGAGAGAAAGAATTCTGAGTAATGGTAGAAAGAGAAACGTAAGGAGGAGAGAGAAGAGAATTAAATTTGGAGAGAGAAAAATAAAAGGAAAAATTAATGAAACGGAGAGAGAAGAAAATTTGAATAATAAAAAATAATATTTAGGAGAGAGAGAATTAATTAAAAAGAGAGAGGTTATTGGAAACGTGAAAGGAAAGAAAAAGGTGATTGATTGATGGAGAGAGAATGGGAAAGGGAGGCAGAGACGTGAGAGAGAGAATGAGGGAGAGCCGTTGGATGAAGTGATGATGGACTGCTTTGAATGCAGTCTGCGCAATTAAGGGAGATGGGAAATATTCATCACGTGCCAGCCATTTGACCAATGGATAAAAGGAAGCATGCGCATAGCCTTTGATTGATTTAACAAGAGAGGGTTTTCTCATAAAAGGCCTAAGCTCCCCTATTTACCTTTTTTTTATTTTTTTTTTATTTTAAGGGATCTGATTTGCAAAAATTTTAACACATACAATTAAAATAATAAAAACAAACAATAACACAAACAACACAAATAAATTATTTAAATAATTTTTTGAAAATTTATGATGGAGAGTTCTTCTAAGATAAATTTAAACCGATCCTCTTGGAGAGGTTTGGTAAAAATATCTGCTAATTGATTTTCAGTGTCAATAAAAATCAATTCTAAATCCCCTTTTTGCACATGATCTCTTATAAAATGATGTTTAATTTCAATGTGCTTAGATCTTGAATGTTGAATGGGATTTTTTGAAAGATTTATTGCACTTGTATTATCACAAAGGATAGGAATTTTTGTGTACCTTAATGAGTAATCCTCAAGTTGATTTTTGATCCATAGTAGTTGTGAGCAACATTGAGCGGCTGATACATACTCTGCTTCAGTGGTTGAAAGAGCAATGGTACTTTGTTTTTTGCATGACCAACTAATTAGTGATTTACCAAGAAATTGGCAAGCACCACTTGTGCTTTTTCTTTCAACTTTGTCTCCCGCGTAGTCCGCATCACAGTAGGCTTTAAGATCAAGATCGGAGCACTTTTTGTACCATATTCCCAGATTTATAGTGCCAACAAGATATCTAAAAATCCTTTTTACAGCCGTGAGATGAGATTCTTTAGGAGAGGATTGAAATCTTGCACAAAGACCGACTGCAAAGACTATGTCCGGTCTACTAGCTGTTAGATACAGCAAGGATCCAATCATCCCTCTGTATTCCTTTTCAGAAATTGGAGTTCCTTCATCATCTTTGTGAAGTGTGGAGGAAGGGTGCATAGGAGTTCCCATACTCTTGGCTGAACTCATGTTGTATTTTTTGAGCAAATCCTTGGTGTATTTTTCTTGTGATATAAAAATACCATCATCAAGTTGTTTGATTTGTAAACCAAGGAAGAATTTTAATTCACCCATCATACTCATCTCAAACTCACTTTGCATGAGATTTGAGAAATCTTTACACATCTTTTCGTTTGTGGAACCAAATATAATGTCATCCACATATATTTGAACAATTAATAAATCTTTCTCAAGAGTCTTTTTGAAGAGAGTTGTATCAATTTGACCCCTAATGAATCCATTTTCTTTTAGAAAAGAACTTAATCTTTCATACCAAGCTCTAGGAGCTTGCTTTAGGCCGTAAAGAGCTTTTGATAGTTTAAACACATGATTCGGCCTCTTTATGTCTTCAAAACCGGGAGGTTGACGCACATACACTTCTTCATTTAAGAACCCATTCAAAAAGGCACTTTTGACGTCCATTTGAAATAGTTTTATACCTTTATGAGTAGCATAAGCTAAGAGGATTCTTATGGCCTCAAGTCTTGCCACGGGTGCGAAGGTCTCATCATAATCAATTCCTTCTTGTTGATTATACCCTTGAGCCACTAATCTTGCTTTATTTCTAATGACTTCCCCATCCTCATTTAATTTGTTTCTAAATATCCATTTAGTTCCAATAATAGATTTTTCTAAAGGATGTGGTACAAGATTCCATACCTTGTTTCTTTCAAATTGTGAGAGTTCTTCCATCATAGCTTCAACCCAAGATTTGTCACTAATAGCTTGATCAATTGTTTTGGGTTCAACTTGTGATATCATGGCCATGTTGATTGCGCTTTCCCTTAGAGAATTTCTGGTTCTAACGCCATCTTCAGTATTCCCAATGATTAGATCTGGAGGATGATGTGTGACTGTTTTCCATCCTCTTGGAAGTTGTTGAGAGGTTGGGTCAGACTCATCCTCTTCGCGAGGACCGGGTACTTGAGATGTTGATTGTTCATCTTCTTCATTCTTATCCAACTTCTCTAAACACAAGTCATCAAACTCATCAAAAATAACATGCATGGATTCCTCCACAGTTTGAGTCCTAAGATTATATATTCTATAACCTTTTGACGATGTGGAGTATCCTAGAAAAATTCCTTTATCAGATTTTGGATCAAACTTTCCCAAATTTTCTTTGTTATTTAGAATGTAGCAATAACACCCGAATATGTGAAAATAGGAAATATTTGGCTTTCTCCCCTTCCATAATTCATATGGAGTTTTGTTTAAAATTTTTCTAATGGATGTGTGGTTAGAAACATAACAAGCAGTGTTGATGGCTTCGGCCCAAAAATATTTTTCAATGTTGGCTTCATTTAAAACAGTTCTAGCCATTTCTTGTAAAGTTCTATTTTTCCTTTCAACAACCCCATTTTGTTGGGGAGTTCTTGGACAAGAAAAGTTGTGTGAAATACCATTTTCTTCACAAAGATTTTTAAAGGATTCATTTTCAAATTCTCCTCCATGGTCACTTCTTACCGAAACAATTTTTGATCCTTTTTCATTTTGAATCTTTTTGCAAAAATGGTGGAAAGCCTCAAAGGCTTCATCTTTATGTTTTAAAAATAGAACCCAAGTAAAACGAGAAAAGTCATCAACAATCACAAAACCATATCTTTTTCCACTAAGACTTGGAGTTTTGATAGGACCAAAAAGATCAATGTGTATAAGTTCAAGAGGATGATTTGTTGAAACAAGATTTTTAGAATGAAAACTACTTTTAACTTGTTTTCCTTTTACACAAGCTTCACACACTTTGTCTTTCTCAAAATTAATTTTTGGAAGACCTTTTACCAATTCCAAATTTGATAATTTAGAAATAGTGCTTAAGCTTGTGTGACCCGCTCGTTTGTGCCAAATCCATTTATCTTTTTCAATAGATACAAAACAAGATTCAGTGGGTAAATCATCAAGATAAAGTTCATATAAATTCTTTTTTCTTAAACCGGAAAAGAAAACTCTACCCGAGGATGAATGTTTAACCTCACATAGAGTAGGCTTAAAAATAACTTCAAAACCACTATCACATAATTGACTAATGCTTAGCAAGTTATGTTTTAAGCCATCCACATATTGAACATTTTCAATTTTTGCAGTATTATTCTTACCAATAATACCTGTACCTTTTATTTGAGCTTTATCATTATTACCAAATGTGACCGATCCTCCATCCTTTATTTCTAATGACATGAAGCAATGCTTATCTCCCGTCATATGCCTTGAGCAACCACTGTCCAAGTACCAAGGCTTTCTTTTGCTGATTAGAGGATGAACCTGTTTTAGAGTTTAAAAGGGACTTAGGTACCCATATAGCTTTGGGTCCTTGTTGGTTAGTTTTTCCTCTTTTGAGGACATTTCTTTTATGATAGCAAATAGAATCATGATGCCCATGTTTACCACAGAATGAACAAGCTGACTTTACATTGTTAGCTTTCTTCTTAGCATGACAAATTTTGGAGGTATGCCCAAGTTTTTTGCAAAACGTGCATTTCGGCCTATCCTCATATTTTTTAGGCAAGAAAAAATTTCCATATAATTTTTGTTTTTGAGAGCTTTTAAAACCAATACCAGCCTTGTCAAATATTCCAGATTGAGACCCCATTATCTTTTGAAATGTTTCTGTAGATTTGACAAAGTTGGAAATATCATTTTTTAGTTCCCTAACCTCGGTTTTCAAAATTTCCTTTTCTGCATCCTCGTCAGGAGGATGAGTTTCAACTATTTTCATGTTCAAAAATTTTTGTTTCTCAGAATTTTGAAATTGAGATTGCTGTAAATCTTGAATGATTTTAACATATTCATCATTCTTTTTCTTAAGCTCCTCATTTTGTCTCTTTATCTCAACAAGTTGGTTTTTTTGAAATATACATGTTTGAGATAAAGTATGTGAGTCATTTAAGAGGCTATCAAATTCAATTTCTAATTCTTCACAATTAGGACATGGATTAGTAATACTTACCTTCTCAGTTTCTGATTTTGTCATGAGGCATAGGTTGGCCTCTTCTTCCTTTTCTTGCTCCGAGGATGATTCGTCACTATCATCCCAAGTAATCATCATGGATTTGTTTTTGTATGGAAATTTTCTAGAGTTCCTTTTGTTGAGAGGGCACTCAATTTTGTAGTGTCCCATCTTGTTGCATCCATAACAAGTTATTTGACTTTTGTCAACCTTTTCTTTTTGAGGAGATCTTCTATTCTGTCCTCTTCTGTTTATCATCCTCTGTAGTCTTCTAGAAAGCATAGCGAGTTCATCCTCATCCTCAGACAGAGGGCACTCTATGTTTTCCTTTGTTATGCCATCTTCATTCTTCTTGGAAGATGAACTTTCTGTTTGGATGGTTTTTAGAGCGACCATTCTTCCCTTTTTGTTTGGTTTGTCCGCCAACAACAATGGTTCATGAGCTCTTAGAGTTCCAACCAAATCTTCTAATTTCATGTTGGTCAAATCTCTTGCTTCTGTAATGGCAGTTACCAATGGCCTCCATTCTTTTGGCAAACTTCTTAGGATTTTTCTTATCCTTTCTTGAACGGAGTATACCTTTCCAAGAGATCTCAGGTTGTTTAATATGATTGTTAACCTTGAGAACATTTCATCAATAGTTTCCTCCTCCTTCATTTCGAATAGTTCGAAATCTCTTACTCCCATATCTATCCTTGCTTCTTTTACATGGCTTGATCCTTCATGATGGATCCTTAGAGTATCCCAAAGCTCCTTAGCATTTTTGCACTCTTCAACTCTATCATATTCTTCCCTGCACAAAGCACACGTTAGAAATAAATGAGCTTTAGAGTTTAGGAGTACCTTTGCATTTTCATCCGCCGTCCATTGTGCTTGAGGTTTCTCATCGGAGGTTGCATCCATGTTGTTGGTTCTAATGACATGATCTCCATTTTCCACCACAGACCACATGTTGTTGTCTTGTGATATGAGAAATAGCTTCATCTTGCCTTTCCAATGATAGTAATCTGTACCATCAAAGTAGGGAGGTCGGCTGGATGATCCTCCTTCGGGAATATACTTAGCTTTTGACATTTTTCTTTTTGGATCTTTTTCTCTTACACTGTTAGGTGTATTTTTTTAGAGAACCTTGCTCTGATACCAATTGATGTAGCTAAATATCACTAGAAGGGGGGTTGAATAGGGATTTTACTGTTTAAAAATAATTTCTAAGTGTTTTGAAAACGATCCTCTCACTGAGGATGGGTAGCTCGAGGATGAGATTTTTCTACTAGATAGATTTAAGTTAAGCAAAGGAGTAGAAGTAAAATAAGAGAGACACACACACAATTTTATACTGGTTCACCCAAAGATGGCTACGTCCAGTCCTCACACCCTTGTGAGATTTCACTAATTCTCAAACAGATCGATCCTCAACCTGAGGATGATTACAACTCGTGTATTCTTTAGCTTCACCAAGCTTACAATCAATTTTCGAATATTTCCAAGTGCAACTCACTGGGAAATTACAAAGTGATATGAGAGTGATTGATACTTAATACTTTCTCTAAAGATTTACAAAGATATAGTGTAGGATCAAAGAAAGTAAGAAGTGAGGGTGTTTAGCTCTTGATAGCTTTTAAGATACTTGATCTTTTTATGCAAGTGTGTTGTGTATCTTCCATTGGAGAGCTTGTATGCATTTTATAGAGATCTAAGCCCTTGATGACCGTTGGACCTTATTTCAAAATAATCCAAGTCTTTCATCATATTTACGGAATTGCCATTATAGCCATCCTCACTTTTCTTGTAACTTGATCTTGACAAGTCCATGTCAATTCTCTTTTTGCAGCAATGCACAGCTATTCTTTGACCATGTGAGCTGTATTTTTCGAAGACTTTAAGGTCTTGTGATGTACATATCATAAGCCAAGTCTTTTATGTCCATTGGAAAAACCATTTGAGAAAAGCCAAGGTTTTTCTTCATAATTACGAAAATGCCATTCAGCTCATTTGAAATGTGCATTCCATGTTCAAGTACGAGGTAATTGATTTCTTGGCACTTGGGGACACGTGATGTCCTTTTCTTTTTCCTTGTTTTAAGGTTTGAATATGTGAAGTCAATTTCCTTCTCTTTCTTCAATGCCTTGATAAAGTTTCACATGTGAACTTTTTCTCTTTCCTCCATTTAATGCTTTCAACCACCATGTGATGTCCTTTTCTCTTTCTTCCTTCAAGACTATGGGAAGGCTTCACGTGAATGCTTCTTGCCTTGCCTTAAGACATGTGATCCATTTATTTAAGGCATGTTTCTTGTTACCTTTTTGCATATTTGAATTTAAATCGTTTTATATCACATATGTAGCCTTTTGCCTAATATGCCTAAGATGTGATATGTTGATTTCATAAAGTGTTGGGATGCAATTCAAAAAGTTGACTTTAGGCACATGTTACTCTCATCAATCACCGTGCCTTTCTTTTTCCTTCTCACAACTTTTCTTCAAAAGCCTTTCTTTAAAATAATAGTATTTTGCCTTTATTGAATGAATCAAACAATTCATTCTTTAATATCATTCAGCCCTTGATGAATGAATTCAAATAATTCATTTTATAATACTATTGGGCCCTTGTTTGATGGACTCAAACCCGTGAGAATACACAACTGCAGTTTCCTCAGCTCGTGAGGCTATCCTCGGCCTTTCCATACTTAGCATTTAACTTAGTATTTGCTTTTTATTCCTTAATGAATAATAACCTGTTTTTCTTATACACTCAAAAGCACAGATTAGTCTTTAAAACACAATCATAATCTTTTCATTAATTTTGTTATCATTAAAACCAAGTTAGAGAGATTTTGTCTCAACATAGCTAAGCTAATAAATTGAGTCCATTATTTGACCAAATATCAATTAAGTGATATCACTAGATATCTGAGACTAGGAATCACATAGACAAGTTTGTTAAAATGATTCAAACTCAATTCAATGCTAATTTGAAAGTTACCATAGTGGTAATGGAGCTGAATTTATAATGCTAATTTATGACTCAGATAAAAGGATAGTGCATTAATCTTCTTATATTAAGAGTCCACAACAAAATGGTAGGGTTGATATAAAGCACCAACGCATATTAAAAGTGGCTCGTGCATTTCTTTTCCAATATAACGTTCATAAGAAATTTTGATCTTATGCCTTTGCTCAAGTTGTTCATACAATAGACAGAATGTCTGTTTAATAAAAAATAAATTTCCTTTTGAATGTTTATACAAATGTCTGTCTGATTTAACCATTTAAAGAGTTTTTGATTGTTTGTGCTATACCTCTACTATTACTTCTAATCCCTCTAAGTTTGACACATGAGCTAGAAAGTCTTTTTCTTTTTTGTTATTAGGAAAGAACAAAAAAATTTGTCCTTTATGATATGAACACCAAGTACTACAAATAACCAGCAATATAAGACAAGTAGGAATCATGAGACTACTACACCTACCTACCTAGAGTTAATCCAATAGCCAGGAAGCAAATGAGTTTACAAGTTGAAAGGAATGGAAACATAGATAGATATAAGGAAAGGTTGATAGTTAAGGGATACAAAAAAAAGAGAAGGCTTGGACTACTCTGACACATTCATTCCAGTGACTAAAATAACCATAGTTAGAGTTTTGTTGGCCTTAATTAGCCTCAATCAACAACTGATACTTGCACCAGCTTGACATTGACAATGTTTTACTTCATGGTGATTTGCATAAGGATGTGTACACATGTCTCCCACTTGGTATTTCTTCTAAGCCTTCAAATAAAGTTAATAAACTGGCAAAGTCCTTTTATGGTTTGAAACAGGCAACCAGACAATGGCACTCCACAATTCTGCTGACAACACCTCTTAAGGCAAGATTCAAGAAAGCTCATTCATACAACTCCTTATTAGTCAAACAGAAGGACAAATAATTACTCACATGGTCATTTATGTGGATGATGTGGTTTTGGCTGGAAATGACCTTAATCAAACATATTATTCACAACAATTTTGGCAAGAAGGACATTAGAAAGCTGGAGTATTTTATTGGAATTAAATTGGAGAAATCTCATAAGAGCATATTCATCTTCCAGAGGAAATATTGCTTAGATATTTTAACTAACACAAGAATGTTGAGATGCAATCCTACTAGCAATCGCATGGACTACAACATCATATTGCAGCAAGATATTAACTTAGATATAATTTTAGGAAGTTGTTTCTACTTGTGAAATTCTTCAATAAGTTGGAAGACTAACAAGCAAACTACCACTACAAGAATAACATTAATTTGTGGCAAACATAAACAAGATTTTATGGCCGCAAAAAACTATAATAGCCCTCTTACTACCTTAGAAATAATTACAAGATTAATAATTACAAGATTAAGATAATAATTAGATTATTAGAATTTTAAGACATTGTACATTTTTAGTCATAATTTGTTTAATGTTCAAGGTTGGAATAAGAAAGTGGTAGTATTAATAAGTACAAGTGTCAAAACACCACATCATCATCATCATCATCTCTCGCCTTTCCTTTTCTTTCCAAGATCCTTCAATGGCAGCAACCATTTGAAGTTCTCTTCCTCCAATCCGACCCTCGTGCATGTCATTTCCTTTCTCTTAGGTGTCATTTACCGTCCAAAGCAGCACTAAAAGAAGATAAAGAGTAGATTAAGGAATCTTATAATTGAACCATTGCAACAGAGGTAGAAGTGTTGAGAGCTAAAAAACCAGATAACTTCCACAACCCAACTTGACTCTAAAGGAAATTCTTCTTGTCAAGAGTGTGAATTCTTTTCCTATAACAAATTTTCACAATTACATATGGGTTTCTGGGGTTGATTTTAAATTCATTTACTATTAGGAATTCGTTTTCTAGGTTTAAAACAATGGGGTTTTAAAATTGATAATGTGGAAAACTTCGAGGTTTGACATGTAGGAACCATTGAAAATTATATTCTCCTATTCAAAATCTATCCATTATGTATAGGTGTGTGTGAATGTTTATAAAGTGTTAAGGATTGAATAAATGAGGGTGAGATTTTAGTGGACTAACTGGTGTATTATTTGTGTTAACATATCCTCTAAACCTTCCCTCTGGAAGTTCTACGTATCCTCTGAAATTCCCAATTCTTCCTATAATCAGACTTTCTCTGATCCAATTCTTCTTCTGATTAGACTTCCTCTAAACCAATTCTTCCTCTAATTAGACTTTCTCTTGTCCAGTTCCTTCTCTGATCGGGCAGCCTCTGATTTATTTATTCCTCTGATCGGGATGCCTCTGATTCATTCCTTCCTTTGATCAGATAAGAGGGCTTAAGGCTAAGATTCGACATCGAGGATAAAGCGTTGTAGTCATATTTTGTTTAGTTTGTAATTTATTTTAGTTTTAATTGCAGTTTTGATCCCTATATTTAAATTGATTTACGAAATTGGTCTTTCTATTTTAAAAGTCGTCAGTTTTAGTTCCACTCTTAGATATTAGAACGAAAGAAATAATGATTAAATATATTTTAAATAATGTGACATACAATTCTATGATATAGAACCATTTAGATGCAATAATTATTCATATGTTATTAATTAAATTAAAAATATGAAAACTTTCTGAAGTTGAAATTTAAGTTTTCACGACGTTTTATTTCAATTTCATGGGTGTTAATCTCTCTACATCATCGTATCATATGTAATGTTATTTAAAACGTCTCATGTCATCATTTTTTAGTTAAATAATAACAGGAATGGACCAAAATTGTCTACTTTTAAAACAAGGGGTCAATTTCATGAATCAATAAATATAGGGACTAAAACTGCAATTAAACCTTTATTTTATATTTGGTTACATAAGAGGATTTTTGTAAACTATGTATTATATAGTTACAATGACATTTCAATTATTGTAATTAATGAGATATTATGTGATTGTATCCGAAACATTAGAATGTATGAATTATTTCCATTTTCTAAATACATGATGATAGTTATCACAAAAATTAGACTATTGCAGTATCGTGAGGGCATAGGCCGCAATAAAGACAATATTTTCTAACCGCCTAGACCTCCATAAATGCAATAGAGTTGTTGGCATTTTGTGGCCCCCACAAATGCTATCTTTTAATATATATATATATATATATATATATATATATATATATATATATATATATATATATATATATATATCACTTTTTCTCTCATTTCTTCATCTCTTTAAACTTTCTCTCTTGAGTTTTGGTAAATCTTTATTTTATGTTTGGTTTTCTAATATTAATTTTTTATTAGAAGTTATTTATTAAATGAATATTATTTAATTTTTATTTTGACAATGATGTTATTGTGTTGATTGCAAATAGTTGTTATTTTTTCATAAGCTTCATGTGAGACATTAAGTTGCATCAAGTTAGTATGTAACACATTTTAAATATATAATAGTAATTTGTATATTTATTATTGAAAAAAAAAAATTATATGGTTATAAATTATTTTTTTTAGCGTTATTATTTTATTTTAGAATGTAGAATATATTATTTTTAATGTTAGTAAGATTTGTTAAAAAAGTGCTAGTAAAACATTTAAATTGAAAGTCTTTATTCAAATTAAAATGTAGTTATTTTTTAAAATGTTGATGAAGTGTTATTTTTATTTTTTCTATTGTGATTTATTATGTTAATAAATATAATTTTATTAAGAAACTATAATTTTTTTAACAACAAAATAATATTTATGAAAAAGAATTATTAATATTGATCTAATAATAAAATATGTAATATTATACATAAAAAATATTTTTATATTATTTTCAAAACACATAAAAAGGGTTCATATTTCAAAATGTTACAAGATTTATCCCAAAAAATAAATAGAAATTCAGGTGAGTTGCGACATCCTTCTAATGGTGAGAAATGGAAACATTTTGATCAAATGCATCCTAATTTTACATCAGATCCACACAATGTAAGACTTGGATTATCCTCAGATGGATTTACACCATATATATTAGCATCGTCTACTCTTTATTCTTGTTGGTCTGTTATTGTTACTCCATACAATCTTCCTCATGATAAGTGTATGTCTAAACCTTACATGTTATTGGTTGTCGTCATACCATGTATTTCTAATCCTACAACTAGTATTGATATTTATTTATAACATTTGATTGACAATTTGAAGAGGTTGTGAAGTGGTGTCTTGACGTATGATATTGTTTGATACAGAGTTTAATCATAAGAGCTCATTTGATGTGGACCATTATTGATTTCCTCCATGAGATGTTGTCAGGATGAGGGACACATGGTAAATTGATTTGTCTTAGTAGTACGGAAGACATAAAAGCATTTACATTAAAATTTAGCGGGAAGGAATATTACTTGGTGATCACCCAATTAGAAGGAATAAAATTGCATTTATCAAGGGCTATGTAGAAAAACTAGAACCACCGCTTAAATTGACAACATAACAAGTTTGGAATAAAGTAAAAGATATGTCAAAGGTACAAGTTGTTGATGGTGTGACTTATAAACCACAAGGTTACGAACAATGCCACAATTGGACAAAAAGATGTCTTTTTAGGGATCTACCATATTGGAAAGATAATTTTTTGAGACATAATATCAATGTTATGCATATTGAGAAAATTTTCTTTTATAACATATTTAACAATGTGATGAATACTAAAATGCAAAACAAAAAAATAAGGACAAAGCTAGAAAACACATAAGTCTATATTGCAAACAACCAGATTTGTTGGTGGTAGAGTAGAACGAAAAGACTCGAAAACCACGTGCAAATTACATTTTATCTGCTGAAGAAGCCATTGCTTGTCATTGGATCAAAGAGTTGAAGACATTTGATGATTATTGTTCTAATTTGGATAGATGTGCTGATGTAGAAAATGAGAGGATTCATGGGATGAAAAGTCATGATTATCATGTATTTTTTGAGTGTTTTCTTCCTATTACCTTTAGTGTTTAGCCGACACATGTATTGAATTCACTTATTCAACTGAGTCAATATTTCAAGAATTTGTGTTCAATAACGCTCATAGATGAAGATCTTACCAAGATGGAAAATGACATTCTGATGATTATAAGTTAGAGAAAGTATTTCCCCTTGGTTTTTTTTTTATTCCAAGGAGCATCCCTAGATTATGTGAAAACAATGACATTTTTTTTTTACTGTAAGTGGTTTGATCCATCTAGTAGAGAAACTAAGATCAATTTGATATCCAACATTGTACACATTTTTTTGAGCAAAAGATATCTACTGTTTTATCCATTCGTCATGGTCCATAATATAAGACAATTGTATTATGTTCCTTATCAATCAACAACAAGAAATAAACAAGGTTCGTGTATTGCAATCAAAATAAGACCAACGAGTGGAATCGAAGAAGATGAAGCAAATTATGACAAATTTGGATCATGTGATTGGAGATGAGATTATTAGTCGACTTTATTACGAGTCAAATATTGGAGAAGAAGTTGATGAACAAGAAATAAAGTAATTAGAAAATGATGAAGACAATGACTTAATTTGGGAGTAAGGGGATCGGGAGCATGTGGATCGGGACCGGCTGAAATATGAAAAGTATCCAAAATATCATGTGGTAAGAAAAGAATTGTTAAATCACTTGTTGTTAACGTTCTATCTCTTATGCCTATACCGATGACTAGTACTAATGGTGGAGCTATTCTCCTACATCTTGAGATACCTATAGAGTCTTATATCATAAACGAAATAATGGAATGTGTGTGTGTTGATTGACCACACTTTTATTATTTCAAAAAGAGATGAGTATATAAACTATTTTAAATTATGTGGTTAATTATTTCATTAATTAATTTTACATTTTACCAATTTAATTAGTCTTACTATCAATTTTTTCTGTTTTATTAATTTAGTATCAGTTGGTTAGCCTCCTTCTTAGGGTAGTTAATTTGGCAGCAGTCACATTGTATATAAGGAAAGTTCTCTCTCAGTGTGTTGATTCATAATTAATCATAGTTAATCAATCCAATTTTTCTAGTAATGTACCTCTCAACACAAAGTATACTCTATGAATAAATTTTACTTAAAATAAATATTTCATAAATAGAATTTCAAGTTATAATTCAAAACAATCTATATATTTTTGTGAGTGATAGCTAATTCGTACTTAACAATTAACATGTTACTGTCGACAAGAAAAAAAGATATCGTCAATCAAATCAAAAGGTTGTCGTTGACTTAGTTTATTAACAGAGATGGTAGGAATACAAATTTTACTTTCAAAGATTGGTGGAATTGTCCACTATCATGTCTTTGATTTGTAATGTTTGAGATTTTTATTTACCTTCATGGAAAGATTTGTAGCGTAATTAATAGCGTCGGTCCAACATATTCTAAAACATAAAGCAAAAATAATATTTTTTTAAATTAATGAATATATTATTAATATTTTATTTAATAATTATAAAAAAATTCTTTGATAGAAATCATGATAATTTTAAATTTATTTTCTTTATAATACTTATTTTTTTTAAATGAAACAAGATCTTTCAAATGTTCTACTGCACCATCAAAAATTATAGAATTTTTTATCTTTTAATTGATGCAAAAAATAATGTATATATACATTGTGTGGTTCCAAAAAGTAATATTAACGATGTGTTCACTACGTACCTTCATTCATCTGACGTAGTTGAAGATTCATTTAAAAATCTATATCAATTTAATAAATACTATTTTCTATCTATAAATCTCTCACCTTTTATAAACAAATATATATTTTTATTTTACTCCGGTTATATTTCGCTCTTTTTTTTTGTAATTTGAATAATTTGATTAATTTTTTTAAGTTGACATTTATATTTTAATTATTTATTAAATTAATACGTATTTTAGATAAAATTAATTTATTTAATATTTATTGAGACAATATTAAATATATATAAAATTTTATTGGTTTGAGTAAAAAAAAAAGAGATATTTTTATAAAAATGAATTTTTTTTAAAAAAAAAAACCTAAAACGACTTTATAACTTTAACTCAGAAGAATAAGTAACTCTCAAATCCTAGTGATTGTTCATACTCCACGAAACGAACAGGTGAATGGTATTTTAACTATAAAGGGAGACTACCCTACAAAAGATGGACATAAATCTAAATCCAGCCTAATACTACCAAGATAGTCTGACAAGTCAAACCACAAAGGACACACAAACGATGGTACGGGACACGTTGACTTTGCGCCTCAGAGTCATGTGTACTTGCAATCTAATTTAACTTCTGAAATCTGATTGAAACAAACACCAAATTGAAGATTTTGTCTCCTAGATCTTTCTGCCATTAGCCTTATTTCCCAAGAGGTGACGACTGAGTTAGTGCATTAAAATAACTTATTATTAAGACAAGGTCATCGCTAGTGCCAACGTTTAAAATGGTTAAAGTAATTGGATACATGCATTATAGAACAAATAATAATAATTGAATATTGAATATTAATTTTCTCTCCCTCACAAAATATAAACAAAAATGTATTAAATTTTTTTACGAAAGAAGTACATCTATCATTTCTTAAGTTTAATTTCAATTTTTGATTTATTTAAGATTATTTTTTTCTGATTTAATTTTTTAAGTTACATTCATTTATACCATTAATTTTTAAGATATATTAAATTTATAAAAACAGTATTTTAAATTTGAAATGTTTTCTTAAATTACTGTTATAAAATGTCAAAATCTAATCTAAATATCGCGTTGATTGTACAAGTTACTTTTCATGTGAATTTTTTTTACAGATCTTGATTATATAGATAGACTTTTATTACCTTGTTTTTAAAGTTATACCTGTATTTAAATTGCTGTAGAAAAAATCAAGAAATATATAATTTATAAAATTTGATAAATGTTTGCGAAAGAATTAGTATGAGTAACATATTTTGTTGCAGTATTTGATAAAGTTTCAAACAATCACAAACTTTCAATTAAACTAATTGTAGTCGAAATTGAGACAAAAGACTACCATGCAAATATAATGTAATTTAAATGATCAAATCAGGATAAAATAAACTTAAAAGA
>JBBPBR010000008.1:14919875-14966156 GCA_037974775.1 Cicer pinnatifidum
CCAACAAATCATCTTTTGTGATATATTAAAAATTAAAATATTTTATATTATTAATAAATTTATTAATTATTATTTAATTGTTGGTGTTATTTAAAAAAAATATAAATAGAAATTAAAAATAGGATTTATGGGTTTTTGGAAAACTTGTCTTCTTCTATGACACGATGGTTTGTTAGCTATTTTTTTGTAACTTTATGTTAGAGATAAAAAATAATCGTGTTTGATTTTACAGGGACTAAATTCAAACAAAAAAATTTACGAGTAATAAATCAAAAAGTGGTATATTTACAGGGATCAAAGACATATATTTAAATCAACCTTTATTAATTTCAATTTTTTTTTTCAAAAATGCATACCAACACATCATCTTTTATGATATATTAAAAATTAAAATGTTTTATATTATTAATAAATTTATTAATTATCATTTAATTATTAGTGTTATTTAAAAAAAGTATAAATAGAAATTAAAAATAAGATTTAGGGGGTTTTGGAAAACTTGTCTTCTTCTGTGACACGACAATTTGCTAGCTCTTTTTTTGTAACTTTTGATTTGACGTTAGAGATAAAAAATAATTGTCTTTGATTTTACAGAAACTAAATTCAAATAAAAAACTTACGAGTACTAATTAAAATCAAAAGTGGTATATTTACAAGGACAAAAAACATATATTTAAATCAACCTTTATTAATTTCAAACATATCATACAACTTCTAAAGAGTATGAATAAAAATTTTTCAAAACTTCTAATTATAAAAATATTATGAAACTCTATGTCCCTTGGTAAGAGCCTAATGTAAGTAGAATACAAGTATACACTGATATATAGGGAGAACTTGGAGAAGATATTTGTACACCGTATACACTGAAAATTAAGATGGTTGGGTACACAATGAGAATCCCAAGCATATAAAACATATAGAATGGGCATAACAAACGTCTGAGCAACCCACAATATTAATTTGTCTATTATCAGCCATTATTAACATTCAATTTGATTAACTTATCATCAGACACATATCACACACAACATCTACACATAAGTAATCATATAACAACAATGCACATATAATACATATCATAATTACTCAATTAATGCAAGTACACATAGAATACAATGCTATCTAATTACCAATAAACTCTAAAATATGGATTCAACGACTCGGAGTTAATGATAGCAAAGAAGTAACCTCTTGCCCAACAAATTAGAGAGTCTAATCGATGAGGTGTTAGTATTCAGCCAGAACTTGACAAAGGTATATAGATATCACCTTTGATGTAAGATCTTCCTATTGACATCTCCAAGACCTCAATTCAGATGTTTGCTATAATCATATCACGGAACTAACCCCAATATGCCCTATATATGCAACTTAAATGACATTATCAGCAACAACATTGTGAAACCACCTTGCAATAGCTGCAAACTATTTTTTTTTCTTGTAGTGCTTTAATGTAGATTGAGTTCATTTACAACTTATCAACAACAACTTTTAGATCACACCTAACCCATATTGCGACTTGTATGTCATAATGGTTTAACTCAACATCAACGTAATCACACAAACATTGATATGTCATTCATCCTCATCAACATAACATTCACATTATCATTTCATCATTGTTAAATATTATTCTAATATGTTCACTTATTAGCTATATATTAGCTCCTTCGGTTCTTCTTATAAGAAACAATTGAGTTATAATTTAATAAATAAAATTTGATATATTTGGTCTATAATATGAATCAAATACACCAACTTTTGTAGACGAAATTATAATTATTTTGTATCTTATAAGAAGGACCAGAGCTAATATTATTCATCAATAATTATTTTTACACATAATTGTAACCTCTCACTATATTATTATTAATTACTAAGTAATTAATTAACTTTTATTAATAATTTATCAATTACGAAATATATTATGTAATTAATAAATTATATAACTTTTAATTAAACTTTCATCTAATAATTAATTAATTAATTATAACTATAGTTTAATTAATTATTTTATTTAAACTACCCTCGAACATCACCATAGATTACCTAATTAATGTCAAAATTCATCAATTATAACTAATTAAGCTTAATAATTCATCGCCTATAAGCTTAATAATTCACTGCCTATTAATTACAAAGAATATTTCACTTCTCATCACCTAAAAATCGATTTCTTATAGCCTAAAAATTGATTTCAAACCCAGGAACAATTCAAAACTTAAGCAAAAATGTTCAACAATCATAGCATACACCTAACAACATACTAACGTCAAATAATACACAACTCACACGAACTACATGCATTAGACACACAATTTAACTCACTAACAACGAGCGTATCAATCTAAACTTCAACACACATAGTCATACAAATATATCATGCAATTACACACTTATAATTTAGAACTATTATTGACACACTATATATCTTATTTGCTAGAATTATGATCACCTACTGAGTAAACTTTGTACCTACTTAATGGATGCTGATCACAAAAGCTAACAAATCAACAAATCCTATGTCAATCAAAGACCTTCAAGTCGATAAAGATTTCTCGTGATCCAGGTAGAAAGATAATGATCGCTTCAAAGTTGGACCTCAGACAGTGAAGCAAAAACAAGAACAATTGTTAGGTCAAGATTTATAAGAAAAAATAGAAATAGAACATAAGTTGTGTTTTTTTGACTTACCAAATGAATTATGAACAATGAGTAAGTCTCTAGAGTACACCTCGAATTCCTACAGACGTTTAGAAACAAGCGAAATCCAATTCAAGTAAAAGATGAGAAAGTTATAAGCGTTTTAATTTATCTCTCAAATCTCAACAATTTTGATCATCAAAGTTACATGAATTTGGCCTTAAACCAGGTTTAAATAATGATTCCAAGTTAGTTAGGTAGATTGTGTTGAGCCAAATAAGGATCCAATTTATTTAGATAAATTTGTGACATATTTAAATTTAAAAACTACACAAATCTAGGTTTTTGTTATAGCCGCAACAACTACACTGCTTCATTGTTTGGACTATAACTTAAGCTACAAGAGTCATTTGGATGTGTTCTTGGTGACGTTGGAAATATAAGAGAAACGTCTACAATAAGGATAAAAATTGTCTTAAGCAAATTTGAAATTTAATATGATAAAAATACATTCGAAGTTTTAGATGATGCATAAATGTCATCATTGGAGTAGCTTTGTTCATAAAAAGTGTATCTAGAGTTATAGATATTACATCTTGTTTCAATTTAGTCATTAAAGATTAGGCCGCCAAATGCCTCATTTTGTGTTGGCTTAGGCCGCCACAAAGGTTAAAGCTGATTTTTAAAATAAAAAATTTTTTGTGGGGCCCAGGCTGCCACAAATGCTTCCATTTGTGAGGGCTTAGACCGCCACAAAGGATGTTTCAGATTAAAAAATAAATATTTTGTGAGGGCTTAGGCTGCCACAAAATATTAATTTTATTAAAAAATTATTTTATTAAATTCAAAATTAATACTAAAAAATAATATTATATATAATAAATTAATATGAATATAAATTTAAAATTTAAATTAAAATTACAATATTATAATTTAATTTAAATTAAAATTAAAATTAAAATATAATATTTAAATTTAAATTTAAATTTAATATGTTATATACAATAAACTAATATCAATATAAATTAAAAATATAATATTACAATTTAATTATCATTTAAATTAAATTTAAAATATAATATTTAAATTATAATTATAATTAAAGATTAATTTAAATTTAAATTAAATTAAAATTAAATTTAAATAAAAATTAAATTTAAAAATTAAAATGACTATTATATATAAAAATATAATATTATATTAATTAAAGTAATTACTACCAAACCAAATAAAATATTTCAAATTTAATAAATCATGTCTTACAAAACAAAAATTAAACACACAATAATTAACTAGGACAAGATAAATGTGTTCATACAAACCAAAAATAAAATTATGAAATTATTCAAATTCATCAATCTTCATAATAATTCCTCTAATCAGCTCCACTCCCACCATCATTATTTGTTGAAATGTTATCCGACAACAGACGTCCCTCAAAAGTATTATTAATTTGTGCTGGAGGAGACATCATGGTTTGAAATTGAATTTCATCTTCAATTACACCACCACTTGAAGGAGGAGTCATAGCTGGTTGAGGTTGATTTAAATATGGTCTGATCAAACCAGCTGCTGGCATAGTTGGTCGGTATGCAGTTTGATCTGGTTGAGGTTGAGGAAGTTGATGTGAAGATAACAGAACATAATAAATTATTATCAAGATTATAATTGTATAAACCGAAATAAAATTTTAAATGATGTTTAATGAAATTTTTCATAAAATAACTCCTTATATATAAACAAAATAGAGACCGTTAAAGTATATAAATTTTTTGTACTAACTCAACTACAACTTTTTTTAATAACTAACAAAAATATTAATATAATCAATTTTAATAATGTTTTTTTAAAAAATAGTTATATTAAAATCAATAAGTTTTACATGTGTTTCAAATTTTTATTTATCATCGTAATAATTCTTCTGATCAGCTCCACTCCCTCCATCATTATTTGCTGGAATGTTACCGACGATATAAATACACTCTTATTTCATCTTCACTCTTAAACGACCTACCTCGACATAAACAACATGGACATCTCATCCCCCTTCATCTTCAACAATTTTTTGCACTCTCGCAAAATTGAAAATCTCTTCAAGAATGTGTGTATATATATATCGATGTTTTATATATTAATTTCTTTATTTTTCAAAAGCATTATATATAAATTTTGACATACTTTATAATATGCCAATTAGGGGAGCATTTGCAAACAATATAATAAATTTTTATAAAGACTATAATTATATAAATAAATAATAAAATTTTAAATGATGTTTAATGAATTTTTTCATAAAATAACACCTTATATATAAACAAAAATAGAGACGGTTAAAGTATATAAATTTTTTAAATGAACTCAACTACTTAACTCTTTTTAATAGCTAACAACAAATATGAATATCAACAATTTTAATAATATTTTTTAAAAAAATAGTTATTTAAAATTAATAAGTTTTACATGTGTTTCAAATTTGTATTTATCATATATTATGTAAACAACATAATTTCTATTTTTTTAAAATAAACCTATAATAACATATTTTACTAATCTATATTTTAAAAATAATATAAATATATTTATAATATTATATTTTACTAATCTATATTTAAAATGTATAAAATACTAACTTGATGTCGGGTAGTGTCTGACTTGAAGCTTTCAAAGGGCTGAGAACTCTTCGAAGTAAACACAATATCACCACTGTCAAATTAATAAATACTATTAATTAAATAAATAACTTCAAATCAAAAACAAAATTAAAAAACTAAATATATAATATAAACTTACCAAACTTCAAGATAGTAAAGAAAAAGCTTGGAGAAATAATTTTTGTAGATAGAAGGTGGAGAGAAAATTTAGAAAGAAGGTTTAGAGAAAAGGTAGAAGTGAAAAATGATAAGAGGAGTGGAGTGATATTTATTAAAAATGGTTGATCCTTTGTGGCGGCCAAAACAGCCACAAAATCCAATGGTACAATGGGAATTTGTGACGGTTTTAACGGTCAGAAAATAAGGCATTTGTGGTAGCCTGGGCGGCCACAAAGTGCAACAGAAAAATGAGAATTTGTGAATCACGTCAATATTAATCATCAATTCATAACATGTAACAATATATAATTTCACTCCAAAAATACATATATATTCACGTCAAAATTAATCATCACGCATTTACACATTTATCATACATCAATCACACATATAGGATCCCTATATACAAACTAAAAATTTGGAAGAAGCTCTTATCGTAACTATAGTTTTTCCAACGGTTATCACTACCACAATCAAACACAACGAAAAATCTTGTTCATGCCTTAGAGTTTGACTTAGTCAAATTAATCCCTTAAACTTTAAGTACCTTACAAATCATTTATTACTCCTAACCGCCTTAGAGTATATTTTACTAAAAGATTTACAATGATTAACGACTAATAGTATTATTAACTTCAACACACTTTCCACATATAAAACATATTTTTAGAAATTAACATCCCTTAATTTTTCAGTGAATTCACTAACAATTTTTCGAAATATTTTAAATTTTTTTTTGGTTCCAAATAACTACATAACCACACAAAAGATATCAATAAATATTATTTCTAGTTTTAAGGTTATAACTCTTTGAAACAGTTTCATTCCTTTCAAAATATATTAAATATTTAATTTTTCTTAAATCACCACAACAACATTAATATATCAGAGTTCTCCCCACCGCTAACTTAGTGCCAACGGTCTCGATTCCTTTTCGAGAGTCAAGGAGCTAACTATATAAACATAAATATTTATAAAAATTTGTTCACAACTAAAATTTATCCAACCACAACAAAATTCCAAAATGATATCTTTTTCACACACCAAACTTTTAAAACCAAATAATCTACATTATTTAGTAAAAACTGAATAAAACAAATATTGTCCAAATCACACATACACACACTCGACTATTAAAGCACTAAAATTTTGATTTAATAAAATACTCTAAACTTTTTTTTTTAAACTCAGTGCAACAGTAATTAAAAGAGTAAAATTTTAAACTCTAAACATTTTAATTTCAATCTAACTTTTTGCTCAAACTATTTAACTTAGTTAAAATTTGAACTTTTTCACAACTCTAAATATTTTTTGTTAAATTTCAACTTCAATTCAAACTCATTCATTTGAAAATAACTCAATATGTAACTCAAACACTTCAAAATCAATTTTTTTTTACCATTACTAACAAAATTGACAACAACAACATCAATCACAACAACAACAACAACACAACAACAAGGATTTGTTAAGAATTCAAAACTTTCACTCATAAGCCCCCCTCCCCCACCATATAAAGTTTACGAATTTAGGAAAAAGAAGGAGGAAGTAAGTGTCTCACCTTAAATAAATTAGCTCACAAGCACCGTAGTGTAGAGAGGAGCAACTTTCCCTCCTAACACTTCTTGAATTGAAGCTTAGATCTAGAAAAAAATGGAGGTTTGTATTTTGTGTTTTAATTTCTTTTTACCAACACTTTGTTTTTGTTTTGCTTGATACATAAGAAAGAAGAAGAAAGGAAGAAGACGAGGCTGCCAGGGAAAAATGTTTTCTTCCTTCAGTTGGTTTCTCACACACACACACACATATATATATATATATATTTTGAACATATTAATAATCCTAATTAATATATATATTTTTGGTATTTATTGAACAAAATAAAATAAAATTGGCCTAAATGTTTAAGTAATTCAACACAAAATACACTAAAACTGCATAAATTAGAATTTAAAAATTAAGGGTCTTACATTACTACCCCCTTAAAATTAGTTTCGTCCTCGAAACTACGCATCGGTAAACAAATTAGGATGTTGTTCCCTCATCTTGCTCTCCAATACCCAAGTCGCATCTCTAGTAGTTTGGATTCAAATTATTTTGAACAACGAAACTTCCTTATTCCCCAATGCTTAATCTTCATGTCGTCAATTCTTACAAGTAGTGCTTCAAATGACAAATTATCCTTTGGTTGAATTGTGTATCGTTTGATCACATGTGACGGATCAACAATGTATTTCCTTAGTTGCGACACGTGAAACACGCCGTGAATATTGGACAACAACGCAGGCACAATTTGATAAGCCACTGGTCCAATTCATGCGGTAATTTGGTATGGTCCAATAATTTTTGGGGTTAATTTCCTTGATTTTACAGCTCTGCCAACTCCAATCGTTGCTGTGACTCTCAGAAACACATGGTCAACCTGCTTGAATTCTAAAGGTATGTGATGCTTGTCTGCATAACTCCTCTGACAATCTTGTGTGACCTTCATTTTCTCTTTTATCTTATTGACCTTATATGTAGTCTGTTGCACAATGTCTTCAAGTAGACCACTCAAAATCTTAATAATTCTGAATTTCAAAATCTCCGGTACAAACTCTACGTCCAAGTGTAGGTCTATAAATGCTTCCCACAACTCTTGTTGTCTAGCCATCACTGCTGAAGACACTGACACACTTCTTTTACTCAACGGATCAGCCACCACATTTTCCTTCTCAGGGTGATACTGCAATGTGAAATCAAAATCCTTGAGAGTCTCCATATAGCTCCTTTGGCGCATGTTCAATTCCTTCTAATCAAACAAATATTTCAAACTCTTATGGTCACTTAACATAAGAGTCTTTCATGAGTAGGATAGTTTCTTTAATGAGTCTTCAATTGTCATGAGGCGTAAGCTACAACTTTCTTGTGTTGCATCAGAACACACCCCAAACCATGGTGAGATGCACCACAGTAAGACCAATATTGGTGAGGTTGTCAACTTTTTCTTTAGTAATTGAATATTTTCCTCACACTTCTCTGTCCATCCAAATGGTTGATCTTTTCTAGTGAGTTGTGTCAATGGAGCTATAATCTTTGCAAAACCTTCAATAAACCTCCTATAGTATCCTGTCAGTCTAACGAAACTTTGTATGTTAGTGATAGTTTGAGGCTGTTTCCAAGCGAAGACTGTCTCAATCTTTGCCGGATCCACAATGATTCCTTCCTTGGTTATCACATGTCTTAAGAAGTTCACTTCCTCTAGCCAAAACTCGCACTTCGATAGATTGGCATACAATTGCTTCTTGTAACGCCCCGGATTTTTAATCCAGATCGTTACTTAAAAAAAAATACTTATTTGTCAGAAAAGTTTATGAATCTTTTGTTTTTATGAATAATTAACATTTATTCGTTTTACATAATTAGTAACAATCATGTTGTTCAATATCATTAAGAAAATATTTATTCAAAAACTAAAATAATATGAAGACGATTATTCTAGTCCAAAGAGAACCACTTCAGTATTAATAGAATTGTAGTACATTTTAATAATTTGTGACAAAAGATTGAAAGAGTTCTAAAATATTGGATAATTCTAGTATTACAAAATCGTCTTGAAAGAAAAACCCATGTTTACCCCCGCGTTCGCCACACATCAATACTCATTAACTACTCTTGAATCTCTTCGAACTCATTAGTACCTAAAATGTTGTTGTAAGGGTCAATTTTTTTCCATCATACACATCAAACCAAAGCAAGACATATAGAAGGATAACACAAAACTCATAAACGTAAAAACTTCCCATTTAAAAGAAAATAATGAATAAACTAATAAATTGTATATCAAAACATATGCATGATGAATGCTCCTAGAACTATATGATCCGGATATAAACCTGCCACTAAGGCAACTTCCACACAGAAAACTTCCACACAGAAAACTTCCACAAAGAAAACTTCCACACAGAAAACTTCCACACAGAAAATCACACCTGCCACTAAGGCAACTTCTACGAAGATGCATATGTCATGCCATGAAAATGTAGTATGCAATAGATATATACCCACACAGCCCACTAAGAATTACGCCATGTGCCTTCAAAAATCACCTTTTTAAAATCATCACCTCATTCACACATCATTAAGAACACATACACACATCCATATCATAACTATCACATATTCATAGACAAATAATGATAAAAATTATAACTTTCACCACATACACATAGAGACAACAATTTGATATCATATAGGCCATAAAAATTAACACTTTAACATATATAACAATACAATTTCACACTCCAACCAATATACAGAATAAGAGTTAAGTCTTTTTGATCATATTTCACATAAAATTTCATACTTTACTACATAGAAGTCAAATATTAAATTTAATCTCATAAAAATTAGGGGTTTTATTAGTCTACATTTATTTTCTTTTAAAATACAAGTAATCGCGATTATTTATTTCATGTCATTCAACTAACGGCCTAACAATAATATGTGTGGGGAAAAGCCCTTACCTTGGCCGCTTTCCTTCCTAGTACAAAGCTCTAAGCCCCCACAAAGTCGTTCATAAGGAAAAGATGTTCTAAGCTTTTGATGCTGAAAAAAGAGGAGGTGATGGTGATGGTGACTTGGATTTTTGGTTTTATTTATAAAAGGTTTTGTGAACTAGGGTTTGTAGTAGTGGCTAGGGTTTCAGTATTCTTTTCTTAGTGTTGGGCCTAAATGAGGAATAGGAGGGAGACAATATTATTTTTACTACTATTATGACTACTACTACTAATTCTATTATTATTATTATTACTATTATTATTATTATTATTATCATTGTTGTTGTTGTTGTTATTATTATTATTATTATTATTATTATTATTATTATTATTATTATTATTATTATTATTATTATTATTATTATCTACTACTACTACTTCTATTATTATTATTATTATTATTATTAATTATTACTATTATTGTTACTGTTACTGTTACTCTTATTCTTATTCTTATTATTAATATTATTATTATTAAATAAATCCAACAATTACTAAAACTAATTTTTTTTTTAACACAATTTCAATACTAACGTTTTACCACTATTTCAAAACTAATATTTATAAAAAGTAATTTAACTAATTACTATTTGAAAATACATTAATAACAAAAACTCATTCACAATATTAACTACAATTATTACTATACTATTTTACAATAAACTCACATAACATACTACCATAATTATGGAATAGTCAAAACGATAAAATAATTAAATATAACACAAATAATTTATATTTATTACTAAATCCCAATAAATACGTTTAAAACCATCATATCATAGAAAATATATAGAAATAAAGATATTAATCACAATATTGCTACCATCTCAAAACCATTAATTATAAAATAAATAATTAAAATATGAAATAGTCTTAAATAATTAAAATATAACTATGCACAAATTTATTATATAGTTTAACGTACATGAAAATATCACCACAAATATCTAATGCATATCTATATTTTAAACTCACTCAAAATCTTATCATCTAAAATACTTTTGCTAAAATACTATTATATATATTTTTTTTAAATAAATTAAATAACTAAATATAATATTTATAATTTACATTACTCATAAAATCAAATATATATGGTTATCAAACCATAAGAAACTCATACATATAAGGAGAAGAAATCATAAAATTAATCAACATATATTCTAAAATAATTTTAAAACCAAATTAATTTCTTTAAAATCCTATTTAATTAATAAAATAGTTTATCATGAAATTTGGGATGTTACACTTCTCGCGTAAAACTTCAAGAACTTGACACAAATGCTCTCCATGTTCTTCCTCAGTCCCTGAATAAATTAATTTATCATCGATGAAAACCACAACAAACTTATCTAGAAATGGGCTGATGATTTTATTCATGTAATCCATAAAAAAATTTGGCGCATTGGTAACTCCAAATGGTATAACAAGATATTCATAATGTCCATAACGGATTCTTAAAGCAATTTTCTGAATATCTCCTTCACTTACTCGAATCTGATGGTAACCTGACATCAAGTCAATCTTCGAAAACATCGCGGCTCCTCTCAATTAATCCATTAAATCATCAATATGATGTAAAGGATAATGATTCTTAATAGTTGCGTTATAAAGTTGCCTATAATCCACACATAAGCGTGAGCTTCAGTTCTTTTTCTTAACTAACAATATCGGAGCTCCCCATGCTGACACACTTGGTCTGATAAATCCTTTCTCCAACAAATCTTCAATTTTGCCCTATGGCGACATCCGATACGACGCAATTGAAATAGGTCTGGTTCCTGGGTGTAGATCAATGAAGAACTCCATCTCTCTTACTAGTGGTAATCATGGAATTTCTGTTGGAAATACGTCTGTGTACTCTTTGACAAGCACCACGTCTTCTATGTTCACATTTATCTTTGCCTCCACGTTAGCTAATGACAAAAAATCAAGAGTTCCTTCACTCAGTGACACTCCGAGTTTGTTAGCAGTTAGGTATCGAACGACTCCTGGCTCGGGGAAAAGAACTAATTTTCGATCATAGTGCAATATTACATAATGATACGACATCCAGTCCATACCGAGAATGATCTCAAGTGATTGTAGGTGTATACAAATCAAATTAATTATGAAATTTCTATTTTGAATAGTTACTTGACAACGTAAACATGCAGTATTTACAATCAAAGTCTTAGCAGGTGTGGAAACAACCAATCAAAAGGCAGAGAAGACACTATTAACTTCAAACGATTCACACAGTCCATAGCAATGAAGGAATAGGTTGCCCCCGAATCAAAATGTGCAGTTATAGTATTACCTACAATCTCGCAGTCTCGTTGGATCAAATTGCTAGATGGGTTTCCAGCTTGATCACCCATTCAATAAACGCGTCCTTTAGCAGTAGGACGAGTAGCCCTAGTTGCATTTACTATTAGTTCCACCTTCAGAGCCTTGCAATCCTTTCCAAAGTGCCCTGGCTTTTGGAAATTGTAGCAAGTGAGACTCTTACAGATACAAGCATTATCATAATGTCCCTCTTCCTTACATCGGAAACATCGAATCACTTGTCCTAATTGTCTTACAAAATTCTGGTTCCCCAGGTGGTTCTGATCTCTGTTGTTGTTTTGTGGTCAGTTATAGGGTTTACCAGCTTGTTTTCCTTTGTTGTTATGATGGTTCACCCGGCTAGGCCCCTTGGAACTAAAGTTCCCTCCTCGGTTGGCCCTCTTATTCTTCATGTCCTCAATTTCTCTACATTTTTCCACTAAAACTTGGAAACGTTTAATTCCCAATGGCAGGACAGTGGTTTTGAATCTCATACTTCAGTCCATTTTGAAAACAGTGAGACATAAATTGTTCATCAACCTCTTCATGAAAAAACCTAAAATGATTTGACAATGACTCAAAATTAGCAGCATACTCACCCATTATCATATTCCCCTGGTACAGCTTAAGAAAATCATCGCCCAACTTAGTTGTTGTACTCATCGGGAAGTATTTGTCTAAAAACTTCCAATTGAACGACTCACAGTTCACCTCCTCATGAGTTGATCCCATCAGAAACCTTGTACTTCTCCACCAATATTCAACATCCCCTAGTAGTAGATACGTACCATAGTTGACCTTCACCCTTGCTTGACAATTAATCATTTCAAATATCTTTTCCACTTCCTGAATACAATGGTCGGCTTTTTCTAGACTCTCATCACCCGTAAACTTTGGAAGATTGTGACGACGAAAATCTTTCAATTCCCTTGACTCAGGAGCACGAATCTCTCTTTCCCTCTTCTCTAGATCACGTAGAGTCTTTATAACTGTCTGTGCAGCAACAGAAGCAACCATGTTATTCATTGTTTCATCCATTTGATCATCATTGTTGACGTTGACTCTAGCGTTGTTGCTTCTTGGAGGCATTGTTTCCTACAAAACCAACATCAAGAAGAAATCTTAACACCACTCAGAAGAATTCCAAAAACAACTTTCGACTACATCAACACATAACAACTACACAAGACCTGACAACTCAAACAACTTACCCCGACGCATGATCAAATAACAAATCCCAACCTACAAGTCGACCTACAATCTAACTAAAGCTCTGATAGCACAATGTAACACCTCGCTTTTTAACATTGTGAGTGCTTTTTTTTTTTCAAAAACAAATTAATGAAATACCATGTCGTAACACAAGCAACAAAATTCTAGAATAATTACATCATATATACAAACCAACTAAAATAGTATTTGAGACGATAATCCAAAGTATACAAATAGAAAAATACATCGGGGCTATGAGACCTATCAGACATCGCTCATACCCCTGGGGTATTATCGGCAAACACATGCACAAAAATACTGCTCCAAGAATGCTATCCCCCTCATGGTCACATCAAAAAATGGAACATGGACCCACCAAAACAAAAGTCAACTGACAATATATGTTATAGATACATTCATCCCAATAAAAATTAGTACAACCAAACACTAATTTGATCATCCATTAATAACTATAATAGCAAGGGTGACCTCTACACACTACACGAGTCCCATCTGACATAATATCTCTCTTCGAAGTAACCTCCTCCTCATCAACATCCATAGAAGGGTCGATCTCCTCAAAAGTCAAATCCATCTATGAGCTAGGTGGCTTCGATGGCGCTGGGATCTCAAAACATTATGTACTTCACCAACAATCTGTAAGGGATAATTCACCGAAAGCGGATGCTCTGGCTTGGTCCGCCTAGACGGTCCTACAATATCTCTTCCCATTGGCATCGGCCCCTTATCCTTTCTGCCAATCCCTAATTCCAACCAATGTATCTTGAGCTCCTATGGTGGGCTCCGCCTCAACTCTAACTGAAGAATCCTCTGCATCTTCCCATGCTCCACTCATCATGAGTACCAATCATGAAGGTAGCAGATAATCAATTTTCTCGCGAGTGAGCTCCACAAGGTATATTTCTCTAACTCTCCTGTTTGTCCTCACTACCCTCCTTGTATAAGTAACCCTGCTTGAGATGGGGTCTTATATCCAAGAGTCGACGAGTCTCGGTCAGGAAAGTCTAACAATATTTTTTTCATCAAGGTAACAGTTGGTGGAACAAACTCGGGTATCATCTGAAGGAAAAACCCAATTTCCACAATAATGTAAAGGATCACCAATCAAAATTAATAAATAACATTTAGTAATTACGACATGAAACAAACAATAACATAATATGTATATATAATTATCATATTATAACAAACATGACCCACGTGCCAAGCACCCTAATGCAATATTTATATGCCAATGCACATGATTCTCGAATTTCCAAAACCCTCCTCGAGGGTCGTAAATCATAAATTTACCGCCTATCACAAGCTAGTACTAATTACCGATGTGCCATCCATCACAAATCAGTATGATTTACTATAATGTAGTCTATCACAAACTCACACGGCAGTTAAATCCTCGTATGAATAAGATGGACCAATCAACTCATGAATCATCTATTCATAACACGTAACAATACGTAATTTCATTCCAAAAATATATAAATATTCACGTCAAAATTAATTATCACACATTCACACATTAATCGTACATCAATCACCCATATGGGGTCTCTATATGCAAACTAAAAATTTGGAAGGAGCCCTTACCTTAGTTATAATTTTTGCAACGGTTATCACTAACACAATCAAACACAGCGAAAAATCTCATTAGTGTCGACACCTTTAATCAAACAGTATTTGACTTAGTCAAATTAATCCCTTAAACTTTAACTACCTTACAAATCATTTCTTAATCCTAACCACCATAGAATACATTTTACTAAAAGAGCTTACAATGAGTAAGGACTAAGTATTATTAACTTCAACACACTTTAAACATAAAACATATTTTTAGAAATTAACATCCTTTAATTTTTCAGTGGATTCACTAACAACTTTTTAAAATGTTTTAAATTATTATTATTTTTTATTCCAAATAACTACATAACGACACAAAAGATATCAATAAATATTTTTTCTTGTTTCAAGGTTATAACACTTTGAAATAGTTTCATTCCTTTCAAAATATATTAAATATTTAATTTTTCTTTAATCACCACAACAACATTAATATATCAGAGTTCTCATCACCGCTAACTCGGTGTCAACGGTCTCGATTCCTTTTGAGACTCAAGGAGCTAACTACATAAACATAAATATTTGTAACAATTTGTTCACAACTAAAATTTATCCAACCACAACAAAATTCCAAAATTATATCATTTTCAGACACCAAACTTTTAAAGCCAAATAATCTACAATTATTTAGTTGAAACTAAATAAACCAAATATGTCCAAATCACACATACACACACTCGACTATTAAAGCACCAAAATTTTGATTTAATAAAATAGTCTAAACCTTTTCTTTTTAAACTCGGTCCAAGAGTAATTAAAAGAGTTACAATTTAAACTCTAAACATTTTAATTTCAATCTAACTTTTTGCTCAAACCATTTAACTTAATTAAAATTTGAACTTTTTCACAACTTTAACAACTCTAAATTTTTTGTTTGTTAAATTTCAACTCCAGTTCAAACTCATTTATTTGTAAATAACTTATTACATAACTCAAACACATCAAAAATTAATTTTTTTTTTAACCATTAATAACAAAATCAACAACAACAACAACAACAACAACAACAACAACACGACAACAAGGATTTGTTAAGAACTCAAAAATTTCAGTCATGCCCCCCACCGTATAAAGTTTACGAATTTAGGTAAAAGGAGGAGGAAATAAGTATTTCACCTTAAATAAATTAGCTCACAAGCACCATAGTGTAGAGAGGATCAACTTTCCCTCCTGACACTTCTTGAATGAAAGTTTAGATCTAGAAGAAAAATAGAGGTTTGTGTTTTAGATTTTTTTCGCCAACACTTTGTTTTTCATTTTCTTCTTGAAACAGAAGAAAGAAGAAGAATGGAAGAAGGCGAGAATGCCAGGGAAAAATGTTTTCTTCCTTCTATTCAATTCACACACACACACACACACACACACATATATATATATATATATATATATTAAACATATTAAGAACCCTAATTAAAATATACTTTTGGTACTTAATTTACAAAATAAAATAAAATAGGCTTAAATGCCTAAGTAATTCAACGCAAAATACACTAAAACTGCATAAATTAGAATTTAAAAAGTAAGGGTCTTATATTACTACATAATAAAATTAGTTTCATCCTCGAAATTGCGCATCGGTAAACAAATTAGGATATTGTTCTCTCATCTTGCTCTCCAATTCCTAAGTCGCATCTCTAGTAGTTGGATTCCAAATTACTTTGACCAATGAAACCTCCTTATTCCTTAATTGCTTAATCTTCATGTCGTCAATTATTATAAGTAGTACTTCAAATGAGAAATTATCCTTTAGCTGAATTGTGTCTGGTTCGATAACATGTGATGGATCCGCAATGTATTTCCTTAGTTGCAACACATGAAACACATCGTGAATATTGGACAACCACGGTGGCAACGCAATCCAATAAGCCACGGGTCCATTTTGTGTTGTAATTTGGTATGGTCCAATAAAATTTTGGGGTTAATTTCCTTGATTTTATGGCTCTGCCAACTCCAATCGTAGGTGTGATTCTCAGAAACACATGGTCACCCTGCTCGAATTCTAAAGGTTTGCGATGCTTGTCCGCATAACTTCTCTGACAATATTGTGAGACCTTCATTTTCTCTTTTATCTTCTTGACCTAATCTGTAGCATGTTGCACCATCTCAGGTCCAACAATCATACTTTCACCGTCCTTATACCAACATAAGGGTGTTGAAACTTGCATCCATACAGAGCCTCATAGGGTGTCATTCCAATACTTGCGTGAAAACTATTGTTATATGTAAACTCATTTAATGGCAGTACGTCATCCCATCTTCCTCTATCATCTAATACACATGCTCTCAATAAATATTCCAAGTACTTATTCATTCTCTCAGTCAATCTGTCCGTTTGTGGATGATATGCTGAGCTTAGTCTTAGTTTCGTTCTCGAAGCTTCATGCAACGCTCCCCAAAAGTGCCACGTGAATTTCATATCACGGAAAGTGATATTGATTTATGTATTTTGAGAAGCAAAGTGTTGAACCTTCGAATTTTGGAATAATTCTTTCTTAAATTGATCCTTATATATTTCTGATGAAGATATGGAATAGATAACACTTCATGGATCTAATCTTTTACATAAAAATATGATCATTCTTGTTTATAGAAGATGTAGAGAACGTTCTTCGTTTTCTAGAAATATGTCAAGAACATTCTTCATTTTACTGACTTTGCTTTCTTGATTTTAATAAGATATGTTTTGTAATGTTTGGTACCTCACTTGTTTTAACACACTCAAATACACATGTTAAATACCAAAATACTTAGAATCATAATTAGAAGTCTTATTTAACTTTTTGTTTAATTATCATCAAAATATTAATTTGGGATTTTGTCTCAACAATCTACCCCTTTTTGATGATGACAAAACATGTTAATTCATATTTTAATTTTGATTCTAATAATAATTCGGAGAGCTTTTTAGTGAAAACTCCCCCTCAATATGTGTTAATCATTTGAACCAAATATTAATTTTTCATTGATATAACTATAATGTTTTTTTTATAATTACAAGGTGGTTCAAAACAAAAACAAAAACCAAATTAGTCATAGAAATAGAACTTCTGATCTTACTTAAAATCTAAATAACTTCTCCCCCTTTGTCATGGCAAAGAGGAATAGGAGAGCTAATCTAAAGCTAAATCAGAAAGACAATGAAGTTGTAGACCCCTTAGATGATGAAGACAAGGACAATTGAGGTATGTCTGGAAAAGTTTGAGGAGGATTAGGCATGGGAGGCTGAAGTCTGAGCTTTGGTGCAAATTGGGTATCCATTCAGTCCCGCATAATAGCTTGTGTTATGATGAGCTTGCCTAGCTATGATAGTTTAAGTGCATCAAAGATTTTGGGGATTTCTTTATATATTTTTTTTTTATGTTTCCCTTTTCATTTTGGTCCTTTTAGAATGATGCTCTTCATATTCAATTGGAGTGGATTAAGGAGTATTTTGGGATGGAGCATCGATGGTACAAAATGTGGATAGGGCAAAAATTGAAGTATTCATGTGAGGAAAAGAATTTGTAAGAGCGGAATGATGAGGCACATATGGGCCAACAATGTCTGAATCTGGAAAAACCAAATATTGGCCTATTCAAAAGATGAAGAAAGTTGTTTTTTATGGTGACGCTAATGCTTGGGACATCAAGGAGTTGTGCTAAATTTGGAGTGGATGGCATAAATTACCGTGAGAAGATGGATTAGTGAAATATGGAAATGTAGAAGTTGTAGGAGAGACTTGATTGAGAATATGATTCAAATTTTGTGGAATAGTAGGAGAACGTTCTTCACCATATTGGTGAGGGGAAGAACGTTCTTTTGGTGAGGATTGCTCAACATTGTTGTTGACAACAGAGGTGCGTGCATACCTTTTCCTTTTAGTGGTAGACGGATTGAAAGTAGATTTTGGTGGGGGTGGGATGATGGGAATTTGTTTCTTTTGTGAGATGTTCTTTGGTGAGAATTTTTATATTTTAATGTTGGAAGATTCAATCAGCAAAGGAATTTGAAAATGCCTGAAAATTATGGAGAAAACCATACCATATAGAACAATGTTTCTCTTATAATCCTTGTGGATTGCAACAATCATGTGTTAGATAATCAGGTAAAGCATATTCAACTTCTTGCAATGAAGAAGATGATAAATGACTAGTGCATCATTATCAGAGAAAAATTTGTGGCTGCCACAATTAGGAAGGATGGAATGTTCGCTTATATTTTTGAAAATATTTGGAAGTGGTTTTAGGTCAGCTGAGAAACATTTTGTAGACCCATCAATAAATAGTTCTTGAAACACTTCTTCTTTGGTAGTGTTCAAGGTTGTGTACTAGTCTTTTTAAAAAATTGTTGGTCCTTCATATGGTTGTTTAAATTTTTTAGCAATAATTAAAGGATCTAGACGGATTTCAATACCCTTTAGTGTTGTGAAAATGAGGAATTTGTCTGCAAAAGCTTCAGCTTTGCAGTAAAATGCTTTAATGACCTCAGGATAATAGTAGTCAGATATTTTAAGGAAATCAGTTCATCCAAGTGCATCAATGTGATGTTCAATGGAGATTCCTTCAACTTGTAGGTTTTCAAAATAAAAACTCGACCAATGCCAATAGGTCGTTGAGCCCACTTCTCAGTATAGAGTTTTTGAATTTTTGAAGGAATCAATGGCAGAATAAGGATTTTGAAATAAGAAGGTTTGGTTGAGGGTTTTGTGGTTACTAGTTTGGAAGTTTTTGTTGGTATTGGGTTTGGAGTTTTTGGTGGAGAACATTCTTGAGTTGGGAGTTTGGACGAATAACGTTCATGGTTTGAACTTTTCTTAGTTAGTTTTTTAGGGTTTTTAATTTTTTAGAGGCTAAAAACTGAGAGAGTGTTGAAGACGAGTTGGACTTAGGAATCGTTGGTTTAGTTTTAGAAGGTGTGGTTTTGGATGAAATCACTTTTGAAGGAGATTTTAGGGATTTTGAATGAAGTTTTGGGGATTTTTAAATTTCTGGGGGATTTGAAATTTTTGGAGATTTTGAAGGTTTAAAGGTTTGTGATGTATGAGCAGTTTTTTTGATTTGGGAATTTGTGGTGGTGTGAGGATTCAGAATCATCATTAGAAATTGTATAGATCGTTGTGTCTATATTTTTGGACTTTGAAGTGCCAATACTTGCCAAAACACACATTGATCTTCTTTTGGAAGATGAAATGATGGAACTAGGGTTGAGGGATTTACAAAGATGGGGTGGAGCTTGTCTGATTGAAGGAAGAGGGCATTGATACAATGGAGGAAGAATGATGGCAAGAGGCTCTAGTATGACCGATGAGGAACTAGATTTCGGTGACAAAGACATGTAATTAGAGAATGTTCTCTCTAAAGATGAATATGGAGATGTTGGTCTTGGTGGAGGTGATCATGAACAAACTGGAGATGGTGAAGGAGATGATGATGGTGTTGGTGAGTTAGGGTTCTTGAGTGTTCTTGTTTTGGTGCGAGCCATTATTGAAAGAAAAAAAAAATGAGAGTTGATGATGGAGGAGACAAGAAGATGAACTTTTTGTTAAAAAAAAAAAGGATGAAGTTGTTGTTTATTGAAGAGAGATGAACGATTTTTGAGCTTTTTTCAGTTCATTTGTGAGTGGAGAGTGTGCCACGCATGTGATTAAATGGATAGGTCAGTTGAGCATTGGGAAGGACGAAATTGAAATGATGTGGAAACACAAGCATGTGTAGTCCTTATCTTTTGTAAAGTAGCAGACGTTTTGGTTTAAAAGCTGATTTTGAAAAACTTCATGATAAAGAACGAAGATCGTTCTTGAGCTGTTTATGGCAAACATGCTCAAAAGGGAGAACGTTCTTCGTTATGACTAGAATGTTCTGGTTTCAATTTTAACGATCTTGAGCATGATTTTTAATGATTTGTAATCATTCTTTGATAGAATTGAAGCTTTCTTAAACAAGGGGCTTTGTAAAAATATCAACTAACTGATTATTTGTATCAACAAAGATAAATTCAATTTCCTTTTTATTCACATGATCCCTAATAAAATGGTGTTTTATTTCAATATGTTTGGACTTTGAATGCTGAATAGGGTTCTTAGATAAATTATTGGTACTAGTATTATCAAAATGTATTGGAATATGAGAATATCTTAATGTGAAATCTTCAAGTTTATTTTTGATCCCTAAAACTTGGGAGCAACAATTTGCAGTAGACACATATTCAACTTCAGTGGTTGATTGAGCAATCATGTTTTGCTTTCTACACGACCAACATATCAAAGCTTCTCTTAGGAACTAACATGCACCACTTGTGCTCTTTCTTTCGATCTTATCACCGACATAATCAGCATCACAATAAGCTGCAAAATCAAAGTGAGAACCTTTGATATACCAAAGGCCAAGATCAGTGGTACCAACTAGATAACAAAAATTTCTTTTCGTTGTAGTTAAGTGAGACTCTTTTGGTGAAGATTGAAACCTAGCACATAATATTACTGCGAAAACAATGTCAGGCCTACTTCCAGTTAAATAAAGTAATGAGCCAATCATACCCCTATATTCTTTTTCAGAAATTGATTGTCCATTTTCATCTTTATCTAATGAGGATGATGGATGCATGGGAGTAGTCATAATTTTGGCTTCGCTAATTTTGTATTTTATTAAGAGATCCTTGATATATTTTTCTTGACATATGAAAATTCCATCTTTATGTTGTTTTATTTGTAAACCAATAAAATATCTCAATTATCCCATCATGCTCATTTCAAATTCACTTTGCATGAGATTTGAAAAATCTTCACACATTTTTTCATTTGTTTTCTTAAAAAATGTTGTGTCAATGTTTTCACGGGAAAATCCATTTTGATCAAAAAGGAACTTAATCTTTCATACCAAGTTCTAGGAGCTTGCTTTAAACCATACAAGGCTTTGGTGAGTTTAAAAACATGATTTAGATTCTTTTGATTCTCAAAACCAGGAGGTTAATGAACATAAACTTGTTCATTTAAAAAGCCATTTACAAATGCACTTTTAACATCCATTTGAAAAAGTTTGATATGTTTATGAGATGCATATGCAAGAAGAATTCGTACCTTGCAACTGGAGCAAAGGTTTCATCATAGTCTATTCCTTCTTGATGATTATAACCTTGAGCAACTAACCTTGCTTTGTTTCTCACAACCTTTCCTTCTTCATCTAGCTTGTTTCTGAAGACTGATCATGTTCAAATTATTGTTTGATCTAGTGGATATGGAACAAGGGTCCAGACTTCATTTTTCTCAAATTGAATAAGTTATTCTTTCATCGCATGAATCCAAGATTGATCAATTATTGCATCTTTGATAGATTTTGGTTCCATTTGAGATATCATTGTCATGTTGATGTTTACATCATCTTTAAATGGCATTCTTGTTCTAATGGCATCAGTTGTATCTCCAATGATTTGATTATGAGGAAGACCATCTATTAATTTCCAACTTCTAGGAGGAGTTTGAAACAGAGATTGTTTATCAATCTCGTTTTCCTAAGGAACAATCTGTTGTGTTTGCCCAGATTGTTCTTCCTCCTCATCATCTTTCTTTCTTAAATCAAGATCATCAAATAATATGTGCTTACTTATTTCAACAATTTTGGTTTTCAAATTAAAGATGCGACGTCCCTTAGTTTCTGTTGAATTTCCTTAGAATATAGCTTTTTTTTTTATTTTGAATCAAACTTTCCCTAGTTATCTTTGTTGCTTAAGATGTAGAAATAACAACCAAAGATGTAAAAATATGAAATGTTTGGTTTCCTATTTTTCCAGATCTCATAGGGTGTTTTGTTTATGATTTTTCTAATTGAAATACAATTCAAAATATAGCAAGAATTGTTATAGCTTCAGCCCATAAATACTTTTCAACATTTGATTCTTCCAATATTGATATTGCCATCTCTTCCAAGGTTCTATTATTTCTTTCAACAACTTCATTTTATTGAGGAGTTCTTGCATAAGATAGATTATGAGAGAAGCCAAGTTCATCCAAAAATATTTTGAAGGATGCATTTATGAATTCACCTCCATGATCACTTCTCAAAGTGATTATATTGGATTCCTTTTCATTTTGAAATTTTTTACAAAAATTTTCGAATGCATCAAATGTATTATCCTTTTGTTTTAAAAATAGTACCGATGTGTATCTAGAAATGTCATCAACAATGACAAAACCATATTTCATACCTCATACACTAGTGGTTTTGATGGGACCAAAAAATTCAATGTGAAATAGTTCAAGAGGTTTTTTAGTTGATATAAATTCTTTTGAGTGAAAACTACTCTTAACTTGTTTTCCCTTTGCAAAAGCTTCACATATTTTATCTTTTTCAAAGTTTATTTTAGGAAGACCTATAACAAGATCTAATTTGGATAAATTTGAAATTGGTTTCATGCTCACATGCCCAGTTCTTTTATGTCATATTCATTTGTCTTTATTTATGGACATGAGGCAAGATTCAACTGGTAGTTCTTCAATGTATAAAACATTAAGGTTTTTCTTCCTAGATGCAAAAAAAAATAATTTCACTAGAATTTTCTATTCTTACTTCACATATGTCTGGTTTAAAAATAACTTCAATGCCATTATCACAGAGTTGACTAATCCTTAGAAAGTTATGTTTTAATCCTTCAACATATTGGACATCATTGATTTTGGATGAATTTACTTTACCTATGGTACCTTCGCCTTTGATTTTTGCTTGATCATTGTTCCCAAATGTTACAGACCCTCCATCCTTTTTGATAAAGGACATGAAACAATTTTTGCTACCTGTCAAATGTCTTGAACAACCACGGTCCAAGAACCATGGTTTTTTCTTAATATCTTAAAAACTATCATGCATAATTTGTTACATTAGCTTTAGGTACCCACTTGGTCTTGGGTCTTTGAGAGTTAGTTTTAAATTTTGATTCCTTTTTAATGTTATATGTTGTCTTAGAGTGGCCGAACTTGGAACAGGAGGAATATCTAGGGGTATGTTTTGAAAAAGGTTTAGACAGCTGAGTTGCAACTGGTTTTGGTAAAACTTTTTCTATATGTTCACATAAAAGACAAGGTTCAGTATTTGTTTACTCTATATCTTTAGTGTTTGCCATCATACATAGGTTGGCTTCTTCAGGTTCATCTGTTTATGATTCATCATAATCATCCTAGGTTACCATAATTGATTTCTTCTTAAAAGGGAATTTATTTGGTACTCTTTTGTTCAATGGATATTCAGTTTTATAATTTCATTGTTTATTGCATCCGAAACAAGTGATTTTATTTTTATCTACTTCAGTTTTGAAGTCATTTTTATCTAGAGATCCCTTTTTTATGTGATTTTTTCTCCTCATCATTCTTTGTATCTTTCTTGTGAGGAGATCAATCTCTTTATCAACATCTTATTTATTATCTTCTGAATCACTTTTCTCATTTGTTTGTTGAATGTTTTGTGAGTTTTGAGATACTTTTAAAGCTATTATTTTGCCTTTCTTTACAGGTTTATCTTCCTGTACCAGCACTTCATGTGCCCTTAGAGTTCCAATAAGTTCTTCCAAACCTAGTACCTCAAGATTCTTGGCTTGACTTATAGCGGTCACCATTGGTCTTCGCATGATTGAAAGACATCTCATGATCTTTCTTACCATGTCTTGCACTGAATAGGTTTTTCCAAGAGAACACATTTCGTTCATTATAGTTGTGAATCTTGAGTCCATTTCATCGATTGTTTCTCCTTCATTCATTTCAAATAATTCAAACTTTTGAATGCCAATGTCAATTCTTGTTTCCTTAACATGGCTTATTCCTTCATGGTGAGTTTGCAATGTGTCTCATACTTTCTTTGTCGTATCACATTCATCTACTCTTTCATTTTCTTCCCTACTTAAAGCACAAAATAAAATATTTGAGCTTTTGAGTCTAGAAGTACCTCAGATTTTTCCTTTGTTGTCCAATTTGCTTCTTTCTAAGCCATCAAAGTATGGTGGTCTAATTGATGATCCTCCTTTAGTAATGTATTTAGCTTTTGACATTATCTTCCTGAAGCTTTTGCTCTAACACTTTTTGGGTGTTTAATCCTTAGAGACTGACTCTGATACCAATTGAAGTAACAATGTCAACTATAAGGAAAGGGGATTTGAATTATAATTGCCCCTTTAAAAAATCTTGTTTAAAAACTAAAATATTTAACTCAAGATTGATTTTGGTTACAAACGAAGAACGTTCTTGGTTAGTGGAAAAACAGCAATATCAATTTATCAATATAAAAACTGATTGTAAGACAAAATAAGTAGAGATAGGGATAAAGAGATCACACAAGCATATATTTTGGTTCACCCAACACGGGTTACGTCCAGTCCTCACAAATGTGAGATTTTCCACTAAGTGCTCAAAGCAAGAGCGTTATTGGTTTTTACACAGTTTTTCACATATCAGTCTTGATCTATTACACAGTTCTACATTTCAACCTAGAAAGAATTCCACATATTACCTTACACTATTTCAGAAAAAAAATTTACAAGCTACCTTTTAAATCATAAAGGGATTTTTACACATTACTTAAGCTATGTTAACAATATAGCCTTAAGTTACAAAGTAATGATATTTGAGATTGTTAGAATCTAGGTATTGATAAACTCTTGTTTGAGAAATAGATTCTAAATTTTAGAACTCAGTAAACATTGATTCTAATATCACACTAATAATAGAACTGCAATGTAGAATAATTTGAGAAGCTCGAGTATAATTGAATGAGTGATATTTTACTTGGTACTTTGAGTTCTGATTTGTTCTTCATCGTGAAGCTTTATTTATAGGCTTCAAGAGAGCTTATGACAGCTCATTAAGCTGTTGGAAATAGGCCAGCTGTCATGAGTAAGTGAATGGATATGATCAACCATAAAGCAAGAATGTTCTTGCTGAAACAAAGAATGTTTTTGTGATCCAAGAACGTTCTTCAAAAATGTCTGAGATGAGCTGACTTATATTTTGATCTTGAAAGTTGTTTGAAATTATTACAAGCTTTGAATCACGTGTGTAGGTCTGTTTGAAGGTACAACAATAATGTCATTTCCAGTCTGTCAGTTTGTACTTTGAGAAGCAAAGTGTTGAACCTTCGAATTCTAGAATAATTATTGCTTAGATTGATCCTTGTATATTTTTTATGAAGATATGGAATGGATAACACTTATTGGATCTAATATTTTACATAAGAATCTAATCATTCTCGCTTATGGAAGATGTGAAGAACGTTCTTTGTTTTCCAGAAATTTGTCAAGAACGATATTCGTTTTACTGATTTTGCTTTCTTAATTTTAATAAGATCTGTTTTGTAATGCTTAGTACCTATCTTGTTTTAACACGCTCAAATACACATGTTAAATACCAAAACACTTAGAATCATAATTAGAAGTCTTAATTAACCTTTTGTTTAATTATCATCAAAACATTAATTTGGGATTTTGTCTCAACAAGTAGGATTATTAAATGAGACTAGCGAATTTTTTAGTATCTTTTTTCAATCAATCGGTACTTGGGATTCCAACTTTGCGGCTTGGGAAAGGTACACCTTGATTCAAATATGTAGAATTCCATTACATGCATGGCAGGATGAATTTTTAATAATGATTTCAAGTTTAACGGGCTTGGTTGTAAAAATTGATACTTGCACTAAATGGAAGATATGTTTCAATTATGTAAGAATTATGATTAAAACGTCAAGCTTTATGGTAATAAAAAGAGTGGACAAGATTCTGATTGCAGTGATGTTTTCATTTTCACATTGTTGAAAAGAGTTTTTTTGGGTCCGTTGTACAAAAATGGAATGCAAGACAATGGGTGGGAAGATAAAGATGGGTTAGACTCAGATCAACATGAGTTTCTATCAAGACTCTATAGTATCTCTTGATTATGGTGATTGAGTGGGTTCACTAAATATTGAAAAATTAGTCAACAAACACTTAATAAAAAGTGTGTTAAGGTTGCACAAAAAGAAGATATAAGAGATGTTAATTTATCGATGTTGGGAGGGAGGTCCACGAGACTTAGGTAAGGGTCAGTTGAAGGAGGCGATTAGGTGTTATGTAGTGTATAATGAAAATAATATCTAGCAATATTAGAGGGTTATGAGGGATGGCAAAAATAAAGGAGGCGAGAAACTAAAGAAATCTAACATTTGGTGCTTTCCAGAAAGAAAGATGGAAGTGGTGGATCAGATTTTTTGTGAAAGGTTGTGGGTTGGTACGGATGTTGGATTCTCTTTTCAAGCATCTCAAGGTCATGTAGGTGGATTACTTACTTTATGGGAGGTTGGACATACTAGGAGTATTAATCATCTAATGATTTTACATGATAGATAGAAGGAAAATGGGGAAGAGGCTAAGTGGTAAATGTGTATATACCCCAAGTGATATTCATGTGGTGTGTTTATGGGAAGGATATGTTTCAATTTTATTTATTTATTGAAGGGTCGTTTAATTTTTTATAGACTTTCCTCTACATGGTCAACAGTTTACGTGGACACAATTTGATGGGTTTGCTATAATTCATTCAGATAGATTCATGTTGCATGAAGAGTTGTCCATAATTTTTTTTAATTGCATTCACATGCATTGAAAAAAGGATTATTGGATCATTGTAAGTTCACCCTATGGCGATGAGATTGTTAGCTGGAGTCCTCTACTGTTATGTATGATGAAGTGTTGGTCATGTTTTCAATGTTTTCAGTGTGTGTTAGAAGCAAGTGGTCGTCGAGTACAGTAAATGGGTGGGGAGGTTTTGCACTAAAAGAAAAATTCAAATCATTAAAAATCGATCTTACAAAATTACATAAAAATCATGATCATAACTTAGATAGAAAATTGTGGAGGTGAAGGATCGATTAAACTCGTTTGATGTAAAGGGTGAAAGTAGTTATTGAATGAAGATGAGATTATTGAACATTGATTCCTATCATCACAAAATGTGGTAGTTATCAAGATTGAATTGGTTGTGTATATAAGGTCCTAGAAAATGTGCGTACAAACGGGTTGAAACATGTCATACACAAAGTTATAAAGGAGACCTAGTTTGTTTGTAAAAGGTCGTCACATTTAAGATGGAATCAATTTTAATTGTAAATGAAATCATTGATGATGCTAGAAAAGAGGAAGAATGATCTTATCTTGTTTAATGTTTGATTTTGAAAAGTATATGATTCAGGGGATTGGGGTTATGTAGAGGAGATGATGAAGAGAATGAATTTTTTCGATGAATTGGAGGAAATGGATAATGGAGTGTACTTCTTTAGCTTCAGCCTCTCTATTGGTGAATCATAGTCCAACTAATGAACTTCATTTTGATCCAGGTTTGTGTCAAATGGATTCGTTATCTCTATCTTATTTCTATTAGTCATTGAGGCTTAAATTTTATGTTAAGCTCCTCGGTTAATGTGGACTTATTGTTGAGATATCGGGTTAGAACTAACTTGAATTTCAAAATATCACAATTACAATTTGTAGATGATACTTTTATTTTGGTGGAGAAAAGTTGGTCAACTATTCGCACTATTAAAGTAAACCTTCAGTTGTTTGAATTGGTGTCTAGAATCAAAGTAAATTTTCACAAATTTTGCTTATGGGGCGAGGGTAAATGTTAGCCATTCTTGAATGGAGGAAGCCTTGGTGGTTCTCAATTGTATTGTCGGCCATTTTTGTCTATTAAATACTCCACATGTCCTAAAACAATTGAGTCTTTTGATTATTTCACACATATTAAGAAAAATATATAAATGAAAGAGAGATAATACCACTTTTATCAAATTATCCTTGTTATATATTGGTGCATTATCAATGTCAAAAATGAATAGTAAAAAATATTGAATTGAAAATTATGCAAGTACTATTAATTAAATGATACAATTGAAGAGAATTGCATTTGACATGGAAAAGTTCAATCATTTTTGGATAAAGGGAGTATATGGGACTCAACTATTTTTGGATAGAGGGAGTATATGGGACTCCCTATTTGTTGAAATTTATGGAGGTTGCCATTTTAGAATCATTTAATAGAAAGGATTATATTGAGGTTGTCTTGTGGGAGGAGTGAAACCTATCTATAGGTGATCATATTGTTCTTCTTAGAGTTGTCTTGTACACCATTACTAGTTTACTTCTTTTATTTCTTTAAGACTACTACATGTATCATTTTTCACATTGAGACTCTTTTTAAATTATTATTGTAGGGTGGTAGTGACGACGCTTGAAATATTCACAAGATAAAGTAGAAAAAGGTGTATTTCTCTAAGGAGAAAGAAGGTTTGGGTGTGTGTAGGGTGAGAGGTTTCAATTATGCTTTCTTGCATAAATTAGGTTGGTGTTTGAAAAATAATCAAAATAGTATTTGATTTTAAGTATTGGCTACTAAGTCTGATTTTTAGCAATGACAGATCCGTAAACTTCCTATGATGGGGTGATAAAGTAGTATATATTTTTAGACAAAATATTATTATTAACTCTTACAAAATACAAAATTATTAAACAAACTTAAAATACATAAGAGCTTCTATAAATTACAATTATCCTCTACAAGATTTCATATTTTAAAAAATGTTCAATAATTTTTTCTATATATGTAATTAATAAGTGAGTCAACCGTTCATCCTCCATATCATTGTATATTTCATTCTTCAAAAAATTAGTAGTAGAGAAACATTTTTCAATAGTTGCAATTATCACGAGCAAAATCAAAACTAACTTTATAAGTAAATATATAATTGAAAACACAATAAATAAGGTTTTGTGGGGCTTAAAATAAACTAATAGTATTATTAAAATGATATTTTATTTTCTTGTGAGGGTAAGAGTCCCACTAGCTATATAGTGGATCTGCCCCAGATTTTTAAAGGTCTAATGTTTCTTGTAGGTCCAACATAGTATCAAGTTGGTAGAAGGATTTATGTTTAGGTTCTGATGGATTGGGCCATGAAAGGGAAAATTGATTCAATTAAAATTTTGTGTGTTAAATGGGTCATGTATAGATAATTCATTTTGGCATGACAACTAGGGATGCTTTCTGTGATATATATTGTTGCTTGTATAGGTTCGCAGCTGATAAAAATAGTTTATGGGTGGGGTGTGGTGGTGAGGGACTTAGAGGTGGAGAAGAAATTTATTCGCTTGGGTTTTGATGGATTTTCTAATTTTACCTTTTGGAATTTTTTGGTTTGTAGTGTTTCATTTTAGGTTTTATTTTTTTCTTTTTTTGTTTTATAGCCAGTGTTCCTCGAACTTTCCTTTAAATATTTTTCTTTTTTTGTGGTTGTAGACACATCTTATGTTTTAGGTAACTCTTCTTTAAATCAATTTTGGCTTTTCTATAAAAGATTATGTTTGGTAGATGATTAGGTGTCGCAATCTATAAATCATGGTGTACAAAATATATGGTTAATTAGATCATATTGATAAATTGCATTGTATTGCACACAAAAAAATCAAATTATGAATTGCATTACATATTTAAAATAAACCTGTTAACCAAATTAATTCAAAAATGAGTTTAACAATTTTAAATTTTTTTTAAACTCAAATAAGATATTGTTTTCTTAGATAATTTTCAAAATTTATTTTTCTCAAAAAGAAATATATAAATATTTTTTTTTTCAAAAAATAAAAATATTTAAGTACTGTTTTTTGAAGAAAAAAATATCAAAAACATCTTTTTCTAAAAAATTATTGATTTTTTTTTTTTGAAACATCTTTCTCGAAAAAATTTTATCAAAAGAATTTTAAAATTATTTTTTTGAAGTTTATTTTTCAAAAATAATCAAAAAAAATTTATATCTATTTTTCTCAAAAATAATTTTTTTTAAAAAAATCAAAATTTTTTGTCAAAAGAATTTTAAAATTTTTTTCTCGAATAACTTGTTCAAAATCACATATTTGTAGAAGTTGTTCATCAGAAAAATCATCCTGAATAGGGAGGAAATCCTCAGTCCTCTCTATTCTACTCAACTAAATTTTATGCTCCACTTTTATCTCTAATTTCCAAATCAAGCTCTTGGAGCAGTAACATCCACCAAAGCAGTCTCAGCTTTGTCTCTAGTTTCTTTAAAAGGAACTTCAAAGTTGTATCGTCAGTAAAAACAAACCTTGAAACCAACCAAATGTTGTCTAAATTTATCAAGAGTAAAAACAATAGCTAAAAGTTTTTTTTTATGGTAGTGTAATTAGATTATGTAGAATCTACAGTTCTAGAAGCATAAGAAATAACATGGGCAGCTTTGTCGACTCTTTGTGCAAGGAAAACACCCAAGACATATTTAGATGCATCACATATAATATGTAAAGGAAGAGATCAATCAAGTGGCTCATTGATAGGGTGGTAGTCAAAGCTTTCTTGAGGTAATCAAATGTCTATTTGCACTTATCATCAAATCATCAAATGTGAAGTTAACATCCTTTTGCAATAAGTTTGACAACAAGAGAGATATTGTTACATCCGTGTTTTTCCAAGGGAAAAAAAATAATAATATAATAATAATAATTAATTAATAATCATAATAATAATAATAAATAAAAAATAAAAAAAAATAAAAAATATATTAACCCCACTTATTCTCTCTCTTTCCATCTCACTCCCTCTTTTTCTCATTTTTTCTCTCTCTCCTTCTCCCTCTTCCTCGGCAGCAACCTCCCCTCCCCCCATTTTTGGTTCTTTTTCCTTCCCTTCTCCTTGATTCTCTCCTCTCTATAATACCCAAACCATCAACCATTATTAAAATGAATTTAACCTCCTCCCAACCATTGAAAAACGCTATTGGTTAGGATTTTTGAGTTAGGGTTTGTGCTCTAGAGAAAAAGGGTATCCATCTCATGAGAGTTGTTGATTGAAACTCTTTGAGGTAAGTACACAACTCTAATCCTAGTGTGAATTTATAGAAAAATGTAGATTTGAGTAAAAATATTATTTTGTGCTTAGAGTATATTTAAATGATTTTTAGGCTTTCCTAGAGTTAGTTAAACTTTAGAATAATTTTTCTAAAGTCTTGGAAATATTCTTGATGCTCAGATTTGTCCACTGAGATCCTGCCGGCTACTCTGAGAGTTGTTGGAGAGCAAAGTTAGACGATTCTCCATAGCTGTGAGTTGACGACGATCATCGTCATATATTTTTATACTGCTATTATTATTATTTTACTTGTTTTCTATATTAAAGTATTTATTGAAAATTTTGGGAAACACAACCTTTGAATTTTATCTCAATTTCGTCAATTATTTAATTTAATGGTCTTTGCTATATAATATGTTATTTGTTGGATTTACGTATGAGTTAAATTATTTAAATATTTATTTGTTATGAGATTGAATATATTTTTCATGAATTTCGATGAAATAATTTTAAACGCGTGTTTTGGGAAATCGTTGTTATAATTATTAAATCGTTAACTGCGTTAGGTGCACCTAGTTACCACGTGTTGATTAGGGAAAGTTAACCGTTAGATGGAGCCGCCCCTACGAGAGAGGTCATCCGTAGGAGGAGAGGGCTATCAACAAATTGTAAGCTTCCTAATTGATACGTGATGATGCGTTGCAGGATTGAGAGGAGAGGGTCATCCGTTAGATGGATCCGCCCCTAAGGGGAAGGCCACCCTTAGGAGGAAAGGGCTATCAATGAGATAAAGCTGCCTCTTGATTCTAAAAATTTGTATTGTTACTTGTTTGATTTTTATGATGATTTTAAGATTGTTCATTTTGATTTCGTTTCGTTATTCACTGGATTTTTAATATTTCTATCAAGCGATTAAACAGTTATTCGTGCCTTTTATGTTTCCCTTCCAATTGATGGTGGTTGTTGTCTCCTCACTAAGTCTTTGTGACTTACCCTTTATGTGGCTTATTTTTTTCAGATTCGCAAGCAGCTGAGTAGGAATCTATTATTTGATTCAAGTCTCAACACACTTCTTTTTTTTGGTAGGCCTCTTTGATCGAGGACCATTTTTTTTGTAACAGTTGTTGAGTCTATGAAATTTGCAGCTATTTTGGAGTTTAGAAAGTCTATTTAGTTTGTTGGAAAGTGTAATAAGAAACTTGATTATGTTATTTGAATTGTGACTGGATTGAAAATCTGACAGGGATTTCATAAATTTGGAAATGTTGAAGTTACATAGGATACTCTGTCGAAATTTCGAGAAAAAGCATATATATATTTTTAAATGTTTAGAAAGCGATTTAGTTGTTTAAATTGTTAAGTTAGTTGATAGGTTTGTCAGGCTAGGAGTATAGCTTGTGCGCCGGTCACGACATTAAATTTTTGTGTCGTGACAGATATCTTAGTGAAATCCTTTATAAAGCGCGTGTAGAAATATGCATGACCAATAAATGAATCTCATGAATGCAAGATGGACAAGGTAAATTGGAAACCACATTAATCTTAGCAGAATCTACTTCCATCCATTTTATAGAGATCATTTGCCCTAAAATTATGCCTTGTTCAATCATAAAATGTCATTTTTCACACTTGAGAACCAGGTTAGTTTCAATGCATCTATGCAAAACTTTTCAAGATTATTCAAACATGTATCAGCTAATGCAAAATAAGCTGACAACTAAACGGATTGTCGACTAACATCATAGCACAACCACCAAATCTAAATGGTTTTTGAGTCAATTATACTCCTTATTGAAAGTATTTTCATATTAGTTGCATTGTAATCAGCTAAAGTTGGAATTGGCTTATGTAGAATCGGCTAACAACTTAATTAGTAGTCGGTTGAACGTGACTACCAAGACTAAATGGGATTGGATGTTGTTATTGAGTCTTATACTTAATAAGAGTTCAAAAGGTTGCAACATAGATTCGACCAAGTCAAATGATGATACAACCATTTTGCTACATATGTGTGTGAGAGAGAGCTAAAATTGACTCCAAGTTTAGGTTGGATGACAAAAACATGGTAGATAGTAGTCCATCCTTTTTGGCTTATATTCAACACACACATTTAATCAACAAGTCTTTACATATCTTTTTGTTTCCTTTATAGCTTTAATATATTTTTCATGCAACTTTAGATAGTAGTCCATCCTTCAACACTAGACGCTCTTTGGAATAGTCTAGGAACCCTCATCTTAGAAATAGAGTCACGTTCTCAATGTAATCACTTGATCAAAAAAGGAGATAATTGTCTCAAGTGCAAGTTAGCCTAAATATCAGCTTATCAGTTGAGCAAATGACAAATCAAGCAAGCAACGACTAATCAATTTATCACAATGTTAATCGGCTAAGCACCAAATTCTGCACAACGACAACAGACTGGTTGTGGCAACCAAAGGTGTGAAAAAACAGTCACATATTGCAAAGTAAGAGATAGCATGATCCAAGATGATTTGGGAATTAAGCAACATGGAAAGGAAAGACAAGAAATGTAGTCAAGGAAGAAGGACATAAAATTAAAATGAAAGGAGTAGCCAAAAACAAAAGAATAGTAAATATTGTGACCTATGCAAATCAAAGTTGGCAAAAGGGAAAAAAAGTTGAATTGAAAAGAATGGTTCTAAACATGATTTGTCCTTTTTAGGTAACTCTATAACTTACACCTAAACAAATAAGAGAAATTAGGTAATTAGGCATGGAAACGTGGTTGAGGTTGCTAAGGAAGTGTGGGACTCGACAAGGAAAAATAAATAGTTCATAGAGAGTGAGAGGGTGAAGTGGTTCAAAGATTGGTACAATTATAGAAAAGGGATAGAGTTGTCGTCGTAGTGGTGAGTAGAAACTCAATTTTGAGTTTTTCTCGATATATATAGCTAAGACAAACCAAGTCTCATTCAATGAAATCCAAAAAAATATCCTTGTGCCAATAATGCTAACTTATTATAATTTTAAATACAATATCAAGAAACATAAACGAGCACATAGCAAATAGGAAGCATGGATATAATACACATGGATAAGAAAGTAAAGGCATCAGGCCAACTGTCTTGTGGGCCTCAACAAGGCACCACATTAGTATGACCATTGGATACATCAGCAAGCCAACCACAAAGGCATAAAAAAAAAAGGACTCCACACTGACCAAAAAGTCCAAAAGGGGACAGGTCCATGTCCACTTATTTTCACGTCAATGCTAGTCCATTCCATTTCAGGCCAACTAAACTAAGGTGGCCCCGGAGTGTACTCAGACGCCCTCAATGTGGCTCAAGATAAGGTTAGTCCTAAAGTCTCCCTGGTCCCAATAGGTCAGCCCCCATGTCGACGTCCCTTATGGGAAAACAATGGACGGTAGGTGTGAGCATGGCCACCTGTCCGACGTGAGTAAGTTTGAAGTGGGACATGATGGATCACCCTGTTGAAATAATTTGGAGAACTTAAAAATTGCTTTGGAGGAGGATTTTGAAGGACTTTGATAAATTCTTTAAATTCAATCTCAATATTTAAAATATATTAATTATAAGTATCATTCTCTACAATGCTGGTTCTGCCAACTTCAGGGAAACATAGGAGAGGTGCTTCAATCTCAATGGAGGAGTTGATATTGTCTAATATGCACGTGCTTAGTGCTGGTGAAAGTTTTTTGTTATAAGGCTGGAAGTGTTATGTTGAGGCTTGGGTGGGTGGAGTTAGGATGGATGTAGGCTTGCAAACCAGAACATGGGTGGATTAATCTTTTCTATATCTTGTTTAATTGTTCTGCATTGTAAGCTGTGATAATCACTTGTATTGGCTCTTGCTTGAATGTGTTAATTAACTTAACAGAAATTATATTTATCATGAATTTGTGCATCACGAAAGCATTCAGAAATGACTCCTCACCAAAACAAATCAAAACTTGAGAGTAACGGCCTGTTTGATTACATTTTCTAACCACAGTTTTCTGTTTTTAAAAGTTAACAAAGAATCAAATTTGTTCTTTATAAATTTTTTTAAATAGAAAACTGTTTTTAAAAAGCTAATCAAACATACCTTAAAATTCCTTCTATGTCCTCGTTCTGTTTCTCAAAACTCTCTCTTCCGTACCCCTTCCCTGAACTTCCAAACATAACTTGTGTCCCGGGTAGAGTTTTGGAGTAAGGCCTCTAAAAACGGGCTCCAACTTAACAAATACAAAATGTTGTGATAATTAATTCAAACTTTTTGTTTGACTCAATTAATTCAAACGTCAGTGCCACAATGCATTTGATTATAATAATGATGCTTATTCAAATTGACTTCCTAAATAACAATATATTCCACTGACTATAAGTTCCAAACTCCAGCAAAGAGAAAAATTGCAATAAGTTCAATATTTGCCTTTATATTTGATTTGATAATAATTTACATTAAATGTTGACAAAAAAATAACAATAAGGAAAATTCAAGTTCAAATGCGTCAACAACGAAGTAAAGAAAATATCATTCCAAAAATGGGGGCAAAAAAACTTTTAGACAGGAATAATAACATCCCAAATTATGTAAACACTCTAGAACCAAGTTCTGGATCCAAATCAGGTTTACTTGTTGGGAATAAGTCATTCTTCCAATCTGACCAACCGGAATGAGCCACGTGGCACCACTTGTTAGCCATTATATTAATTCAACCTATTTTTTGCTGATATAGATTTTCTTCTTGAAATAATTTCTGCTGCCCAATTTTTACCTATTTCAGTTTGAAACTTCCCTGAATACCAAAAAAAAATATTATGTGATTGACAAAGGACCAAATAAGTATATGATTTTTTCTAGTTACACCTCTAAAATATCCAATCACACCCAAATAGCATACTGAACTGAACTCCCGTAACCTACGTGAATTTAGTTCACGAACAAAAAATTATATTTTGGGTGTGGAGGGATATTTTAGGTGTAATTAAAAAAATCATTAAGTACTCGTGCATTTCATGTGTATAAGAAAAGTTTCAATTCTACCTGCAGTTGAAATGAAAAATTCATCCAACACTTTTCCATGCTCTGCCACAAGGTACAATACAACTTGAGATACTTAGAATTACATAAGCATGTCCTAAAGAGTATTCAGTTAAAGTAGATTTGGCATTTGGAAAAATTATTCTCTCATTAAAATGCTTTGAGGAGTTCAACACAGTTTAAGAATAAAACAGTTTCATGGACACCTAATTTGTCGTACACTTGCAACACCTAGTTAATTGCGTAAAAAATGTGGTTAATTCAATTGAGTAAATGGTTAATTTAGATCACGTTGAAATTTGTGGTTTCCCATATAGCTGAATTAACCACATTTTTGCCGTGATTTGAATTAACCATTTAAGGGTTAGAGTTTGCACTGCAAATGTACAAAAAGTAGATGTTCATGTATCATTATTGTTTTAAGAATTCCAAACTAACGGTGGTTTCGTAATTTGTAGTATGAATTCAGAGGCTACATGCAAATGTATCTGTCTATATAACTTACCAATTTCATATTCCAGCGCTTGTAGAATCATTTCAACCTGATCAAAGTTTAGAGCAAAGCAGTGCAATTAGAAAGCAACCACAAGGTTTCCAATCTCCATAATAAAGAATAAATTATTAAACTTTATTTTCGTGAATATTTGTCTATTTCAATTATTACAAAAGCTTCTAAATATATTCTGATTTGACCAAATAGAATACTTTAAAGACTACCAAGTTATAATAAATCAAAATGATGAAACAAAGTGAATAGTTAGTAGAGGGAGAAAACCAATTATTATATTCTTACTACCATGTTTCACTCCTAAAGAATGTAATTGATGTTCCAATTAAATCTGAATCCCTAATGGCTACTAACAAAAGCAAACAAACATGGAAAACAATTACTAACTGGTTGATTTTATAAGCCGAAGAAGCCATTTTCCTAATTTTTGCCTTGAGGACAAGGCAGCTTTTAGAAGGGGCAGTACTGAGAACTTGAGAATTTCATGTAAATCATCTTCAAAATCAAACCCAATTTTTAATGTTACACTTTACATCTACAATGATAGATTTTTTGTTGGTTAAATAAAAAAATGATAACTAATGGTTACGAAAGGGTGCAATCTAATCCAAGATAGTCAAAGAAGATATATGAAGGAACAAGCAGGTCACAACATATATATGTGTACCTTGTCAAAATCTTTAACAAGATTAGCCTCTAAAGAAGAATTGTTTTCATACTCCTCCCACAGTTCTTTGATCTCGTCAGCTTCAAATACAAAAAATGTCCTCTCAAATAAAATTGATGCCAAATTTGGAAGCCCTGAAATACATTTACAAGAAAAAATGTTTTGCAATACCTCTCATCCCTCCACCAAGAACTTCACACATTTGGTTTAAAGCTTCCTGCTCCATGCGGCTCTTTTCAGCCTTTGGCACACCATCGGATGGTGTTATATCTCCTACAATAGCTATTCAGTACAATGCAGATTTCAATATTGTTATAAATTATAAATATATCGAAAAAGATTTAATGGCTTAGCCACAGATAACTAAGTTACAATTCATGAAAGGAAGTCAAATAATCAAACATTTTGTAATGGAATTATGCCTTCCGTGTACATGTTATAAACACTACCATCCACTGAAAAAAATGTAATGCAATCAGGTTTTGAAAATGTTTATCCGAGATTCTAGTTAGATTCGGTCATTAATTTGATAAGCAATACAATAATGATTACCAAGCAACATTAAACATGTTATTGATTCACTGACTATCTGTTAGGATATAGAATAAAGGGAAATTAGAGTAGTTAAAGTAGTTATGAGTTGTTAGTAATTAGGAAGTTAGTTTAGGTTAGTTATGCTTCTGTTTTGGTAGATAGAGTTTGTTAGGTAGTTGCTTTTGAATCCTTTCCCCCTTTCCTCTCCCTAAGAAAGGATCTTTAGCAAAACTTATAAATTAACTGGTATTCCAGTATGTGAGGAGTGTATCCACTTTTAGAGGAGAGATTATCTCCTATTATTTCTTATCTTTTACTTCATGCAAGTGTTCTTTCTCTAATTCTTTTGGAATCCAATTCTTGGGTTCCTCTAATTCTTTTGGAATCCAATTCTAAAGTAGAACTATTCTAGAAATTAGTAATTAGTTAATGGGGTGGTTAGTTAGTTGGGTGTCATGTCATGTCATTAAATTTGTCATGTTTTTTGTTTTGATAGGTCAGTTGTTTTTTATCCTTTCCTCCTTTTATTCTATGTGTACATGGAACTTATAAATAAAGGTTACATCTCTTGTCAAAGGGTTCTTTTTGAAAAATTAGAATTTTCTTAACTGATATTTCGGTTGAAGGGTACATTTACCTTGAAGAACGTATTCGCTCTTGTGTATCTTGTTTTTGGAGAGATTCTCTCCTACTATTTCTTATGTTATTCTAAATAAAAGTGTTATTTCTTTGGAATTCAGTTCTTGGGTTCCTAACATTATCGTTAAAGTGGAGAACTTAATTAAACAAAATTAACCAAGCTTTAAAAGTGCTCTATCTGGCAGTACAGGACAATCACGCAATATAAAATGAACACATCCTCTATACTTTATGCTACAATTCCTGGTGAAAACTTCCAAGTATCGTAGCTTGCAAGAACATACATAAGTCACCAGCCAGTCATTTCAATTTTCAAACAAACAAAACATGAAAATAACATTCAACCAAAAACAGCTAGCAAATCGTCCAATGCAAAATGTTACTTAAGATTTAATGTAAGTGCATAAACAATTCAATCAGAGGGATACATACCTTCTGCAATATCATGCACGAGAGCTATTTTAATACATCTGCACAGCAGGAAAAAAGGGTCAAAAAAAGAGCCCAAGACAAGGGACAATTAAACAAAGTAAATTACTTAAACAAAGGCAAACTAATAAAGATAAGGAAGTTCGAGAACTAGAGCAGTGCAATCGGACATAAACATACTCATGCGATGAGACTAATAATGTTTACAAGGTAAACAAAATGCTGTTATTTTGGCTGATACTCAAAGTGTGTAGTTTAAAGACTCTTATTATACCACCCAGAATGAATAAAAAAAACGTTAAAGATCTCATGTACAAAAACATCTGACTGATCTGTAGCTAGTGGCGCCAACAATAACCTAGCAGCTTCACAACAATAATTAGAAGAGCCAGATAGATTGAACAAAAACTACAAAACTTACAATTCATTGTCCAGTCACAATGCAATGCCACGTCATTTTCATTTTTGGAAAAAATATATCAGGAAAAAGTGGATTATACTCAAGAATGGACCAGCTGTTGAACGATTTAGCTTTTCTAAAGTCATTGTCTCTAGCTAACTACAACAAGTTTTTCAATTTTATCAAGTTCTATCTGAGAAACACGTGATCCAACATCACTTCATATCCGCAATGAAAAAAAAAAATTATTTACTGCAGGTTTGGCAATTTAAGCCTAAAAGCAAGTTCATAACATTAAAATGCTTTAGAAACCAAACGCTTACAAAGTTAACTTTGATTAATAGTTTGTACACTGTTCTTGGATAAGTACAAAAAACATTCAATTTACTATTTAGTTTTATGGACATTCAGAGCATAAATCTAAAAAAAATATAATATGGTATACCAAACTGAATTGTCACAAACTGCACAGAATTGAAAGGTTATAGACTTATAGTGCAAAAATGAAAAGCCGCTGATAGAACCCACAAATTATATATTTAGGAAACTATATGTTTATTGAATGGAAACTTGAGCAGGGTGCTCTTACAGCAGAAAACGAAAATAAACCAGAGTCCTAGACTCCTTAATCCTGAACAAGATGCTCCTAAGCCAAAGAGGAATCTCTCCTAACCAATTACTAACAACTTTCTTAATGATTTCTCCCGCTCCCCTTTCCCCTATCTTATAAAATCCCTTAAAATCAGGAAATCAATGGCCCCACTTTCTTGTAGAATATGTCTAGGTCTCCTATCAATGCCACCCTCTTATAACAACCTTGTCCACAAGGTTGGAAGTGGTTGCTATTGCCCTTCTTGTCGTTAGGAGATCCTTCAATTCGCTTAAGACACATATAAGAATCGGGTCGCCCATGACACTAAAGCTAGACAGCAACTGCACTCAAATGTTTCCTCTATCATAAACAAATTACAGAAAAATGTAGATTGTGGGAGAATTCCTCGAGAAGAGTCTATAAGCATTGAATTTCCCAAGGTCCCATGGTATCATCATTGCTGATAATGCCATGGCTAAATCAAACAGCTACTTCAAGTAACAAGCCTTGAAACCCCAAGCAAACATCAAGAATTGTATAATTCCCTTGTTTGATGTTAAAGAAGACGAACCCCCTCCCACTGCTGCAAACGACTTCATAACAGGCAGCAAATCTCTGACATGCTCTCCACTTTCATCTTCTATTATTGAACTTCCACTTCCCTCCAAGTCAATCAAACAGAATTTTCTATATGAGTTCTCACCCATGATCAAATTGTTATAAAACATGTGTGCCATGAGAATCAAATAAGATTCATTAATCTTTAATGAAGAATCACTTTCTTGATTCTGAAATGCAACTTTCAAAATTGAAGAGAGTTTTGGGATCACCAACTTCACTGTGAGGGAAAGAGGTGAAAGCCCAAATGACCCAAACAACCACCATTTGCCAAATGGGACAGCTGCTAGAGACCCATAAAATATAGTAACTGTGTTTAAGATAAATCCTATCCCAAAGAATATAAACAGGAACAAAAAAGATGTGACGACCATGGATTTATCCACCTTTTACCCCCACTTCGTGAGTAAAGCTGTAAGACAGTAGTGTCATCAATTAAGCACATGCCAAGTACATCAAGCAAAGTAAAAAGCAAATTTTTGTGTCGACCACTGTACATTGCCTTCAGTAGCTATACGATCTAATTCCCAATCTATTGCATACCTGTAGCCCTTGCTGTAGGAGTTGACAGAAAGTGAAAGAGTTCCCTTTGAGTAAACAATTTAAAATAATTGTCATTCTCATGTCATGTCAAACCATTCAACAGAATTGTCCAACAATACACAAGTTATGAGTGTAATCCCAGTTTTCAAGTCTATTCGTGAGTGAATCAGACCAAAAAATTCCCAAATTAAGAGACCCTGTGCTAAGGCTCCTACATTCTGATTTGGGATAGACAAATTTTGGAGTATACCCACGAAAATTAATCCGTGAGTTAAGCTATCCAAGAACCTTTTTCCTTGAACCCACGTGAAGAAATAGAATTGAGGATCTAGTTCCAGTACCACTATTCTAGCCAAAATTGTAAATGCCTTAAGAAACCAACTAAGTGTCTAAGCCATTGTTTGGTTTTGCATTTCCAGCCCAAACTTGTGTTGCCTTTAGACAAACATGAGCCGACACTCTTATAAAGATGTTTGGATTTTTTTTGAAAAAGAAATCTATTGATTCTAGCTGAAGCATGAAATCGTAGCTTCTGTGTTGTAACCAAATCGATTCTACCTGTTTGCTTTTATTACATTTTTAAAATTTGTCTTAAAAGCATATTTTTTTCTTACATTAATCATATTTATCATCAAACACTATTATAATAAATCAATTGACACTGCCACTTTTTCTAATAAAAATCAACCAAATATTAAAAATATTGATAAATAAAATATATATAATAAATATTATATAATAGAAATGTAACATCTAGTATTAAATAAATATTATATAAAAAATATGTTAATAATATTATATAATCTCTTTATACAGTTATATTAAATTTAATAATGCAAACTTAATTTAAATCATTATCTATAATAGAAATGAAATATCTATGTTTAAATACAATTAAAATCCATTTTGGTAATTACACATTCAAAAGCAATTTTGATCCAAATTATCCAAACAACTTTGATTTATAAGAATCACCTTTACGTTAACATATTGAAACATAAATCAATATAAAGTCACTTTTAACCAAAATCAATTTTGTTAGAATCAATTCTATCAAAATCAATTATCATCATGGCAAAATCAAACACACACTAACAAACTTCTACTAACTAACTCCAACTAACTCTTATCAACTCCAATTATCCTCATTCTATATCCTAACAATATACACCCCCTTAAAACAACCTTGTCGTCAAGGTTGCAATCTAATAAATTTGTCTTTAGGTAGCTTAGTTGTTGAAAAGAACAGGGAACACAAAAATAAAATTATTCCCCCAGGATCCCACTGTTGAGAAGATGAAGATCCTATCAATATATTTGTAGGAATAAACAGTATATCACTGTGGGCCTGGTCCAGAAGGGCAGCAATGCCTGCAATTATGGGAAATGCCCATTGTGCACTGTGCTCTATCTTCGTCGCCTGAACCAGTTCTTGCACGGAAAGTGATGCTATGTTCAGTGCCCATCTGATTGGCGGTCGCAACGACCTCTTAAACAATGTCTGGAAACTACCGTCTGACAGCGAAGGAGGTGGTGGCTGTCAGCCTGTGCAAAAACAAGAATTTATTCGCTGTTAATAATCCCTTAGCCCATGAAACAAGAATTTCTTCTCTGGTAATAATCCCTTCACCCTTGAATGGCACGAATGCTAGCTTTCTCTTGACAATCTAGCAGATCGAACCAATGATAGAACCCACAAATTATATTTCGACAAAACTGTATGTTTATTGAATGGAAACTTGAGCAGGGTGCTCTTACAGTAGAAAATGAAAATAAACCAGAGTCCTAGACTCCTAATCCAGAGCAAGATGCTCCTAAACCAGATAGGAATCTCTCCTAACTAATTACTAACAACTTTTTTAATGATTTCTCCAACTCCCCTACCCCCTATCTTATAACAAGAATCCCTTAAAATCAGTTTTGTTAAATGGTGGCCATGGCGTGGCGGATTTTTGGAAAACCACCATAGGCAATTTGTGAATGAATGCCCACCATGGCGGGTTTTTGGCCTTCTGCCATCCATCATCGACAACACTTCATAAAATCAGGGAACCAACTAAATTGATCCAAATAATGTGATCAAAATATGCCGTATGACTATACTCTACTTTCACAGTTTCATTAAATCATAGAATCTAAGAATGCATCTCACAAATTCACAATAGAACAAACCAAGGGATGAAGACACAGACAAAAATGAGCATCATACTAATTCAAACAAGAAGAGAAACTCAATGTCGAACCTTTCTCTACTCAATCCAGGAACATCATTCGAAATCAACGCCATCAAAGCCATGCGGTACATATGGTCAGCTATCGATTCAGCACCTTTTATCCCATGATTAACCCATCCTTTCCTCTTTGTGGTCTACAAGGCACATAATATGTATGGCAACAAGAGACCAAACTATCATTCAATCAGGGTTGCAGAACCATCATTTTCTTTCTATATAACTAACCTTATTTTGAGAAATAACCAGATACAAATGTATAGTAAGAATAAAACATAATTAAACATATAAATAAAATCTCAAGCTTCCAAAGCCAAAGTTTGCTTGTGTTGAACATAACTCAACCCTACACAACTTGCTCACAAGGTGAAAGATTTCTAAAACTTACATAAACACATTTTCAAGTCATATTTCACATAATATCGAATTGCCAATGAAACTTAATGCGGCATACTAGAGGTCATTTACTTTATGAAAACACGTTCTATTTTTATTTACTAAATTTGTATTAATTTTACTCTTTAATAAGGAGGTAAGAGACTTGTGAACTAAACTACTGTCTACATTTCTAGAAACAACTAACTGACATTTCATTTTATCTCAATGACAATAGCTTACTTCAATAGTCTCTTATCAAAGTAAAATAAACACACATTTTAAAAAATGAAAATACCAAATATTTTCAAAATGTAAAAGGAGTTTTAGCACAAACAACAAATGAAAAAGATACATCAAACTTCATCATATAAACAACCAGCCAGAATCATGGTTTTAAGCCTTTAGTTTTCCACAAAGGCCTAGGTTTCAATGCAAAAAGAGGGGGTAATTTAGGATCACATATATTGTAATTGTGAAGATAATGATTGAACACAAAAATAATGGATCTTTGAAAATGTAATTGGTTTATGACGTCGGTACCTTGAGTCTGTGGCAGAGAGTGAGAAAATCGATGACAGAGGAGGAACCAATGGAAGTGTTAGAGGATTCTGAGTTAACTCGCGTCTTAGGAGAACCTAACCCTTCCGAACCGGAAGACTGGGAACGAACCAAGACGAGCCTGAGGTTCGGAGCGTTGCGAAGGAGAAAGGGCTTACAATTGGGTGTTAGAAGAATGGAGCGAGAAGGTGAAATGCGATGCAGAGGTGATATACAACAGCGAGTGGCTGAATAAATCGCCATTTTTATGTTTTCTTTTTTTTATTTCTAAGCTTTTGTATTGATTGATGAGAGGGAGGAGTGAGAATTGACGGTGACAACAGAAATAGGGACAGTTTGTGGTTTGGTTATTTCTTCGTATACTGTCTTGGTTGCTGCGTTTTCGTCCGTCGTTGTTTCTTGGTTGTCTTTCGTCAATATCTATCTTTCTGTATGTGATTTTTTTTTTTTTTTTATCATTATAAGAAATGTAATAGAAATTCGGGGTTTTAAGTTCAATAAGAGACCTTGTTTTGTTTAGTTTAATAATATTGATATTTCAGTAAAATTGGATTTTATAAATTTGTAAATTGTCATTTTAGAATATGAAATTGTAATGTGGTGTCGTTTTGTGAACTTATTGACGTGTCATTCTCTTACGTTCACGAGCGTAGCTGATTTGGCAAAAGCTAAATCTTGACTGCATATTAGAAAACTTTCTTAAAACATCTTTTAAGTGTACTTAGATGTCCTAATTGGATCTTGTTAATAATAATTGTTCATGATTTGCATGTTTGTGTACTGAGATAATCCTATTTGATTTGGTATCAATGATTATTAAAAGTGTATGTTAAGTGTTTGTATTAATTACTATGATTAGTTGCTATTTTATTATGATCATTGAGTTGTGATTGGATTGGTGATGAGATGATAATTATTTAGTATTGGTGATTAATTGATTTTATGTTGAATTTTGAATATATTTTACTTAGTTGAGCATATGAACATGAGAATATAAAGTTTTAAAATGAAAATAGTATAATGTTGTCTCTAAACATGTATAAATATATTTTCGGTATTTTGTTCGTAACTTTCTCCATATATAGTGTTTTGAGTTTATTTATGTTCCGTTAGAAACTAGAGTTAATTATCTTTAAAATAGAACGTTGGAAAACAATTTGTTGTTCTGTTTTTATATTTG